>OW679203.1:40916949-41232959 GCA_940337035.1 Agriotes lineatus
TTTCGGAATTGGTGTATTTCCCGTTTTGCATACTTACAGCAGTTGTTTCTTTTTTTAAAATATTTATATTGACATAGGAAAGTTCTTTTCATTTTTATTGTTTTTCAACAAATGAATGTAAGTAGTTACAAAAATATATAAAGCACCAGCTAATTCTTTTAAATATGCAGAATAAGGTAAAGTGAATCGTTACTGTCGAATCGTTTCCAGAAAAACGTGCTAGCGAATTGTTCATAGACATATGGTTTCCTGCGAGTCGTTACCGCCGAATTGTACCTAATCTATTTATGTGTCAAGTTTCATATTTCTTTCGCTTTGCATCTTCATACATTTCTTGTTCTCTTTTTGGTAATTATTAATTTTGTTATAGACAATGCTCCTTTAAATTTGCTCTTTTAGAGGAACGAAGATCAGTAGCTGTGAAGCAGAATAGATACCGCCAACTAATTTTTCAAAATACACAGAATAAGATATCTAATATATAAAAACGTATATCTTTACTGTTATCATCGTTCAGGAATCTTTTATCTTCTAACTCTCAGCGAAGCATTCCCGGGGAATCGTTGCCAGTGAACCGTTACTGTCGAATCGTTTCCAGAAAATTGTGCTAGCGAATTGTTCATAGACATATGGTTTCCTGCGAGTCGTTACCGGTGAATTGTACCTAATCTATTTATGTGTTAAGTTTAATATTTCTTTCGCTTTGCACCTTTATACATTTATTGTTCCCTTTTTGGTAATTATTAATTTTGTTATAGACAATGCTCCTTTAAATTTGCTCTTTTAAAGGAACGAAGATCAGTAGCTATGAAGCAGAATGCCAACTAATTTTTCTAAATACACAGAATAAGATTTCTAATATCTAAAAACGTATATCTTTACTGTTATCATCGTTCAGGAATCTTTTATCTTCTAACTCTCAGCGAACCATTCCCGGGGAATCGTTGCCAGTGAATCGTTGGTTTCCTGCGAGTCGTTACCGGCGAATTGTACCTAATCTATTTATGTGTTAAGTTTCATATTTCTTTCGCTTTGCACCTTTATACATTTATTGTTCCCTTTTTGGTAATTATTAATTTTGTTATAGACAATGCTTCTTTAAATTTGCTCTTTTAAAGGAACGAAGATCAGTAGCTATGAAGCAGAATATATACTGCCAACTAATTTTTCTAAATACACAGAATAAGATTTCTAATATCTAAAAACGTATATCTTTACTGTTATCATCGTTCAGGAATCTTTTATCTTCTAACTCTCAGCGAAGCATTCCCGGGGAATCGTTGCCAGTGAATCGTTACTGTCGAATCGTTTCCATAAAAACGTGCTAGCGAATTGTTCATAGACATATGGTTTCCTGCGAGTCGTTACCGGCGAATTGTACCTAATCAATTTATGTGTTAAGTTTCATGTTTCTTTCGCTTTGCACCTTTATACATTTATTGTTCCCTTTTTGGTAATTATTAATTTTGTTATAGAAAATGCTCCTTTAAATTTGCTCTTTTAAAGAAACGAAGATCAGTAGCTATGAAGCAGAATATATACCGCCAGCTAATTTTTCTAATATCTAAAAACGTATATCTTTACTGTTATCATCGTTCAGGAATCTTTTATCTTCTAACTCTCAGCGAAGTATTCTCGGGGAATCGTTGCCAGTGAATCGTTATTGTCGAATCGTTTCCAGAAAAACGTGCTAGCGAATTGTTCATAGACATATGGATTCTGCGAGTCGTTACCAGCGAATTGTACCAAATCTATTTATGTGTTAAGTTTCATATTTCTTTCGCTTTGCACCTTTATACATTTATTGTTCCCTTTTTGGTAATGATTAATTTTGTTATAGACAATGCTCCTTTAAATTTGCTCTTTTAAAGGAACGAAGATCAGTAGCTATAAAGCAGAATATATACCGCCAACTAATTTTTCTAAATACACGGAATAAGGTTTCTAATGGATACCTAAAAACGTATATCTTTACTGTTATCATCGTTCAGGAATCTTTTATCTTCTAACTCTCAGCGAAGCATTCCCGGGGAATCGTTGCCAGTGAATCGTTACTGTCGAATCGTTTCCAGAAAATCGTGCTAGCGAATTGTTCATAGACATATGGTTTCCTGCGAGTCGTTACCGGCGAATTGTACCAAATCTATTTATGTGTTAAGTTTCATATTTCTTTCGCTTTGCACCTTTATACATTTATTGTTCCCTTTTTGGTAATTATTAACTTTGTTATAGACAATGCTCCTTTAAATTTGCTCTTTTAAAGAAACGAAGATCAGTAGCTATGAAGCAGAATATATACCGCCAACTATTTTTTCTAAATACACGGAATAAGATTTCTAATGGATACCTAAAAACGTATATCTTTACTGTTATCATCGTTCAGGAATCTTTTATCTTCTAACTCTCAGCGTAGCATTCCCGGGGAATCGTTGCCAGTGAATCGTTACTGTCGAATCGTTTCCAGAAAAACGTGCTAGAGAATTGTTCATAGACATATGGTTTCCTGCGAGTCGTTACCGGCGAGTTGTACCTAATCTATTTATGTGTTAAGTTTCATATTCCTTTCGCTTTGCACCTTTATACATTTATTGTTCCCTTTTTGGTAATTATTAATTTTGATATAGGCAATGCTCCTTTAAATTTGCTCTTTTTAAGAAACGAATACACAGAATAAGATTCCTAATGGATACCCAAAACGTATACCATTGCTGTTATCATCGTTTTTCTAACCTTTAGCGAAACGTTCCCAGAAAATCGTTATCGGCGAATCATTTCCGTCGGATTATTACCGCCGAATCGTTCCCCGACGAACGCGACGGCGAATTAATTTAGACGAATCGTTTCCTGCGAATCGTTTCTGCGAATTCTATCTAATCTATTAATTTCTTAGTTTTTATATATGTTTTTTGTTTTTTATACCTACAGCAATTAATGTTGCTCGATTTTAATTATTTATTTTAATACAAGTTATGCTCTTCATTTTACTATTTTAAAGAAGTGAATGTCAGTAGTTATTAGAAACAATATAACCTGCAGTAACTTACTTTCACAGAGCTTATCTGCTTGAACGTTGTATACCGGATTTAGCTGAAAAATAAGCTCTTTTATACATAACACATCATATGCGAGTGGTTTATTTTTTTAATATTTATATATCTTTTGAATGATTTTGTAATCTTTAATATTAATTTACAAATTAAATGTTATAGTTGTCTTTGTTCTCAAATTAGTTTTTATTAAGGCACCAGTCTCTGTGGCTTCTACGTCGTAAACAAGTGAAGATCAGATAAGTAATATAAACTCCCAACTATTTAGTTTAAGAAAACTAATTTGCAAGAGTATTATAGGCAGTATCTAGTAAAAAAATTGCTTTTATAAGTTCATTTTAACATTTATATCTGATTAATTATTTCAAATGTAGTAATATTATTTATATTTTGTCTGAAGAAATTACCAAAGTACTAAGATAACTTAACTTTCCTGCTTAATTTCCAATAATCTCAATAAACCTACCCTTGAATACAACTGTTTTCAAAATATAACCTATAAAAAATTACATCATATCTCAGAGTTTCTCAAAAGCTTGTTTCATTGAATTATTGTTGGTATGGCTCTATACACAGTTTCTCAATGTTCTAAACACGCAGGATATGATCTCAATATACATTGTAATGATATGAATACCTTGGTATAAAGATCAATTTGAATATGAATTCGGTATTTGAATAATTGGTATGTAATTAGAAACGAAATTTATAATTAAATAAAATGAGGATAATTGAGAAACAGAAGGATTCTAATTTAATGTAATATCTAAATAATCATAGTATTTGTCATCATCGAGATAGACTATTGCACATTAGTGGGTAGAAATCAAAATAAAGCTTACATAGTGTGTTGGAAGAAAAAACGATGATTCGTTAAAGACCTTGTTTTGATTATTAAGATAACATATTTGAAAATGAAAAGCTGTAATTAATTTGTGTAACTTGAAATTATGAAATAAACCCTATTTTAAAAAGTTAAATGTTTGGAAAATAAAAGGAGTTACAATTAAGAAAAAATGTGCGTGGTGGAATAAAAATGAAATTTTAAAATAAGAAGATGATTATACCAAAATGAAGGAAGACAAAGAAAATGGTGAGAAGATTTAGCAAAAGCATTGCTAATCTATAGAAGAAATTAAATAGAAAGAAATATTGAATTAAGTTTATTGAGGAATTACATTTGACATTGGACATCTATTGAGTTGGATTGCAGCGAGCTGTTGGCATGGAAGAAGAGTTCCGAAGAGATCCTTGACAGAGGGAACATGTTTAAAGAATTTGGTAATTGAGGTCTGGTGTCTTGTCCTTGTGTGGGATCCTTGGTACTGGTCGGTGGAACACTTTGAAAGAGTGGTTTTGTATACGGTGTCTGAGATAAGTGACAACGACTAGGGTTTGTTTTTACCCATGCTGTGGGGAAGCTTCTGTTCCTGATTCTAGGCAGTTTTGACATTTTGGTTGTCAGTGGAGGCCTTCACCGTGTTTATTGGGTGTAGCAGTTATGATAGGTAGCAGAGTGGGACGATTTGGTTACTGCCGAAGACATTGATAAGTTTAAACAAAATATAAATGAGTTTAGGTATTTAAAATAAGCACTGAAAGAAAATAAAATAAAGATTAACAGTGAATTAATTATTAAGGAATTACTTACTGTTTGATATGGTTATATAACAAATGTAACGATCAGGTATTTGTCATTGAATTTTCAAAGTTGTTTGACGTACCATTCGACAGAAGTTATTTTGAGTTGTCGAAATTAAGATCGGAACATCAAATTTCAAAATAAGCACTCTACATAAAAGGAATCCACACCTGATTTTCAGGAGTTAGCCAAAAGAATAATTTTTAATATTCAAATAAAATAAACAGGACAATTTAAATTGACTAAAAGATAATTATAAACATATACTCATAGATAAAACAAATAAAGAGCCTGAACCATTTCAATATCTTAATATAATAAGAAAGTGGTTCTCAAAAGCTTAGTCTTCTTTATATGGGCGCCATTTTGTTTTGTTTTTACTATTTTAAACAAATGAACGGCAGCTGTCAAAAATTATGTAGATTACCAACTAAATTACTTAAAAAGAATGGGCTTTCTTAGAATCTAATAGGAAAAAGTCTTACAAAAAGTGATATCATATGCGAGTGGATTTGAATCTGATTTTTTTTTGCGTTTTTCAACTTGCAGGGTTGTTTGTATCTATAAATGCATAAAATTCTTCAGTGGAGTGCTGGAATTACTTCAGGATTAACTGGAAGCAGCGGTGTTTTATTTTTTTATTTTAGTGTTTTCAACAAATGTATAGTTTAGTGGACGGCAAGAGCAATAAAAGTAATTCAGTAAGTTTCCTTTCGCAAACCATTCAGCAGAAAAGGGCTTTTAAAATCGGCAAGGAAAAACTGATTCCACATTCGAGTGGTTCTCAAAATCTTCTGTTCGGTTTTTCACCTTCCAAAGGGTACTAATCCCTGTATTACGTTGAAAGCACTTGTCTTATTCAAATGTTTTAGAACAACGGGCCGGTTCACCAGCGACATCATTTTATTGTTTCCACGAACAGCATATCGCGGCCTACAATTAGCGCAGACGTTACGTGTTGTCAACTGCGTTCGCAACAGTATCTCACGGGCCGAACAAAGGTGTTACATAACGAACGCTTTTCCCGTTTACAGCGAGCATCACGAAACGGTTACGGTGTTTGCGCGTTCCTCGCGGCTCTAATCGGCCTATTCACAATATTCACATGCCAGTAATAACATGTGTCATACAGCGTCCATTGCCGCGCGACGTCTTGGCAGTGCGGATGTCTTTTGTTACAATGGTCATACACGTAATTACAACTAATTTGGAGGTTATGTTTGACATGCCGTGTTGGGAACGGCTGCGTCTGTGCATGCGTGACAACTGAAAGCTGACATGTGTTTTTTACGCCGCCGCTCGTTTGTTTCTCGATGCGACGACTTTGATGAGCTTGCTTGTTAAATTGTCGTGCATGGAAATCAATCCGCGATTTATGCTTTAATTTCTGCGGTATTGGAAACGGCAACCGGAAGTTTCGTAAGCTTTTGTTATGATTGGCTTATGATCTACAGGGTGAGGCAACATCCACCGGATCAAAGCAACTTTCTTGTCTCTTTGTACTGTTTGTGGGCATGAGCATGAAATAACTGTATAAATGACTATTAATTTGTGTCTAAAATGTCATTTTCACCACATTGTACGAGGGACACTAAATTAGTAATCTACCTAGGGTAGGAGGAAAAGACTTATACACTTATTATTTTTTATTTTTCAATATATTGTTATGACATTGGTACAGAGATAAAAAAATCAGATTAAGAGGATTAAACGATTACAGTAATTATAAATTATAAAGATTAATTTAGATGTGAATTGGATATTAAAATTATTAAGATGCATTTAGTAAAGAAAGAAAATAGAATTTATAATTTTATAAAATGAAGCTGATTGAGAAACAGAAAGATTCTAACTTAATTTAATATCTAAAATAAAATTGGAAATTGATGACAAATACCTACTTTTTTCGAGTTAGACTATTGAACATAGTGGGTGCTAATTAAATAATAAAGCTTTTATAGTGTGTTGGATTGAAAAATAAGCTAGATCGTTAAGGAGTTGGTTTTTATTATTGATATATAAAATTTTGAGACGAAAAGATGTAACCGATTTGTTTAATACGAAATTAACAACTAAACCATTTTAAAAAGTTTAAATATGGTTGGCGTATTAAAGGGTTTCAGTTTAAGATAAAATTCGCGTAATGTACAAGAAATAAAATGAAATGTTAAAAGTAAGAAGGTGATCAGATTAAAAGGGAGAGAGATAAGGAATATGGAGAGAATATCAAACTAAAGCTGTTCTAATCTACAAAAGCAAATAAAAGAAAACTATGCTGAATTAAGTTTATTGTGGGATTACATTTGGCGTTTTGCATCGTTTAAATTAGATTACAACAAACAATTTGCAAGGGAAGAGAATCGCAAGGAAGTCGTTGGCAGAGTGAGCATGTTTATGGGGCTTGTCAAATGAGGTCTGGTAGCTGCTCTCTGGCCGGGATTCTTGGTGCTGAGCTGTAACTTACTTCAAAGAAGTAATTTGGATTGAATATTAAAGAAAAACAACTATAACTGGGGTCTGTTTGGATCTGTGCGGTGATGGAGCTGTGTAAGCTGATTCTTGGGGCAAACTAGTGTCCTGGGTTAATTCAGATCCTGATTATTGACGTTTTTGGTTTGGTTATCAGTTGAGGCATTCTCCGTGATTTTGAGTGGAGCAGTTGTGGTGTGATCGGTTGCAGAGTTGGACGAATTGATTTCATCAGAGAAGAGTGCTAAGTTCAATAAAAGATAAATTAATGCAGGTATTATATCAGAACTGAAATAAAATAAAGATTTTTTATGTATCATGCTCATTATGAATCAATATTATCGGAGTATTGCACTTTTTCAAGATTAACTCATGAACTTTGAATTACGATCACGAATAAGTATATCCAAATTACAAAATACCTTGATCCGCTTAACTGATGTCTCCAGCATCGGCGAAGTCCAAAGTTTGCTCTGGTACTGTAGTGACACGATCAAATTGATCTATTTGCAGTAACGAAGGACGATAAACACAAGGAAATCCAGAAGACGGAATCGAGCCTCCAAAGACAGCACAGCAACCAGCAGTAAAACGCCAAGTAAAAGAAAGACGAAAAACACATGAAATAAAAGGCAAGCAGTAAAAATCCTGCAATAATGTTATGTATTAATAAAGAACCTTGGACTACAGTTATTACCTATTGCAATTAATTATAGGCCTAAATCTCTGTAACCATCAAATACAACCAGCCTCATGACACAAGTTCTACACAAATGCTATCGCGTCGCACGACTAATCTCTCGATGAGTTGTATTTAAAGCATAACCACCATGGTAATCCGATTTGCCAACTCCAGTGAAAAACTTATTCCAAAACAACGCTAATCTCATATCAAATCCGTCGTACTATAGATATTTCCCCAAATCCAGATTATTCATCGTACGAATCAGAAAATAATACTGATAGCCAAGCAATTATGGGATTTATAAATCCCACAACCAAAGTGGTACACGACGAACTTTACAAAAATCTCAACGAAGTTGTGTTTCAATGTTATTTATGCCGCAGGCGTGTTCATGACGAATAAGCAAAGTTATCAATATAAAGTGCCGAAATGGTCCTAACATATTGTAGATTTCCTGGAAGTTAATACGAAACCGACTCGAGTCCAACGGTCATATTACGCTTAACTTTGTTAAATAGGAAGAACCGATCCAAAACTTAACAACGAACGTCTAATAAAAGCCAAGGCAATACAAGAAATTACGCATCCATTTAATAAGACGAATCAGTAATAAGTACATTGAAGTAAACTGCCAATTCAAGACAATCCGACGGGTCCACAGCCACCACTAATGCAGGATTTCAGCCTAACAAACAATTCCAAAACTCTAATCACATCAACCTCTCATATGTAAAGCGAAACTTTACTTAGCAGGTAAAATTCCATTGCCAAAACTCTACTAAAGTAAATTTGTATTGTCAGGAGGAGCTTAAAAACCACTAGACATTGCTAAGATCCAAATGGACACACCACAACCGACGCCGACGTCTATTTAGCTCTGTAGTGATGCAGTCGCCCAATGTGGGTACAGACGGAATTGGTAGGCGCCTATTCTGCACACAGACGTTGCATTACCTGTTGGTTAGCGGGAGGTACTTGATTTCCTTCATACCGGGCGTATCTACCGTACATTTCCCGATCCGCCACCTGGAGACGCGTTCTCTAAGGGTTACAGGCACCCACACATGCTTTAGCTCAAGAAATAATAATTTTTGCAATAAATTAAGCTGGAACAGATTGAGGATTGTGCACCTTTGTATTGTCGTCAAGAACCAGAACCTTTTTCTTCAACAAAAATATAGGTAAAGGTTCAGGGTTATTTCAATTCTCCAAACTGGGGGCGGGCTGCTATAGGGAACTTGCGTCCCTCTTCAGCCAAGAACGGGAATTATAGACTGTGTGAGAGAAAGGAGGGGTGGAGAATGGAAGAGAGGCCAGGAAAGGTGAACAGGTACTGCCCCGGCTTCAACAAATTTCAACCTTTTCTCTATATAGCACGATGCACTTCTCCAAGTGTGATAGAGTAGGCACTGGAGGCAATTGTTTTATATTTCTCCGTGTAATCAATTAGAAAAATTGCCTGGTGGCCCCAAAGACCGTCACCATAAACTTGTCTGCAGACATTTGCATTGAACATCTTTTTGTAGCCGGCATTGATCCCACCTTGGTCTCAGGATTTCAATTATGGACCCAGGTTTCATCTCCTGTCATTATTTTGCCTGGAACTTTGTCCAGTAAATCCAAATTTCTAGAAAAAATGTTTGGACGATAATCTCTCTGTTCGGAAGTCAACAGTAGTGGAACCCATCTGACTGACACCTTGCTGATTATAAGCTTTTCATGCAAAATGTATAGGACGCTTGGTTCATATATTCTTTATCCCAAAGCGACCAAAAGCCATCAGCAGTTTTCGACTGTCCTCGTCTTGCACTGATTTGCAACCCCAACGGAACTGTATTGACCAGTATTTTGTTTAATATAGGCTTGATGCATTCTCACTATATTCTGCCAGTTGATGGAAACCGATTCTCGACTGTTGGCAACACTGATCCTAAACTAACCAAAGATATTCCAAGTGATAGCAAATGTAGGTGATTCAGTAATTCTTGAACGTTCAAAGATTTGTGGTTTATTTTTCATGTACAATTTTCGGGGCTTCGTCTTCTAAAGTTAGGAATTTTGTTACGCTTCGGTGCTCTGATTTTACTAAACTCATCTTTAATGACGCACTAATACAAAAAAAATCGACAATATGTCATAAATAGATGAAATTTCGCACAAGGATTATTAAAACGTTTGGAAAAAATAAGCAATCTTTTCAATATGTGCTTACATCAAAATTCAATACCTACTAAATGGAGCAACGCTAATACCATTCTACTCCACAAAAAAGGAGACAAATCAAATCTCAAAAATAAACGACGCATCAGTCTGCTGAACCACCCATATAAGTTTTTGCTCGAATAATAAGTTCGAAAACAGAAAAAAACTAGACTTGTGAGTCGAGAGAACAGACAGGATTTCGCTCACCCATCTGTAAACAGTAAAGTTAATATTATAGAGAAGTTTGTAGAGTGTAATAGACTCCTCATCCTGGCTTTTGTAGATTTTTATTAAACGTTTGATAGTATAGAAAGAGGCAGCATCCTGGAAGCACTAAATGAAAGCCGCATTGGCAATCGTTACACTTTATACTAATATCATCTGGATAGAGGAGGCATGTCCGGTAGTGGAAGTAAACGGAGCCGATGATGATAATTATGTGCCAACATAAATAAACGTGGAAAGGAGGGAAGAGATGAAATTATCAAAATTAGAAGATAAAAACGTAGAGAAAGCTAGAACTACAAGACTAATAAACACAGAACAATAAATGAAGTTCAAAGAAAGCACTCTAGAAAAAACGGAAACGATAATCCGAGAGGAAAAAACAAAAGTGAAAAGCTGGTCCAATGATGATTATAAAAATATAAAAAAAAACAGAAAGATAAAAGAAGAAGGTATTTAGGTATTCGAACAAGATAAAGAGACAATGAATGTAAAGGGATACGAAGAGAGGAATATAGAATGTCTAAAAGAAAAAAAAAGGAAAAAACATAAGTATTTTAAAAAATATGCAGAAACCTCATCAGTGCAAACGCGTAAGAGAACGTTCCCAGGCTATAAACAAAGCCGAAGACACATACTTAAAAATATGGCTGATAAACTACGAGGGGCACTATATGTTCATAATCTACCTAGTCATGAAAATAAATGTGTATTATAGCAAACGTCATTGTCCGATTTTCATGGCGTCTATCATTATGACATCTTTACCTGGTGCGTTGTGTGCTTTCATTTTTGACATTTTTGGTAAAGTTTGCTGGTAGTTATATCAGGAGTAACTTCTCAACCCTGATTTATTATTGTTTTTTTGACTGTGTCTTTCCTACCCAATTGGTTTTCTCGTTTACTTATATAGTTCATTATATAATTGCTCCACTATATGCAGTAATTCTTCTCTGATGATGATATCCTTCCTTCTTTATTTTTCCGTTTGCGTATTTGATATTTTCCGTTGTATAATTTCTTTCTTAACACTTTCATCTGGATATTTTCAATTTTGTATTTCCGTAAGTCTCTTCTGATGGCTTTCGTTACTTTTAAATCAAAGATGTAACGACGCTCTTAAATAATTATTTTATAAGCAATGATCATAGAATGGCAAAAGCTGCAGTCAATCTGCACCTGGGAAAAGAAAGATAAAGAATGATTTAGAGAATATCAGGATGAGATCAAAGAGAATTTAAAAGACAGTACCCCAGATAAATATATAAAAATCCTAAATAAACACATTAGGAAAGCCATAAGAAGAAGTCAATAAAAACACTACCCTAAAAAACAATACAAATTAGATACTAAGTGTTCAAACTAGGCAACTGATGGAAGACAGAAGAGAGATGACAAGTAACAAAGATATTAGAAGCGAGGAATTAAGAGAAATGAACAAAAAAGTAACGATAGGTATCAGGAAAGACTAATACTTCTCTAAATTTAATATTTACTATAGAATGGTCTCCTAACGTCAAGGGCGCTTGTGAAAAACAATGTTTTAAATTCTACATGGTTTGTTTGGTTTTGAATAAGTCTCTAAATAAATTAATTATTAACAGGAAGACGATACCAACCGTTGAGTTCCCTTTTTAAAAAATTGTGTTTAATCTCTCTGTCTCACTCCCTCTCGCCCGATCAAACTCTCTCTCTCTCTCTCTCTCTTTTTCTATAGGTCTGTCTTATATCTGATTTGCTCTATTTTATGCTGTGTTATACTAATTTTCTCCTGCTGTTATTTTCAGATCATCATACGATTATTGCATTGGTTTTCAACGCACCCCCCTCCCCCCCCCAAATCAATTCAGTTATTTTTTCATTCGATTTCGTCACACTTCTGGCTACCTCACATACTGGGTCTATTTTAAATAATATAATATTCTGTTTACTATATCTTTTGCTTTAGTTCTGTCTTTCAATCGTCTGTCTGATGATTACATCTCAGCTCCATGCGTTGTTGTAAAAAATGCAGTGATTGTAGATTTGATGTACGTTAATTTAATTCTACATTTTATTTCTAATTCTTTCCAATTGTCTACTTGTTCCATTAGGTTTCTCCCTATACTTTGTTTTCCAATACTACCAATACTACAATTCAATTGAATTAGTACTCATCTAACTTGCCCACATTGGGAGATATTGTCGGCGTGTCTTAGATTAGGTAATTTTTCACCATCTGTATTTAGTACTTTTTTGAGCAGCTCGAACTCTAAAGCCAAGTTGAACATCTTCGGTGACACGGTATCATTTTATCTTAGGTACCCTTCCTTTCTTTGTTGTTTCTTCTAATTTAATATGCAAAGTTGCTGTGTCATATATTTTTTGTGCTATTTCTGTATATCACTCTAATAATTGATAGACTGATTTCGTCTGTAACGGCTTTCCTAAAGTCTTTAAAATCCGTCCATGTTGGTGTATTGTACCGAATTGCCTTTTTTTATACTGTTACTATATGTTCTATCCTGCTATAGTTATAAGTTTTATTTAATCCTTGCGGTGGGCACAGTAAACTGTAATGAGGCTTTTCCCGTGCCTTATACTCTACTATGAATTAAGGTTGCCATTTGTTTACTGGTTAACTAAGCCGTAGAAGCACAACACCCGCTCTTACCTCATTGCAGCTAACGGTTATGTCAATACAGATTGTTCTGGCCTACCTGTTATTACCTATAATTCTGTAATCATACGTGCAAATTCTGCCAGAAATAGAAACCAAAGAGTTTACATGAAAATACATATACTCTGTAAACGAGCATACATGCATGAAAACACATAAAAAAGAATACGCAATGGTAATATAAAAATGTTATAAGCTATCAACAATAGCTAAGAAATGTCCACGAGCTTAATGCTGAATCTACATGGTTGAATACACTCCTTAAGTGGAAGTGTGATTCTCAATGCGCAACGCCAAGTCAAAAAAGAAACCGTGCGAACAAGGCCTATTCTTGCGCACAAATTCACTTAATGCGGCTCTGCCTTCGGTAGCTTGAAGTTAGCTGACGCTATGTGTCAACAGGATGATGTCATCGTTTCGTATTGACGCGCTAATTCAGCAAGTACGCATTTGGTTTTTCCAGTTTCAAAGACTTCGTGCGTTGGCAAAGTTGGCTAGCTTTCTCAAAGCTCGAATGATAGCTGGAATAGCAGCTTCGGTATATGAACTGCTGTATCTCGGGGATACATCTCCAAACTGACACTTTATAATACGTGGCGTCCTTTTCGTTTGGATGACAGCAACGGTCGTCTATTGGCAAGCGACTGACTGTCCGCGCTTCCGTTCGAGCATAATTTGCTGTGATTCTATTAATAGCTGCACCCAACGGCTGCGTTAGATGGTTTGCGTGCACAATCTCACGCGCAAAACACTCGTTGCATGTTTTAAATACGTTTTAACCTAATTATTACAATGTAAGAAATGACACTTTGGCTTAAATCTATCAAGGTGATTATTAATTGCCAGGATGACACGAACTAGCCCGTTACATAGTTTTTCCCAAATCCTTCTTGATCTCCACTTTGGTGGATTCTAATTTTCTTATCTAGTCTCTTGGTTTTGATTTGTATAAATATTCGGTCAACATACGCTAATACGTACACTTTATTGCAAGTTTTGAAAAAATCTCATAATTTTAGAATTTAAAGGTACGTATTAGTTATTTTACCTCATCGATTCAACATATTAGAAGACATTTTGCCGTGTCTGACACGTCTAAACAAGTTTGAACCTATTGCGATATGTACGTTAGAATCAATCAGCCATCTACTACTCATCCGGTATCACATTCGGATGCTTTGGCAGTACCAGCAGCTGAGGACCGCTGGAATGAAGAACAGGTTGATACGGAAACAGAAGAGCGAGTTTTCCATTGTCTAACACCGATAAAGAATGTTTGCCATCGCAAGAAAACAAAGTTCATCTAATAACACACTTAGAACTACATGACCAGATTCCAGATCTTAATTTATCAGAAACTCAAGTAGAGATACTATTATCGACATTACTAAGTTATTTGCTCCAGGCACATGTATTTCTGTATATCGCAATCGCCTGAAGAATTTTTTTCAGCCAAAGCAGGTTTTTCGCGTTGCCATAGCTTTGACAATTTAATGCTCGCGTTAGGCTGTGAACACAATCCAGAACAATAACACCTTTTCATCGATCCTTCAAAACTGAAAAGCTGTTCTTCTACCCATAGGAAATGTCTACCTATCCTTCAGGTCTTATTTGTCACGCGGTTGATATGACGGAGTCCAAGGCTTCTAAAGAAATTAATTGCAGAACAAATAAATTGTACATCAGTGCTGACCTCAAAGTTGTAGTCTACTCGGCTTACAACTTGGATACACAGAGTATTGTTGTTTCGTTTGTGAAACCTTACGTTGCTCACTTTTCCTTTAGAATTTCAGGCAGTGTGCCATTCTCTCCGGCAGCGTCTGTATTTTCGTTGAATGCATTTCTGCGAAGTAGACAATCACCACTTCAGTTCACTTTGGATTCCTTTCTAACTTTTCTTATCTGAAAGCTTTTGCGCCCTTTTCATTATTAGCGTTGTCGAAGTTTTGATTAAAATGTCTCACTGTATCAAATTTTTCTCTCTTTTAATTCCATTATATCTCCCTGTGTCTTGCTTTTAATTGATATACTCTTTATTATACTACTTTACTAAATGCAACCACCACTAGCTTTATATTGCTCCCAGAAGGTAATCCACACAATAAACTAAATCATTTGTGCATAATTCCTTTTGCTGCATTGCTTAATGTAGCCGTAAGGGTAGTCAGAACGAGAAGTTCCGATTCCTACTCAATTATATAGAGGAAGTACACATTAAATATTTATTGCTCTGTAAGTTATAAACCAGGGCACCATTTTATAAAACAACTTTGCATTTTGCAATTTTCTATCAATTTCTGCTACATAAAAACGTTTTTGAAAAATTGAAAAATTAAATTTCATCCAGTGAACAGTTGAAAACTATAAAGCTATATTTTATAAAACGTTAAATTACTCAACTTTTAGCATTTAAAAACTGAAAAGCGCAAAGTCAAAGGTTGCAAAGTTGTTTTATGAAATAGGGCTAAGGTTTCTTTAAATTAGAATAAGTTATATCATGGATATACATTATTCAACAAGAAAACAAATTCGTCCATGGACATGCTCCAGAACTCGTCCTGGACAGTATGCAACCCACAATACTTGGTATAGTCTTGGTAGCCAGTTTTGCAGACGCCGCCGAAGATTCACCTGATGCTGCGCTCTGGAAGATATGAAAACACCTCATGGTAGCGTTGTTTATATTTAGTGTCAAACTAATATTGATACATTTCCACTAACAACCCTGGTTCAGATGCTCCTTGGACGTGAATCAGGTAGCACTGGTGCTAGACAATCTCTGAGGCAAATTTTTACGCCCTAAAGGCCGAGATATGCTTAACTTTTACCTTGTAGAAAGCCGAGCGCCAGCAAGGCGGTTTGCCGGAACTTGAGGAGAATCTGCAGATCGGAGCTTTGAGGTAGGAGCGGAAGTTGGGATTTCCTCTGGTGTTGCTCCGGAACCTCTCCATGGTATATGTAAGTGTCTTTGTACGTGTATGCCGTGACTTTAATTAATTCTGGCGATAAATCGACCTGCTGGGCCCTCAAGAACTCAAAAACAATCACTCAAAAACCTGCATGGGCACCGCGGTCTTTCTCGGAGCTGATTATTGTTGTTTCTTCGGTCCATTGTTGAGCGCTGACCCATAAGGAAGCAGGAAAGGGTAACTAAACCTTAGGTGCTAAATCCAACATGCCACGAGGTTTAGTTTGAGAGTCGTTCTGGGGTTGTGATCAGTGGCTAAACCCAAAAACCTACGAACACGACCTGGAGAACGGCTTGAAGGTAATATTTGTAGGTGCTGGACCTCAAAAAGCCACACAAGTTTGCTAGCAGATATTTTCTATTTAATGGATATCTCCTACTTCTAGCTTTTCTTAATCCACAATGGAATAAATCTATGGTAATTGTTATTTTATCTATGACGGAACGATTTAACCCTCGAAAATTTTCTAAAAGCTTAAAGGACAGAAAAATGTAAAGAAAGCTGCTTGAATGTATAAAATGAATCATTTTATGGTCGGAAGGAAGGTACGTAAAAGATCGATCACAACTGTTTAATCCTGAAAACAAACAAAACGTACAACCTGTTAAGTTGACGTAAAATATGGTTTTGTTTTTCTTGGCCTGATAAATAAAGAATGAGACATAATTCAACCATTTTCTTTTGACTGTGCTATAGATATTTCACATTAGAACTTCATAAAGCCCCTAACAAATAAAAGCAAAAGTTGTTTTTGTTCTACTGGCCTTTATAGGCGTATTTTCTTATTTTTGAAAGTTAATAAAATGAGAACACCTGGTCGTTTGATGCTAATAATTAAATTGAATTTCATTTTCTGAAACTATTATTTTATATCGTTAAAAACATAGGACGTAACATCGTTCAGAATCGATAGTATCAGCATGACGGGGCGCCACTGCATTGAAGAAACCCGAGTTTCGTTAAATTGTTGTGCCCGTTATAAATTGATTTGTTAGACCTAGGACTTAAGCCATCGCAATACCAGAATTTAAATTTTCTGCATTTTTTCTATAGGTAAGCTAATTACTAGAAGACAACTAAGATGTAACTGACTGCATCCCACATGGTAACCATATTAAATAATGTTTGATATGTCGAGATGAATTATGTGTTATGCCATAGATAGACATTTTACATATTTTTGCTAAATTTTGCATAGCTTTTTTTAGTAAAGGTACGAAGAACCGATCGGCAACGCACGTAACCCAGACACGTTGAACTAACGTTGGAACATAACCTTGGCTCAAGCGTTATAGTAACGTCGAAGTGTCACGAAAATAACCAGTTTTTCAACGTTATGTGGTTGATTGTACGTTAGCCTGTGGCGGTCTTTTAATGTTTAAGAAATGACCAAACAAGATCGTTATCTGTGGACGTTATTATGCGATCCAAAAGTTTTCAACATTATTGCCGACTGTTTAACGTGTTTTCTACGTTTAGTTGCCAAGCCGATGTCGTTTGAACGTTTTGTTATTGCAGAATTTTTACCTATATGTGAACGTTGTAACGTCGTTGCCTTTTCAACAGAAAATGTACTTGCTTTATACGTTAAAACGACATTTTATTAGCGCAATTTTCTCTTTTAATCGCAACGTCAACTTCAACTGTTTTTTTTATCCTGAAACGATGTTTTATTTGATACAAAATTGATAGTTCATTTACGTAAAGCATTAGTGACAGAAGGAAGTTATTTATTTTTTTTCTGAATAGTCTTTATTGTGTCAGCCCACTAGAATAACACGGCGACTCAAAACAAATCGTGTAGCTGCTTCAACACTGTGTAGTTCAACCCAAAGTCGACAACTGTTTTATCTAAATTAAAACAAAGTCAGCTTAGTGGAATATAATACATACTACCTACCATATATTCTTCTAATACAACATATTCAGCGAGCCCTACGTCAAATTGGAATAATAAACATACCACGTTCTAACTCACAGATTTTCAGATTTTAAAAGCCACGCAAATGGTGACCTAACTGGTGAATCCAGGTCACTAAATAAAGGAAGAGGACGGCTTATCAGCATACTGCGTAACGCACTTCAATTGGTCAGCATTATCATGTGAGCAATGACTTTACGCGTGATAGGCTCGTTGAACACACGTGTTTTTTCCGACTTTAGTGAAGAAGCGTAAAATGTTTTCATGTATTTTTTTAACGTCATGTTCTTGTTTAACATCAACTGCTGGTCTAAAGTGCATTTAAAATGAACTACAAAAAAACGTAATTATCGCGTTGTTGTATCAACGTCATATCGATGTTAAGAGTTGAGTACTGATCTAATAGGCATTTTATATTAACGTAATCTCGGAAAGTATTTCTTCATGTTTTTATAAACGTCATGTCTACATTTCACGTTGACTGTTGGTCGAAAAAGCTCTTGAAATCCATATCGTCAATACGCAATATGAAATCGTTATCATTACGTTGTTTTAACAACGTTATATCGACGTTAAAAGTGGACTACTAATCTAAAGAGCGTTATATATTAACGTTGTTTTAACGTACTGTTCAAAATTATAAGTTTTCGAGTTTTATTAACGTCATGTCGACGTTTCACGTTAACTGCTGGTCTAAAAAGTACTTAAAATCAACGACGTTAAAACGTAATGTAAAAGTTGTTGTAACAACGTTATATCAACATTAACAGTCGACTAATAATCTAAAAAGGTGTTAAATATTAACATTATTTATCGTTTATAGAAAATGTAATAGCTACGTTTTACATTAACTGATGGCCTAAAAATCCTGTAAAATCAACGACATATCGGCGTCATATAAACACCCTCAGTAAACGTCACAGCCAACACGTTTAATAAACGATATACTTACGTAAACAATAAAGAGTCAAGTCTAATTTATGTTAAAAAAATGACGTTAACTGTTTGACTAAAATTCAAAGTTTAATTTTTAACAAATAACGTTTTTCGAACTATATCAACGTCTTTTCGACTATGTCAAGGTCTTTTCGATGTATTTTAAACGAACGTGTGCCTGCAGGGAAACACATGCGAAGCATTTTTAAAGTGCTAGCAGCTTTGTCAAACATTTTCTATTGCCTGGTGGAATTTCCTACTGTTGCATGTCGAGCTACCGGTGAATGCGAGCTACCGCCGATGTGGGTTACTACCTTTATGGATTTAGATATAACTAAAATGACCACCAACGTGGCCTACCACCGATGTAGATTTACATCCGACTGGAACTATCACCGACGACTAAAAATTTCTCCGACCACATTCGACAGCAGTTGCTGCAACATCAAGAACACGTTTTAAAGGAACGACTGCTAACTTGAATATCTTCTGATATTAGTAATTTTGGGAGCAAGTACAGTATGTGTATGAAGTAATTGATGCTACTAACCCATGAAAGGATTCAACGTATGCAACGTGTTATGTTTCAAATAAGAGTTTGTAGTATTTTGGTTCGGTGGTGTTTCAGTTCTTTGGAAAATTGGCTTCACTCGTTAGTAAATCCACGTGGTTAATTCGTGTCCGTGGTAGTCCACTCTGTGGTTATTATGTATCGGAGCTAAATTCCCTCAGTGGTAGTCCAAATTACGACAAATATTAATACACCACAAACTCGGTAGTATTTCAGGCGGTGGCGTCACAATCATAAAGTTAGTGGTAATCCACATCGGTGGTACTGTATACTTCCCGTAAGTAACGTACTTTCTGCCGCAGTCAACGCTTGTAGTCGTGTCATGATTGGATGGCACTTTATTGGAGCGTTGTCGAATTAGTGTGTATGGGCTGTGAACTATTTGATGTCTATGGTGAATATTTTTCAATTTATTCGTCATGATGGAGTGCCGTAAATTTATTTAAAACTAATTTTGCCTTATGGAAATGCCATCGAATGAGACACATCATAACATATCTTCAAATGTGGAAAATATTACTTGAAATTACTATGTAACGAACAACTTCCGAAATTGCCTGTGGTATTGTGGAAATAGAATAACTCAATGTTTCTTCCACTTTTATAGCCATTTCACCAGGAGACAAGCGAAACTCCTTCCATACATGTGTTGTCCTATCTTTTCTAATAATTTACTAGAAAAATTTTCTTGTCAATATACGGTCAAAGCGTTCAAATATTAAACAAAATCACTCTAAAATTAAAAATGCAACCGTGCAACGGTGATTGTACTAGAAAATACATGTTGAATACGGTATTTTAACAAAGATGGTAAACTTGTAATTAATGTTTACAGTTTTTTTATTGGATCAAGCTATATCGTCGATGATATGGCTCGATAAGAAACTATATCCGCAATTTGGATAATCTCCACACACTCTTGCAGCACATTTTTTCGCATCATTGTGCAGCTTGCTCATTACGTCCAGCCGCAGGATATTTTTAGCATGTAGAACTGTGCTAGCCAAACAAGCCATCCTAATTCCGTAATTCTTTGCCCTCTGAGTCATCTCAGCCCCCTGGATCGATACCTAATGTCCGTGTACCGAATACAGATATTTCTTACAGCCTTCCTAATTTCGGTCGTGAGCCCAACCATTTGGATAATGTCTATTGATTTGGCCCCCGTCTTTTTATTTCTTTCATTGCACCCTACTTTAAAAAGTTGCTATAGTTAGCGCGAGCTTAATCTAGTGAGATGCTCACTGCTCACATCGGATTTTTGGAGATCATTCGAGCCCTGAGTTAATCGAAATACATATTGTTTGCGTTAAGGTTTAAATTTGTTCACTGTATATACTAAAAATTACGTAAATGTAGTTCACGGTGTTACAGAGCGTTACAGAGCTGTCAAAAGAGGTAATTTTAAAGGGATACACTCAGTACTAAGGACTATCAAAAGCCCGAAAGGTAACGATTGGAAGTTTTTCTCAAACAAAAAAAGATTTTGATTAGATGCATGGAACAATCTTCTATCTGTATACATTTGTGACCTTACGAATCAAACTTAGCAGTATGCCACGCCATGGAATTCTTAAGAAGTTTAGCGAAATGCAAATTCGGAAATTAACAGCGTTTGTCCTCCTGCCGACAGATCAAGTTTAAATTCTGCGAAGGCGTGATGGAAATTAGGATTAATAATTCGTTAAACAGCGGAGTGGCAAAGATTAAATACATTAGAACTGGTTACAGTCATTCGAATGAAAAATTCAACGCCCATGTAATGTATGCAGTAAAAATTTTGGAAAAAAGTGAGTACGTATACTTAATTAAAATTAAATTTTATTCAAAAAATGCTTAAACATTAATCACAACATAATGCAATGGCAACCGTTTCATTATTTTCAATGACCCGCAATTTTGTCATTACATTGTTAGCGTTCTTAGTTGTTCACTTTAGTTTCCCTAATTATAATTAAATATTGTAACGCTAAGAGAATATATTTGAGGGCTCGCCAGCTAGCTGCAGAGGAGACGGTGTGCAGTTCGCTTCTCGATTAACATGAGCGCCAACAAGTTTTCCGAATTACAACAAATACACCCAGATAGTTCAAGAACTTATAAACTTCAGAGTAAATAACAACACATTGGAAACATAGAAGGTAGCAATAACGAGCTTAGTTACTGAAACATATAAGTTTGATTTATTAAAACAAAGCGGCAGTACAAAAATACTATAAATAGTTATCATGCGTTCTCTACTAAACAGGTGCACCCCAATCTAAAGTTATCATAGCAATAATTAGTGCCCTACATCTTGTAACAGCTCGGTTCGTGTTACCATGGGCCCGGCCTGTAAATAAACACTGGCGGCTTCAGTGGATTTGTGCGCGAGACTTTAACAATTTACGGGCGATTGGTTTTGGACGTGCTGTCGATCATTAATAAGTTACATTTATATTTAACACGTGTATAAAAGCAAGTACAATCATCCCTAAGCCTGTAGAAATTTATTTAATAATAATACATTGTTGATAACGTATAGCCTTTATATTGCTATGGTTTGTTCTAATAATTATTAATTCGCTTCTGTGGTGTTTATCAAATTTAATTTAATTTTAGACTGATTAAAAATTGTATGCTCTTTTGTATTTTTTTTATCCAAAATATATGGTAGTATGCCCTTTAAGTATTTTATTTATCTGCAATTCATTATCAAAACGCTAGCTCAGTAGAACAATTAACTCTATTCCTGGGAGTGAATTTCTAATAGATTGCCATTTTTACTTGATCTGGTGCGTCACTGCACACCTGAATTAGTTCCAATACGCAGTAGTTATTGCTGAAATATGTCAAAACCTACAAAATGGTTCGTATCGTACAGTCAGCGTTGTTGAATTTAAAATAATCAAAATTGTAAACATTCACAGAGGTATTTAATCAAATCGTAGCGCTTTGGCGGTTATTATTATTATTTGTTTCTGACATTAATTTGCTACATGACGTCAGAAAGGACGCCGACTAAATCTCGCAATTGTTTTTACCTTCACCTCACCTCAAATTTGCGTAAATTCTTATTTCTCGAACTGCTCCTGCGCTGCGGCCGTAGAAGTACTCGAATTTTTTTCGGTAAGAACCTCCTCTCATATGCACGTCGAAATCCAACCGCTGACAATTATATTTTAGGTGAATTTTGTCTACCTCAACTTTGCGGCTTCCGACGATGCTCGGTGATGAGTTTCTGGAGTGTTTCTCGACCTGAAGCGGCTTTCCTCGCTGCAGATGTTGTCGGACGCCTTCTTACAGTGCTGCCCACGATGTTGCACAACAAACCTCTGGCTTAGGATCCTTATTTTGGCTGTACGCAGTGATCTGAATCTTGAGCTGGACGTTGGCGAAATCTCGGAAACCCCTCGTGGAACTTTTTTATTTTTGGCTGCGGAAACTTTTGCAAACGTTGCCACATAAACCTTAGGAAATGCACAACACAATGGTATACTTTTTTTCTCTCAAAATGGTTATTTATTGTATAAAAAACGTAATTGCAGTGGAGAACAACTCTAACATTGTCAATCTTAATTGAATTCATTTGTCTCTCCTTTATTTCCGTTATTAAAAACAAAATCTAATCTACTACTATGATTACCAAGGCACCGGAAATTGGTTTTGACCAAATTAAATAGATTATGGAAATAAATTTGATTACAAATTATATTTACAAATTTCTTATAACTAAAATATTATCCATTTCTAAATTTTAAAAGGTCTCTTTGCGCCATAAACACGTTTTATTAATTACTCTGCGTCACTCGCGTTAATTGCACTGTTTATTTATAGAGTTAATTTCTTAATAATTGCTTTTCCATCTCCTTCTGTCTGCTTTTCACTTAGTTTTTCATGTCCATCTGTCTACTTTTCACTTGCTTTTTTTTGTCTTGCCGCTTGACTTCTTATTTGCTCTTTTCAATGTATCATTATTTTCTTCTGGCTTCCTATACCTTTTTAAGATTGCTCACAATTTCCCTGCTTAGCTATATTGAAATCTACGCTTCATTGACATGCACTTCGCAAACCTTTTTGTGATTATTCATTTCTTTCGGCTCGGCCATTCATTCTGCACAATGCTAATATTTAAATAAATTGAACGTCAACTTCAACCCTGTGAAAAACAAGCTTTGCCCTTTGATTTCTTTACTCAATTCAATTATTAATACTGGTATCTTTTTTCCAATACATTTACTGATTGAAATTTAAGCTTAGCATTGCAGTTACATAAAACAATCCAACTCTGTGCTTATGGATTTGTTTCTCAAGTTTTACTGCAAGCAGAATCGGGTCGTGGGCCTAAGACCATCACAATATATTATTCCTTTTATGTCTTCCACTAAATGTGTGTTCTGTTTGTGTTCATGTAAACTGTTCGATTTTTATTCCTGGCAGGAATTGCATGTATAATTACAGCATCATAGGTGACAAGGAGTAGAGCAGCAAGAGCAATATTGACATACCCTTAGCTGCATCGAGGTTAGAGCGGGTCTTGTACTTCTACGACTGCGCTGACTATCATACAAAGAAAAATACAGATTCATAGTACAGTAGAGTATAGAGCACGTGAAGAAGCCACATTACAATCTACACACAAGAAATATAAATTAATAAAAGGTTTCGTTCTCTTTTAGATACATTTGCAGTTTATTTTACCGAATTGGTGGTAGGAAACATCGAAAACAACATTTATTAAATTGCATTACGCTTGTACTTGCGGTGATCATTTATGTCCCCCAAAAAGCCTACAAGAAGCGGTCTCACAAAGTAAATCGGAGGACCCCAAACAACTTAAAACAGCTGCTGCAAGCAACCAATGCCAGCCAACGCCATTCTCAAAGGCTCCCTGGCATAAAGCTGCAAGCGCAAACCAAGCTCTTCTGGTGTTGTGTAGATTACCAAAACCCTACAGTTTGAGTGATGTTTGAAGTAGTAAACTCTCATAGATGACACTAATACGTATTTCACTATGTAGTTGACGCTACAAATTTCCAACTAAGAGTCAGTTCATTGAAATTACGTTAATACAATTTGAAATTGTAGCAATTACACCTACCCTGTACAGTAACAGGGGGAGTCAATTTGACAATGAAATTCTGTGTTACTTAAACCATTCTACGTTGCGGGTGTCCAATTCTCTAATCTGCATACCAGCAAGCTTCCTCAATTAATAATTCACATCTGCAGCCACGAGATAAGCTTGGAGCACCATTAAATACACGGAAATCCTATATCCAAATGACTATTTTTTACAGTCAAACCAATCCAAAACTTAGTTTTTGTTATCTCCCAGCTGTTTCGACCGCCGGTAAAACAGATTTCCTTCCAAACGCTAATACTGCGTTTTCACAACGTGTTCCAATGAAAAGGATCTTTTACACGGCTGTGTATTTTATATGAAATAATACTCGCATAAGCTCTTGAACAGAAATTACATCAATTTCATACCCTTTTGAAATATTATGCGACGACGTTGCTCCTTATTTTGTGCATCTCAGCACCTTTCGGCTACAGTAGATGTATGGATGCAGCAATGAAAATGTGAAAATTGCGAGAGATTGCTGGATTAACAAGTGTTGGGTGGAACAGTTAAAAATTTTAGGGAAAAAAGCATAAGCAAAAATCAAATACAGCGACTTTAATACATGACTGAAAATGAATACGAAAAAGAAGATCATCAGTGCACCACATGTAAACTGGATGAAAATTGAAATTAAATTGCGAAGATTGTGAGAGATTGAAAAAAGAAATGTTCATAATTAAGAATAGATCCTTGAGTAATGTGACAAATAGAAATTGAATTATGGGAATTAAAAACTGAGATAAACTGTAATTTTTGGAGGAAGAAGCCAGGATAATTACAAATGGGGTGGAAACACTTTAACATAATACTAAAAAGGAAAGCCAAGAAGAAGATTATCAGAATTTATGACGTTACCAAACTTTTAAATGGATAGAAGTAGAAATTCAGTAGTTCAAGTTTTAAGAAATTAAGCGAAGAAGAAATGTTGAATGACCATGAGTAGCTAGAGCGATCTTCTTGCGCAGTTTGACAATTGAAACTGAATCATGAAAATATGAAAAGTCAGAGAAACTGTTTACCTGCAACAAGAAACTTTGATAATCAACTATGAGATTACTTTAACACAATACTGAAAACAAATACGATGAACAGCATATCGAAACTGAATAATGAAAATGGAAAAGTGAGGGAAACTGTAAATCTGAGAGAAAAGGCGTGAGTAATCAGAAATGAGTTGGAGAGACTTTTAACACAGTACTGAAATTGAATACGGAGAAGAAGACCTTTAAACTTTAAAATTTCAACACATTTTAACTGGATGAAAGTAGCAATGAAATTGTGAAAATTGTGGGAGGTACTCAAGATACTGAAGAGAAATACGAAGAAAAAGTTTATCTTAATTTACAATTGCAGATCTTTCTTGCCAAGTGAGAGTAGAAGTTTACTTGTGAATTGTGAGAAGAAGAAGTGCCAATAACCAAGCGTAGATGGAGAGCCCTTTTTACGTAGTCCGACCAATAAAAAGTGGAAACTGCGGGAGAAGAATTTGGGGTAATAAAAAATAAGTTGTAGTGACTTTAACACTATACTGAAACTGCATACAAAGAAGAAGGCGATTATCGAAACTTATAATTGCATCGCATTCTGAATGGATGGAGGTAGAAATGGAATTGTGAGTATTGTGAATGATCGAGATAAGAAGAAATGTTAGATGGCCAAGAGTAGATGTAGGGACGCTCTTCGTAGAAAAAATTGAAAGAAACTGTAAATCTGGGAAAAGATGCTTGGGCAATCAAAAATAAGATGGAGCGACATTAGTAAAATACTGAAAGTGAATACGCAAAAGAAGACCATCCGCATTTCTAATCGTACCACATGTTGGAAAATTTTGGGTAATCCCAAATGAGAGCAAGCGACTTTAACAATATACCGCGAAGGAATACGAAGGAGGGGATCGCCAGAATTTATGATTGCACCACATTTGGACCGAATGGAAGTAGAAATACAATTGTAAAAGTTTGAGATAGCAATAAATGTTGGATGACCAAAAGTGGATAGAGTATGACAAAAAATAATGGTTCTCTTGCTTCACAACAACGCCACCAAGCATTTGTCATCCTATAGCGTTTTGAGTGGATGGAAATAGAAATTGTTGGATCCTGAAATATGAGAAATGCCCGAAACTGTAAATCTATTGTGAAAA
The DNA here is from genome assembly GCA_940337035.1 of Agriotes lineatus. Taxonomy (NCBI): domain Eukaryota; kingdom Metazoa; phylum Arthropoda; class Insecta; order Coleoptera; family Elateridae; genus Agriotes; species Agriotes lineatus. The sequence continues at coordinate 40,943,526 of OW679203.1, forward strand.
TTAAAATGTGAGGGAAACTGCAAATCTAGAAGGAAAAGCTTGGGAAATAAAAAATGGGATGGAGCAGTACTGAAAAAAGTACGAAGATGATCATGATCAGAATTTATAATTACCCCAGATTTTTATTGGATGGAAATAGAAATGGAGTTGTAAACATTTTTAAATATTGAGGTAAGAAGAAGTGTTAATGACCAAGGGTAGACATAGCTCCCTTTGGCGTCCTATAACAAATACAAAGTTAAACCGCAAAAATTGTGGAGTGCGGGAAACTGTAGATGTGAGAGAAGAAGGTTGGATAATCCAAATTAAGAAGAAGCGAGTTTAATAATATATCGAAACGGAATAGGAAGAAGAAAATTACCAACGTTATTAAATGCACCACATTTGAACTCAGTGGAAGTAGAAATGGAATTATAAAAATTGGAAAAGTGTAAGATAGGAAGAATTCTTGCATGGCCAAGACCTGATGGAGTGATCCTCCTACTTAGTGTACCCAAAGTAATTGGATTATTGCTTTACAAAAACGACTCGACGGATTTGTCATTGTATAGTGTTATGATTGGATGGATATAGAAACTGGCTTTTGACAAAAGCTAAAGATCGCAAATAACGGAATAACACATTGCCATATTTCTAAATAAAAGAATACGAAGACGAAAACGTTCAGAATTTCTGTTCGTACCATATTAATAGTGGATGGAAGTAGAAATGGACTTTAGAACATTGTGAAAGATTGAGAGAAAAAGTGTTGGTATGTTGATAACCAAGAGCAGATGGGCGATCTTCGTTAGTAGTATGGCAAATAGAAACCGAATCGTGGAAATTATAATGCGAAGGAAAGTGTAAATCTGGAAGAAGAAGCTTTGGTAATCAAACGTGAGTTGGAACGACTTAAACACAATACTGGAAATGAATGCGAAGAAGACGATTAAACAAATTTATAATTGTACCATATGATGACTGGATGGAAGTAGAAATTGAATTGTGAGAATTGTGAAAGATTGAGATAAGAAGAAGTGTTGGATGGCCTAGAGTACATGTAACGGTGCTTTTGCGTTGTATGACAAATAGAAAGTGAATCGTGGAAATTGGAAAGTGAGAGCAACTATAAATGTGAGAGGAGAAGCTTTGGTAATCAAACGTAAGTTTGAGCGACCTAAACAGACCACTGGAAATAAATGCGAAGAAGACGCTCTCAAGAACTTATATTTGCATCACATGGTGACTGGATGGAAGTAGAAATGTAATTGTGAGAATTGTAAAAGATTGAGATAAGAAGAAGTGTTGGATGGCTAAGAGTACAGGTAACGACGCTCTTGCGTTGTATGACAAATAGAAACTTAATCGTCGAAACTGGCAAGTGGGAGAAACTGTAAATCTGGGAGAAGAAGCTTTCGTAATCAAACCTCAGTTGGAACGACTTTAACACAATACTGAAAATAAATGAGAAAAATACGATCACATAAACTTATAATTGTACCATATGGTTGCTGGTTGAAAATAGAAATAAAATTGTGAGAATTGTAAAAAAATGTGATAAGAATAAATGTTGGATTGCCAAGATTAGATGAAACGGGGCACTTGCGTTGTGTGAAAAATAGAAACTGAATCGTGGAAATTGGAAAGTCAGAGTAACTGCTAATCTGGGAGAAGATGCTTTGGTAATCAAAAATGAGTTGGAACAACTTCAATACCATAGTGAAAGTAAATGCGGGGATGAAGTACAAGTTTATCAAAATTTGTACCTGCGCCTATGGCTGGATGGAAGTAGTAATTGAATTGTGAAAACTGTGATAAATCGAGAGATGGAATGCTAATAACCAAAACTAGATTGAAAAACCTTTGGCGTTGTATGACAGATGGACACTGAATCTTGAAATTCGAAAAGTGAAGAAGCCTGTAAATCTGGGAGTAGAATATTGGGTAATCAAAAATGAGATGGAGCGAATTTAATACAATACTGAAAGTGAATATGAAGAAGAAGACCATCAGAATTTATAATCGCACTACATTTTGACTAGATGGAAGTACCAATAGAACTGTGGAAATTGTGAGAGATACAGAAAATAATATATAATATAAAAAGAAGTATGAAGAAGAAATACATTAGCATTTGTAACTATAGCATCTTCTGGCTGGATGAAAGTAGAAATTGAGTTGCGAAAACTGGAAGTGGTTGGTGGATGATGTGGTAATGACCAATAGTAGACTGAGCACCCTTTTGCGTTGTATGAAAAATTGAAACTGAATCTTCAAGATTGAAAAGTGAGGGAGACTGTAAATCTGGAAAAAAGCTTGAGTAATCAAAAATAGGTTGGAGCGACTGTGACACAATACTGTAAATAAATGCAAAGAAAACAATCATCAGAAATTATAATTGCGCCAAATTTAGAGTGGATGGAAGTAGAATGGAATTGTGAAAATTATGAACGATTAACATAAGAAGAAGTGTTGAATGACCAAGAGTAATATATAGCGATTCTCTAGGTAGTATGATAAATAGAAACGTTAGAAAAACAGCAAATAAAGAAGACAAAGTCTGAAAAATCAACAATGCGTTGGAGATATCTAAGAACAGTATTTAAGCGTAATACCAAAAAAACCATTATCAGAATTTATAATTGCGCAGCATTCTGATTGGATGGAAGTAGAAATAGAATTGTGAAAATTGTGGGAAACTGAGAGGAAGATAGTATTGGAGACCAAAGGTAGATAGCGTGACTTTCTTTTAGTATGACAAATAAAAACTTAATCGTGAACATTTGAAAGTTAGAGAAACTGTAAATCTGGAAGAAGAACCTTCGGTAAGCAAAAATTAAATTAATGAAGTAATTTCAATACAATACTGAAGTGGAATGGTAGGAGAAATATCTTCACAATTTAAAATTGCACCACATTTCGACTCAGTGGAGATAGCAATGGAATTACGTAAATTGAGTAAGAATAAGAAGTGTTGATCACTAAGAGTAGAAAAGGGAAAGAACTGTAACTCTGAAAGGAAAATCTTGGGTAATCAAAAATGAGATGCAGTGACATTAATACAATACTGAAGAGGAATACGAAGAAGACGATCATCCCAATTTATAATTGCACCACATCTTGACTGGATGGAAGTAGAAATAGACTGTGAAAATTGTGAGAAAATGAGAGAAGAAGTGTTAAAGACCACGAATGGATGAAGAGGCTCTCTTGCGCAGTATGGCAAATAGAAACTGAATTGTGAAAATTTAAAAATGAGAGAAACTGCAAATATGGGGGACTGATCTTTGGCATTCACAAACGAGATGGGGTAACTCTAACATATTACTGAAAAAAAAAACGATTGCACATTCTAATTAGAACGAATACAAAGAAAATGACTCCCAGAATTCAGAGTAAAAATACATTTAGACGAAATGGCAGTATAGAAGTTAAATTCTCAAGATTGTGTGAAATTGAGGGAAGAAGTGAAGGATGATAAAAAAGTAGATGGGAAGATCATCCTACGTAGTATGACAAGAAGTAATTGGTCTATTACTTCCCAACAACAATATTGTCGAACCTTTTCACGAGCTGGAAACAAAAATTACATCTTGCAATTTTAAAAAATCCAGATAAGTTAAACCTAGGAGAAAAAGCTTGCACGATCAATAATAAGACGCAGTGATATATTCGCATATTTTTAAATAGAAGAATATGAAGATCTCCAGAATTTATTTGCATTGCATTAGAACCGAGAGTGGAAGTAGTTACTGAAATGTAAAAATTACGAGATATTGAAAAAATACGAAGACCTGGCTGATCAAAATATAGATTACTATTGCGTCCAATTCTGAATCATTGGAAATAAAACCGACAGTTGAGAGGGACTCTATACTTAAGAGGAGAAACAACATAGGTGATCAAAAACTAGATAGAACAACACTCTAGCATAAAGTTGCGAGAGATTAAGGAAGGTATTGGGCATTCCAAAAGTAATATGACAAAATTGGTCTTTTATTTGGCAAGAATGGAAACAGAAACTGAATCGTGAGAGTGAAAAATTCCGAGAAACTGAACATTGACGAAGAAATAATTGAACCAAAATAGAAAAAGTGTGATTCTTACTCATTGGAAGTTGTCGCATAGAAAATGCAACTAATTTATTATGAAGACACGAAAAGGTTTTTCAGAAATTGTAATACCAGTTTAATAAAAATTGCATCATAAAATAGCGAAGTACTCATAATTCAAACGAAGAAGAATGGAAATGGAATAGGAACATTCTAATATTGACGAAAGAACAAGTGTTGAATAACCAGAAAGAAGATGTAGATACCATTACCCATGGCACAATATGACAAACCGCTTAGTAATTGTCAATATGTCAGAACAACCTGTTCGTCTTTCTGTTGCACAGCGAATGAACTGTAGATTTAAAGATGAAACCGGCTGAAAAAGAAAACAGAAAATTATTCGATTACGAGTATTGGTGGTGTTGAAAAAGTTTTTCGAAAAGTATTTGAATGCAGCAGTGTATGTGCTTGCTGGGCCAAACGTCTTCCTATTCCAGAATGGAAACGACGTCTTATTGAAGTCTCAAGAGAGGGTCTGAATCGAGGTGACAGAAAATGGTTGAACCATCTTGAGTCATAATTAACCTATGTTGAATCTTGTATGCATTGGAAATGAGATGCAAAAAGCATACTTAGAGAGATAAAGGCTAGCATAAGAAAAGCAGGTTTCAGAAGGTTTGATTTTGAAGATTTAAGATGGCTAATATAATATAAGTAATATGATAGGTTTGAATATATTTGAAGCCGGACCAAATGTAAGTAAATAAAGCAAAATGTTGGTTATGTGCATAATGAATATGAGCGTAGAGTTATTAATAAACGTAGCGGCCAGTAAAAAGCAAACAAGCTGAAAGGTAGATGGAAATCAAAGCAAGATAAGATAGAATTTGCAAAGAGCAATGCAGAACGAGGGCAACTGAAATGAAGAATAATTAGTGACGTGGTTAAAATTGAACTCAAGTGCCAGTGCAATTTAAAACTAAGTGTTCATAGCAGAGCAGTTATAAATAACAGTTTATGTGACAAAAAAGGTCAATTTTTATGTATAAGAAATAAAGACAAATTCTAGTTTTAAGCAACAACTATGTTAATCAAATTTTATTCTTTTATATGAAATTGTAACCAAAACTTATTTCCTTTGAACAATATTAGAGTAACGCGATGATCTTTTGTTAAAAAAAATAGAAAATAATTCCTGTAATGTCAACTTGTGGGCAAATGATGCTTCTGATTTTTAGTGTTTTTATATAATAAAAGTTATTTGCAAAGTCTAAAAAGTGTAAAAAGTTATTCTACAAGTCACGGGTCATAAGTGGAAGTGTTATTAAAAGTTTCTCCACCGAAAAAGTTTATAAAATTGTGCAAGCCAGGATCGGAGTGGCTCCGGCTTCGACAACCTGGAAATTTCAAACTACGATACCTGTCCGTTCTAACGTCAGAAGCTAGGGATCTCTAGTCTTATAGGTCGGGAAAAAGTGTAACAACATCCGACAAGAAGATTTGGTGCCAAGAAAGCTACTTCGCAAATAAGGGCGTCACCTGCGGCGGCTCCAGAGGCGAGGTCGGCGATATTTTAAAAAGTACGATTTGGCAGGTTTTTATGTGGTTGGAGTCCGGAAAGCCACTTCGAGAACACACTTTGCTGAAGAATTTCATCGTGTTTCCGAGCATCCAGAGACGTCCAAGTTCCAGAAAATTTCGTGGCGTCACTAGAAAATGCGATTTATCCCAGGATTTGCACAGGAAACCAAGACAAAAGATAGTAGCGCGTCGTTTTTACGTCACAACCTGAAAAACAAAACCAAGTTAGATGTTGCTAGACGGGAGATTCGATTCAGTTTACCTGTGCTTTCCTTGCAAATTTCGCTTTTGAATATCAAAATAAAACGCTGTATGTACCCGCAAACCTTTTGTGGCCTAAGTCAATTTTGTGAGGTTATAAATTATTGAAGTGAGTAGAGCAGTTGTACTGAAATTTTGAGTAGTTGAGCTACTCTGAATTAAATAATCTACAAAATTCTTTTAATATAAAATTCAAATTTGAACTAACCTGCGATATCAGTCTTAGACCTTAGGATAATTGCAAATTGATAAAATATAGAACGGGGCAATTAACCATTTTATTGGAGAGTAATAAATACGTTTTATTTTAGTTAGTCTATGACACTGAGAGGCAAGTTTTGCAATTTTAAAATTTAATGTAAGTGCCCTGAGTATTGGGGTGTTTGCCTAATAGTACATTGACTTGGCGATTGTCTACCATTACATAACAATATTAACTATCCTCGTCTAAGGGAAAATTAATCATGTTATAAATACTTGTAGTTCAGTTATCTTGAAGTCAGAATTTAATTAAAGCGTTTCAATGTTTAGTATAATGATTATTGGAGAACAGTTGTTGAAAACCAAAAAACCGTGGGAGTGCAAGAAGAAGAAAAAGGGTGTGCAAGCCCTTATGTGAGAGCTGCTTGGTAATATTCTGTAGAATAACAATAATTATGTTACTCTCATATCTCCAATAAATAAGAAAAATTCAATTGGAGAGGACAGAAGGCATAAACCATAGCGCAACTGGTGAGTTCGTCTTTTTCTGTTATGGTACGAAACATCTTTCCTGCGACGTGAACAGATCTCGCTATATTTCTCGATATAATTGAATTCCATTATCTCCCTGGTGGGACATGCACGTGTAATTAAATGTTAAATATTCTGCATACGTCACAATACGTCAAATTAGAACAAATTGTATATACATGACCGTTCTCAGGACGTGCAATAAGTAAAAATATCGAGCTAATAACAACGCAGCGATACAATTAGTAAAGCACTGTAATTAGATTCAACATTGAACCGATGATTGAGGAGAATACGGCCGAATGTGGGAAATATTAACATATGTCGTACGCGGGAGCGCATCTGACGAGGAATAGTTTTTCAAGGTTTGGTGTGCTTCCTAACTGAGGCTAATTATTGCCCTGTCTCTAATTGCTAATGATAGGTGGTCAGAGCTGAATAGCGTCTTCGGCTAACAAATACATTTTTAAAGTTGCGACTTTTTGTCGTCTTGTCATTGCGGCCCGAATTCCCATACTCGTCATTTGCGCTTAATTCTAAGGTTAGGATAACCGCAGGTAATCATTTTTTAATAACGTCTTGCTGCTTCTCACAATTAGGGAGGCCCCAGAATTTGCAGCATGTGGTGGCTGGGGCCTCGAGAGCCTCCGCGCTAAAAAATCGACAATGGACCTTGGATTTTCGCGAAAATGTCTCTAGAGAAAGAGTTTTTTCTCATGTCGTTTCGCAATGCTGCTGCAGTATGTGACATTGCTGAGAGCTTAATTCTCAAGGTGCATGACTTCGTCCTAAGAAATTTACTTCCTTAAACAAGAGATAATGTTGGGATTCTACGTTAACGATTAATTTGGCGAAATCTTTATATGCACTGGTTATTTGTTAGTTTTTTTAGTTTATTTTTAAGTGAGAAAATATTTAGTTTATATACAATCTCCTGAGAAATTGTGAAAATTCCTACAGATTCAAAGGAAAAGGATGATTAGAATCCAGATTGCTATTCTGTCAGTTTCTGACTAATAGGAAATAAAATTGCGAAAGACTGTATAAATATGAGAAGAGAATGGAGAAGATGGAGCTACACACTCACAAAGTATGAACATCAACAGGTGAGGTTGAGGGAACTGTTGATGATCAAAAAATACTATGACAAAATTGATGTTTTATTTGGGCAAAGATAACCAGAAGAAGGCCTTCCGATATTGTTATTTCATCGCATTTTGATCAAATGGAAACGGAAATTGAATCAACACTCATGATAATAAAAAATTACGAGAGACTTTAAATAAAAGAAGAAACAGATTGTTTGATCAAAAAGGAAGTGCAGCCACACCTTAACGTAGTACTTAAAAAAAGCTATAAAAGGAAACTGAGATGTGAAAATCATAAGAGATTGCGAAAAGTGTTGGATGAGCAAAATTGCATCAATTTCTGACTGATTGAAAACAAAAAGAGACCTGTAAGTATGACAGTACAAATATCTTGTGTCACCCAAAAGAAGAAGGAGCATCCCTCTCGCAAGATATGGAAACGAACATGTGGAAGTGAGAGAAGTGTGAATGATTAAATTCCAAATTGTTATGGCGTCAGTTTCTGACTGACTGGAAGTAAAATTCCAAAAGACTTTAAGTATGAGAAAAAAATCATGTTGTTTCAATAAAAAAGCTATAGAGCGATACTCTCCCAAATATGGAAAAGAGCATGAGAAATTGAGAGAAGTGTCGGATAATAGACAAATAGTATGGCAAAATTGGCATTTTGTTTTGCGAAAATAACAAGAGAAAGATTTTGTATGTTCTTATTTGTGTTGACGTAATATAATGGGAAACTAAATCATGAAAATGGAAAATTGCGAGAGACTGTAAACGTGAGAGGAGAAATAATTTTTGAGATCAAAAAGAAAATCTTGCCACCACCTAACATAGTATGGAAAGAAAGAAGCTCTAGAAGAGGAAATTATATTGTGACAATCTTGAGAAGTTGAAAGAAATGTTGGATAATAAAAAAATGTAATACAAAATTACAAAACTGAGAGAAGAAGATGTGTTGAATGATTAAAAGCAAGATTGTGGGAGACGGTAGATACGAAAATGTATGAAAAAAATAGGCGAGACTGAAGGAAGTGTTGGATGTTCGAAAATAGTATGGCAAAATTAATCTTCTGTTTGAACGACAGAACAAGAAGAAGGTTTTCAGATGTCGTTAATTCACCGCAGTTTGACAGGGCGAAAATGGAAATTAAATCATGAAAATGGAAACTTCCCAAAGAGAGGTGTGAGAGGAGAAACATGTTCTTCGATCAAAAAGGAGATGGAGCCACGCCCTAACATAGAACGAACAAAATGTGCTGTAAAAGAGGAAACTGAATTGTGAGATATGATGATATAATTGAATAATTAGGATACATTTTGGATAATTAAAAAGCTACTAGAAAATTGATAGAAGGAGAAGAAAATGTGTTGAATTACCAAAAACTATATTGTTATTAGGTCAGTTATTGACTGCTTCGAAACAAAATTGCGTCAGATTGTAAGTATGAGAGGAAAAACATCTTGTGTCTTCAAACAGGAGATGAAACCACACTCTTGCACAGTATGATAAAGAACAGGGGAGATTGAGAATAGTGGTGTTCATTCATCGCAGTTTGATAGAATGAGAATGGAAATTGAAGCATGGCACTTCAGAATGCAAAACTGCGAAAGACTGTAAGTATGAAAGGAGAAACAAATGTATCGCCAAAAAGGAGATGTAGCCACGCCTTAACATAGTAATGAAAACTAGAGACTCTAGAGGAGGTAATTGAATTGTGAGAATCATGAGCGATTGGGGGAAGTGTTGGATGAGCAAAACTCAAATTCTTATTGCCTCAATATCTGACAGATTAGAAACAAAATTGCGAAAAACTGTAAGTATGGGAGAACAAACATCTTGTGTCATGCAAAAGAAGAAGATGCACCATTTTCGAAAAATATGGACAAGAACTTGCTAAACTGAAGGAAGCGTTGGATTATGAAAACCCAGATTGTTATGGCGTCAGTATATAACTGCTTGAAATAAAAAAATGCAATTAACTGTAAGTGTTGCAGGAGAAACAAATGTCATCAACAAGGAGAAGGATCTACATTTTCGCAAAATATGGAAAAGAGCATGCGAAATTAAGAGAAGTTTCGGATTGCAAAATAGTACATACAAAATTGGTGTTTGTATTTTATAAAATAGCAAGAGGAGGATCTTAATATACCGTTATGTCATCGCATTTTTAAGGAATGGAAATGGAAACTGATTCATGACAATGGAAAATTGCAAGAGACTGTAAATGTGAAAGGAGAAGCAGCTTTTGTGATCAAAAAGAAGGTAGAGCTAAGACCTAACATAGTAAAGATAAGTAAAGGCTCTCGAAGAAAAACTTATATTGTGAAAAACGTGAAACTTTGAGAGAAGTGTTAGATGATAAGAAATTGTATTACAAAATTACATTCTTCGAACTGATCTCAAACCAAATTGAGGGAGACCGTAGATATCAGAGGAGAAATATCTTATGTCTTCACAACGGTGATGGAGCCATATTCTCGTAGCAAAGTATGAAAAAAATTGGCGAGATTGAAGAAAGTATTGGATATTCGAAAAATAGTACGACACAATTGATCTTCTATTTGGGCAAAAGAACAAGAAGAAGGACATCAGTTGTCGTTATTTCATCGCAGTTTGACAGAGTGGAAATAGAGATCAAATCATTAGAATGGAAACTTGTACATACTGTAAATATGAGTGATCAAACATCGTAAGATATTGCGAGAAGTATTGAGTGTTGAGGGGAGAAAAAGAAGAAAATGTGTTGGATGACCAAAAACCAGATTATCATTACGTCAGCTTTTGATTGATTAGAAACAATATTTCGAAAGATTGTAAGTATGCAAACAGCTTATGTCTTCAAAAAGAAGATGAAGCCACAATCTTGCAAAGTATGATAAAGACCAGGGCAGATTGAGAAGAGTGTTGGATGTTCGAAAGGTAGATTGAAAAATTTTGCATTTTATTTGGCAAAAAAAAAGTCTTCAGACGTCGTTCTTTCATTGCATCTTAACAAAATGAAAATGGAAATTGAATCATGACTCTTGAGAATGCAATATTGCGAAAGACTGTAAGTATAACAAGGGAAACAACTTGTGTCTTCAAAAAGGAGGTGTAGCCACGCCTGAACATATTATTGAAAAGAAGAAGCGCTAGACAAGAAAACTGAATTGTGGCAATTCTGAGATATTGAGAAAAGTGCCAAACTTCCAAAATTTAGATTGTTATGGCGTGGCTTTCTGACTACCTGAAAGTAAAATTGCGAAATACGAACGAGCACCACTCTCGCAAAATATGGAAAAGAACATGCGAAACTGAAGGAAGCATTGGATTATCAAAATGCAGATTGTTATGGCATCAGTTTCTGACTTATTTAAAGCAAAATTGTCAGAAACTGTAAGTATAAAAGGTAAAACATATTGTGTCATCAAGAAGAATGAAGCCACACTCTTGCAAAATGTGGAAAAGAGCATGCGAAATTGAGGAAAGGGTCGAATAATCGAGAAATAGTATAAAATTGGCGTTTAAAAAAGAGATAGAGCTACAACTTAACATAGTACGGATAAGAAGAGGCTCTTAAAAAGGAAATTCTATTGTGGAAATCGTAAGAGATTGAGAGAAGTGTTGGATGATAAACATTTTATTCCAAAATTACAAAACTGAGAGAAGGTTTGTCGGATGATCAAAATCCATATCGTTTTTGCATCGGTTTCCAGCTGATCGGAAACAAAATTGCGGGCGCTGTAAATATAAGAGAAGAAATACCTTGTGTCTTCAAAAAGAAGAAGGAGCCTTATTGCCACAAATTATGAAAAAAAATAGGCGATATTAAGGAGAGTGTTGGATGTTAATCTGGGTATTAACTGTTGTAAGACATTTCCCACTCAGCTATGTTTTTATTCATTACTTTTACCCTCTCTTATTTCCAGCTAGCTCAGTAACAGTATTTTACTCTGTTTGTCTCAATTGTGGTTAATGCAAACCCTTTTTATAACTCAGCAATTGACCTCGACTCGTGCTAAACTGCAAAGGTTAGCTCCAGAAATCTACTTAACTAAAAGGCAACTTTTTTACACACCATTAAACAATGAATGAACAAACAGATATATTTCCCGTTAAGAAACGATGTTAAATAATACTAGTGTCATATAGGAGATCGTAAAACGGATTGCCATTTTTACCCCACATGTATACGTACAATAATATTAAATCGCGCCCCAAAAAACTGTATCTATTGCAAATTTACGTAACAATCAATAATGTCCCCCTACGCCAAAAATCTTATTTTTACTACACATTTATTTTTCACACCAATTAACTCATACAAGAGATAGATATTTCTAGTGCACATATGCTCAAGCGCAGTTCCAATAGAACCATAACATTATATTAGCTGCAGATAAATGCGTCAAACGCCGTCTTTGTAATAACCGCCTACTGTGTAAATTCTCAAACGCAATACACCCCGAACACTAGAAACACTCAATGATTCACTAGATTCTGGCCTCGATGCCGACTCTTGAATCGCTAATTATAGTACAAATCACCCACATGAGCAATGACCAACCAAAGCCAATTGCACAATACCTGGACTTAACCCTTACAGAGCTCCACAGCGATGCATTTACTATTGCGTCACTCGGCCGCCTATTGTGCTAAATTCCTGGTCACCCAATCGTCAAACTTCAATGTTTGTAGGACTTCGGCATCTCTGTAAACCAACCAGTTGCTACTACAACGTCTTTCTCTTCTTGGATTTCCGTAAGAAAAGTAGAAATTTCGCCGTTTAGCTTCAAAACTAGGCTCACGGCGTTTTCCTAAGTTCCGAGCACATAGAATTCACTTGATCTACTTTTGGCCAACATTCAATTTTGTTATTACTTATGCAAGGAAACTATAAAAACGAATACTAAATTCAAAGAAGCTAAATCGTCTAAAATATTATTTCTTTTTAACTGATGACCCCCCTTCGGATGTAATAGGTTCCGTTGCAGCAATTCCGCAACCGCGCAGAAAATTAAATGTGACCGTACAAAATTAAGGTCCAGTGTAAGTAATGTCCCGGTGCAACGGAATGATTGAGAATTGTAGATGCAATGAAAAAATACACAAACTTTACATTACTGTTAATGAATCTAGTGACTATCTGTGCACAAACAATCTATACCCTGTTATAAACTTATTTACTTATTCTTTCTACAGAGCTGATTTTAAAACCGCAATAAGTGCTGATGTATTCTACTGCAGTTCATCTAGAGTCCCTGCAGGAAATCCAAGACTAATATGAAATTGCAGGAAATAACGAAATATGCTGGCTACCTCCAGCTTACCATGAGAATGTTACTGAAAATTGCAACCATCGTAAAATGTTATATAACCGCCCTGGTGGGCTAGTGGTTAGAGTGGCAGACTAGCGATCAGCGGTTCCGGGTTCAAACCCCGGGGGAGGCACAAATTTACGCAGAAAAACGTATAATATCAGTCTTTTTCAGGACTAACCAGGAACACCTGAAGACGAGAGTAGATCAAAACTCCCGAAACGTTGTGTGATTTACACCCAGTGGAAAAAGTCCGAAAAACATTTCATAATAGACCACTGCCAAAAAATGACATTCAGAGAACAGTAAAATGTTATATTTCAATAGTAGTAATTGTATTGGAAAGGACGAGCATTCCACATCACCTTTAAAAAGCATTTTAGGTTTTTAACAGCCGTTCTAACTTCTAGTGCAAATGTCTCCTATATTGTCAGTAAGAAACACTTATACCGAACAAACTGATATATTGCCGGTTTTGGGATATTGTGAAAGAAAAAGTGAAATTGTTTGTTGTATTAAATTACAAGAAAATAGTTAAAAAAATATCGTATAAAAATTTATTTAATAATGCGATAATACGACTATTCAAATCAGTCTAACAGTAATTGTATTCCATTTTTATGTGCACAAGTGTACATACTAAAATTTAAACAAATTATTTAGCAAATTGTCTCTTCGTCATTTGTTGTTTAACGTACATTAACATCTACATTAAACCTGCATGTCAAAAAAGAGCGGGAGCCGTTTTGCTTGCCGCTAAATCGTAACAGATATCAAAATTTACTAAGACACAAAAAATTTGCTAATAAATTGAGCTTTACCGAAAACACTTCAAAGGTTGTTGGCCTAGCCACTGTGTGATATGTGTAGTGACGCTTTTGTTTCATTCATTAGTGAAGGGACGATAATAACCAACATCATTTCAAAAGGTGTCTTAGGCCCATAGTGAATGTCATACTGAATATCAGCCAAATAGTTTTAAGCGTTCTGGTTTTAAAAGAAAAATTAGTTTTGTTTAAACAACTTTGAAGCAGATTATTGGTACAAGGAACGAGATTTGGATATAGGTAAGTTGCTTTTAATCGTCCTATTTTGGTCCCAGAAACCCATAGTTAAGCCATGTCCATGTATGTTAGAGACACCCTGTATAAATAACAAATACAATTCAAATAATCAAAAAAATTTTTAGTCAAAATTGTATTCAAATGAAAAGCTTTTGAACCTAAAGAAATTTAACTAACAAACGTTTTACGGTTGAAAGTCATCTGTCAAACCACTTCAACATTTAAAATATCTGGTTGCATTATTTGCACTAAATGTTAATTTAAAGGTCCTAATTTAACAATGTTTATTGTTAGAGATGGTATAAACAATGTTGAAACTAAGTTGAATCTTCTAAAACAAATTTGAGAAACTATAACCCAACTTTAGCCTCTAAAAATGTTCAACCACACGTAAGTTAAGAGAAACTATCTGTTGGTTTATCTAAATTGACTATTTGTATTTCAGATTAATCAACTGTTTGTATGTATTTATATACTGAATTAAAACGCAGTGTTTTTAAAACCTTGTTGGCTGTTTAACTTTTCTTATCCAAAACATATTATATAGTGTGCAGTTATGTTCAACTTTTTTTATAAAAAGATACGTTTTTGGACAAATCTCAGAATTCGATGTTTACTAAAAACCTCCTGATAGTTCAAAAATTAATAATAATAATAATAATGGAAACAGGTGTTTGCTTTTAAAACCTTCTTATATATTAGGCAATTGTCTATAACTTCGTCAAAAACTTTTTTTGTAATCGTAATTTTTGAAAAAATCGCAGTATGTGATTTTCATAAAATTTTCTTTAACTCCAAAACGTATTAGAATATTAATTTCTGTAATTTTGGCCTAATATAATGACATTTTGTTGTCGTTTTCAACGTCAAAATAATGCATATATTCGCACTAGTTGCAATATGAGATTTCATATTGACACTAGTGATAAAATGGAAATTTAGAACAACTTTGTAGATTGAAGTAAATTTATTTACAATAAAAATTAATATGATTCAAAATTATAAAAAAATCTTTTACGCAACACGTTGCAAAATTTGTGTTAAAAAACACTTTTACTTTGCAAATTGATACACAAATAGCTATTCCGTAATTTTGACCTAACATAATGACATTTTGTTGTCAAATTCAACTTTAAAATTATGCATATATTCGCACTAGTCAGCATATAAGGTTGCATATTGACATTAGTTGCAATATGAGATTTCAAATTGACACTAATTGCAATATGAGATTTCATATTGACACTAGTTGCCATATAAGATTTTATATTGACACTAGTTGCAATATGAGATTTCATATCGAGACTAGTTGCAATATAACGATTTCATTCTGACACTAGTTGCAATATGAGATTTCATATTGACACTAGTTGCAATATGAGATTTCATATTGACACTAGTTGCAATATGAAATTTCATCTTGACATTAGTTGCAATATGAGATTTCATATCGACACTAGTTGCAATATAATGATTTCATTCTGACACTAGGTGCAATATGAGATTTTATATTGACACTAGTTGGAATATGAGATTTCATGTTGACACTAGTTGCAATATGAGATTTCATATTAACACGAGTTGCAATATGAGATTTCATATTGACACTAGTTGCAATATGAGATTTCATATTAACACGAGTTGCAATATGAGATTTCATATTGACACTAGTTGCAAAATGAGATTTCATATAGATACTAGTTGCAATATAACGATTTCATATTGACACTAGTTGCAATATGAGATTTCATATTGACACTAGTTGCAATATAAGATTTCATATTGACACTAGTGATAAAATTAAAATTTAGAACAACTTTGTAGATTTAAGTAGATTTATTTACAATAAAAATTAATATGATTAAAAATTATAAAAAAATCTTTTACGCAACACGTTGCAAAATTAGTGTTAAAAACACTTTTACTTTGCAAATTGATGTAATTTTGACCTAACATAATGACATTTTGTTTTCGTTTTCAACTTTAAAATTATGCATATATTCGCACTAGTCACCATATAAGGTTTCATATTGACATTAGTTGCAATATGGGATTTCAAATTGACACTAATTGCAATATGAGATTTCATATTGACACTAGTTGCCATATAAGATTTCATATTGACACTAGTTGCAATATGAGATTTCATATTGACACTAGTTGCAATATGAGATTTCATATCGACACTAGTTGCAATATAATGATTTCATTCTGACACTAGTTGCAATATGAGATTTCATATTGACACTAGTTGGAATATGAGATTTCATATTAACACTAGTTGCAATATGAGATTTCATATTGACACTAGTTGCAATATGAGATTTCATATTGACACTAGTTGCAAAATGAGATTTCATATCGATACTAGTTGCAATATAACGATTTCATTCTAACACTAATTGCAATATGAGATCTTATATTGACACTAGTTGCAATATGAGATTTCATATTGACACTAGTTGCAATATGAGATTTCATATTGACACTACTTGCATATGAGATTTCATTCTGACACTAGTTGCAATATGAGATTTTATATTGACACTAGTTGGAATATGAGATTTCATATTGACACTAGTTGCAAAATGAGATTTCATATCGATACTAGTTGCAATATAACTATTTCATTCTAACACTAATTGCAATACGAGATCTTATATTGACACTAGTTGCAATATGAGATTTCATATCGACACTAGTTGCAATATAACGATTTCATTCTAACACTAATTGCAATATGAGATCTTAAATTGACGCTAGTTGCAATATGAGATTTCATATCGACACTAGTTGCAATATAACGATTTCATTTTGACACTAGTTACAATATGAGACTTCATATTGACACTAGTTGCAATATGAGATTTCATTTTGACACTAGTTGCAATATGAGATTTCATATTGACACTAGTTACAATATGAGATTTCATATTGACAGTAGTTGCAAAATGAGATTTCATATCGATACTAGTTGTAATATAACGATTTCATTCTAACACTAATTGCAATATGAGATCTTATATTGACACTAGTTGCAATATGAGATTTCATATCGACACTAGTTGCAATATAACGATTTCATTCTCCCACTAGTTGCAATATGAGATTTCATATTAACACGAGTTGCAATATGAGATTTCATTTTGACACTAGTTGCAATATGAGATTTCATATTGACACTAGTTACAATATGAGATTTCATATTGACAGTAGTTGCAAAATGAGATTTCATATCGATACTAGTTGTAATATAACGATTTCATTCTAACACTAATTGCAATATGAAACCTTATATTGACACTAGTTGCAATATGAGATTTCATATCGACACTAGTTGCAATATAACGATTTCATTCTCCCACTAGGTGCAATATGAGATTTCATATTGACACTAGTTGCAATATGAGATTTCATATTGACACTATTTGCAAAATAAGATTTCATATCAATACTAGTTGCAGTATAACGATTTCATTCTCACACTAATTGCAATATGAAATATTATATTGACACTAGTTGCAATATGAGATTTCATATTGACACTAGTTGTAATATGAGATTTCATTTTGACACTAGTTGCAATATGAGATTTCATATTGACACTACTTGCATATGAGATTTTATATTGATACTAATTGCAAAATGAGATTTCATATTGTCACTAGTTGCAATATGAGATTTCATTTTGACACTAGTTGCAATATGAGATTTCATATTGACACTAGTTGCAATATGAGATTTCATACTGACACTAGTTGCAACATGAGATTTCAGATTGACACTAGTTGCAATATAAGATTTCATATTGACACTAGTTGCAATATAAGATTTTATATTGACATTAGTTGCAATATGAGATTTCATATTAACACGAGTTGCAATATGAGATTTCATTTTGACACTAGTTGCAATATGAGATTTCATATTGACACTAGTTACAATATGAGATTTCATATTGACAGTAGTTGCAAAATGAGATTTCATATCGATACTAGTTGTAATATAACGATTTCATTCTAACACTAATTGCAATATGAAACCTTATATTGACACTAGTTGCAATATGAGATTTCATATCGACACTAGTTGCAATATAACGATTTCATTCTCCCACTAGGTGCAATATGAGATTTCATATTGACACTAGTTGCAATATGAGATTTCATATTGACACTATTTGCAAAATAAGATTTCATATCAATACTAGTTGCAGTATAACGATTTCATTCTCACACTAATTGCAATATGAAATATTATATTGACACTAGTGGCAATATGAGATTTCATATTGACACTAGTTGTAATATGAGATTTCATTTTGACACTAGTTGCAATATGAGATTTCATATTGACACTACTTGCATATGAGATTTTATATTGATACTAATTGCAAAATGAGATTTCATATTGTCACTAGTTGCAATATGAGATTTCATTTTGACACTAGTTGCAATATGAGATTTCATATTGACACTAGTTGCAATATGAGATTTCATACTGACACTAGTTGCAACATGAGATTTCAGATTGACACTAGTTGCAATATAAGATTTCATATTGACACTAGTTGCAATATAAGATTTTATATTGACATTAGTTGCAATATGAGATTTCATATTGACACTAGTTACAATATGAGATTTCACATTGACGCTAGTTGCAATATGAGATTTCATATTGACACCAGTTGCAAAATGAGATTTCATATTGACACTAGTTGCAATATGCGATCTCACATTGACACTAGTTGCAATATGAGATTTCATATTGGCACTAGTGCTAATATGAAAATTTAGAACAACTTAGTAAATTTAAGTAAATTTATTTAGTATAACAATTCATATGACTCAAAACTATAGAAAATCTTGTAAGCAACACGTTGCAAATTATTGTTTTTCACACACAACGTGTTTCACGTCTAGTTTGAAAAACATACATTGATATATAAATAGCTATTTTAAAACTGTTGTATATTACGTAATTTTATATAAAAATTTTGTCAAAAAGTTTCTGTTATAATATTTTTAAAAAATCAGAAGAAGGAATTTATAAAAGCAGTAAAAGTATGTGTTGTTACGACAACAACTAATTTTTTATATTTTCTTCATAATTCATCTTATTGTTACAGTCTGAAGGCAGTGAAAACAAACGAGCTCTGTATTTATTTAAAATAACAAGACCTGTCACTTATTGTTACCCTGTACTGTTACAGAAATATGGTTAGTCTAGAACTCTAGAAGCAAGTGAATATCTATAAAATTATATTGCATCTACAACGAAGTAACTATACACAGGGTGTTCGAAAGGTATGAAACAAGCTATATATCTCAATAAACTGCTCAAGTACAGGTCTAAAGAGTAGCTTCAGCACTGCGAAAACATTAAGTATTATAGTGCACCCAGAATGTGTAGTTCAAAACGTGACCACCGAACTTCTGTAGATGGCGCCAAGTGGACAAGCCGCCACTGTGCTACAATGCTTGGAAATTTTGCAAAGTGGAAAATCGCCACCTTTCGCCAAAACCAAATAGCGCATGAAGGTGCTCGGGACCTTAGCAACAACTTTGCCCCCTTTCAAAATTTCGATATCTGTAGCCGTTCGAAAGTTACAGGCGATCCAGACGGACGGACAAAACGTTCGCATAAGTACGCTGAAGCTACTAATAACTAGCCATGCTACAGATTCCTTTCAAATATAAGTTTCCATCGCAAACCTATATTTAATTACATTTTTTCACGTTAAAAGCCCAACGAAGTGACACTTTAATACCCAAATAGGCCTAAGGTACTCATTTAAACAAGATTTTATTTATTCTTCGTAGTCCCATCTATCAAATGACATGCTGACGGAAGCTCTCAGATATCACTTACCACCCCAGCGCTATCTCCGAAATCTCCACCAGAACACAGCGGGCCTAATCCAGCCCTAATCGGGCGACGGATGCGCCACCACGCGGCGGGTTGTTGTGTCCGTACCCGGCCTTAATAATCGCGTCCCACAAACCGCTGCCAAACCGCACAAACAAAGCGGCGGAGATGCGAAAGAGTATAAATTATGATGTTATTCGATATTCTGTGCTATTGGTGGCTTGTAATTTCCGAACAGTCTAGTTGCAGCTCGCAGGGGTTGGTTCTGAATAGGGCAGCTGCTGCGGATTACAAAGGCTACCCCGCGCTAAGCTGCGTTTCTAAACCTAGAGCGACCAATAGAAAGGTATTTTGGGCACAAAGGGCAGCCATGTCGACGGCACCTACGCCGAACAATTAGGGCTTTTGCGAAATGTAGCGCTTGTGCGATGGATTCGATATTCGGAGCTTCGCTGAATTGCGAGGGAAGCTGAATGGAATGCTGTCTCAACGAACCCACGTTTCATTATATTAGGAAAAATATAGAGCATTTTAAATACTACCACTACGGGCCTATGTTATATTTTGAAAATTTCGTTTCATTTTCCCTGCAGATTGGGTAACTGAAATTTGTAGCTTTTGTTATAGTTCTCCTATGAAAATAGTAAAATAAATATTTTGATAGTTAGCTACGAAATTTTAGGAAGCATGTGTATTATTAAATTAGAAAACCAAAATATTATAACCTGACAAGACACTAATGACAAATAAAATCTAGCCCTAAATATTTGGTGTGTTATTTTGCCTTTGTAATTATACAAAAAATTGCACTTGGCAGTATATAATAATTATGTAACAGGTGAATAAAACTAATGCATAGTAAAACAGTAACAAACACTTAAGAAAAACGAAAATATATTAAAAATAGGTTAGTCGTCACTGTATTCGGCAAACACTGAGGTATCGCTTTTGTCATTAACATTTATTATTAATGGAGAAACTTCTACGTTGCACAAATAAGAATTTTCAATGTCAATAACATGTTGTACACATTTATTCCAAAAGCAAGTATCAATTTGATTTACTGCTAGTCTAATATGATCTAAAACCGTATTGCTCAAATTTGGTGAAGTATTATAAACTCAAATTTTGTGTTTTAACTGCCCCCAGACAAGTTCAATGGAATTTACTATGCAGTGATATGGCGCATGTTTTTAGCAAATTTATCTATAAAAGATTTCGGATACTGTTTTTCATAAATTGTTTTAAACACAATAATTTTGTAGATTTTGCTGGCACTTCTAAACCATGTCGTTGCATAAATTCTATAATTTCACATTTTTTACTATTTGAATCTGAAATCATGGGCGCCGTTACATAGGGGCAAGTAGAGGCGCTTGCCCCTCCCTGGATTTTTTTCAAACAGAATCCACCATTACATTACCCTGGATTGCCTAGTACGAGCGTAACGTGCTGACCGCCGAGCTTCCGATAGCTCGCACCGCACAGAAATTATTTACATAGGGTGTAATAATATTACATAGTGTGCGTAATAACAGCAACGATTTATTCTTTTGTCCGTCCTAAGGGTCCGGTCACTTTACAGAACCGATTCTTTAAACTCGCTCAAATAAGCCAATACCGAAATATCGCGATGAGAGGCGTCTATGAATTTATCACTCAGAGCGATACAAAACAATGTTTAAATTTCCGTTTCTTGACACCTTTAAGGGCCGACCGATGTTGGGTTTTCTTGTGTCTAGACACGTTCAACTAATAAATTCAATGGCTCGCCAAATCCCAGTGTACCTTCACGGAATGTTTGCAAATATTTAAAATAAATGCATTACTTATCTCAAGTTAGTCTTTCCCTGGTTGAGTGACTACTGTTGTGTATTGTGTATCCAGGTTTACATTGTTTTTTTATTTGTGGCTTCGATTCTATCTATATAGTATGTATATTTTTGCATCTATTATTTTATTTGTTAATTAATTTTCTGTCAGCATTATTGTGTATCGCTATTACTACTAAAGCTTCACTATTCTGTGCACTTCGATGCCCAAACCGCAAGGTAAAGATGTAAATAGTAAAGAACGTGCGCATTAATTGTTTCTTTTTTTCAGACCCTCTGTGAATTTAATTGTCTTATGTCAATATTGCTGGGAAGTTTTCTAACGGCGCCCATGTCTGGAATCTTCTCTTCTTGATGGCTGTGGTATCTACGACTCATTATCTATAACTATTACTGAATTTTTTGGTGACTTTGGTGTCAATGTATTTTTAAACCAGCTTTCAAACAATTCTGCATTCATATCGCAGTGGTAATCTGCAGAACTATTTTTAATATATTTAGCAGAGAGTAGCAGTGCTCCATCAACCCATCCATTTTTACTTCCAGCATGCAAAATTATAACACGTTTACCATAAAAAACCGGGGTATCTAAACAACATTTTTTTTTATGATTCCACTCATCCTCTCCGTATAATATCATAAGTATCGTACCACGCTTCGTCTAAATAAAAAATCTCCTATTCTTCTAATCTAAATTTTCTTATAGAAGCAATAAATTTGATTCTGTGAGTAATAAGTCTAAGAGATTCCATTATCTTGAGTATTATTTTACTGATATTTTTATAAGTAAAATCTATATCCTTAAGAATAGACCGTAAAGTACCACTTTTATATAAAAAATCAATACCGCAATTCACTAATATTGTTTGAATTTTGTTTAGAGTAGGTACTTCTTTATTTTAGTACACCCTGTAAACCACATCCCTGGTGGAATTTTTTTCATATTAGTTCATTTACTAAGAATATTTCGCGGCTGTTGCACTTTTCATTTAAACCTTTGGAAACTATATTAGCAACAGTAGATATAGAAACTTTTGTTAGTTCTGCAGTTAACGTTAAAGGATTCTTACAGTTTTTTTTCTAAAAAAGGATATATCCATTTTCACTATTAACTTTGTATCTTCCGAAAGATGAATTCGTTTTGCTGACAAATTTAAATAATTTTCCATGTGCAACAGAATTTTTTAATAATTATAATTTAGCAAATTTCACTGTCATTAGTATCTTGTCACATTATAATACTTATTTTGGTTTTCTGGTTAATAATACACATGCCTCCTAAAATTTCATAGCTAAGTATCAAAATATTTATTTCACTATTTTTATAGAAGAACTATACTTCTCACTTTCTAGTACACCCACAGGCGGATCCAGAGACTTTCTAAGGGGGGGGGGGGTCAACTAATTTTTGTAGATTGAACATTAAGGCTAAACTAATAGTTTAGATAGGTAATGCCTACTATGGGATGTTACTAGGTAGATATTTAGAATAAAAGAGGTAAAAAATTAAAATAGATTTTTCTTATTTGACTTTTTTCGATTTCAACAAATAAAAACACCTGAGTAGATCTTTGGTTCCTTCGAACTTGATCTTCTACGCCGCAGTTGTTGACAGTGATTTTAAGCTGTAATTTGCCGGTGAAGTTAGCAGTTTTAAGGGTTACCTGGGGCCGGCGTTAGTGGCTAACTCCTGGCGTGGAGGTTGCTGGTACCTTGCGAAGGTTAGGCGTCGTTCCTAGAGCGAACGCGACATCATAGATGGGATTAGTTCACTTTTTATCCGGGAAGCGGTGGTTTGGCGGCCCGCCGGCAATGAATTCATTGATAACGAGCTCGAACTTTGGACTCCAGGGAGACGTTTTTAAGCGTCTAAACGGACCGAAAGGAATAGGATCAGGACTGGTCAGGATAGGTAATCTCAAGCTGGTATAATCTCAACTCGGGATAACCTTAAGTGACTGGAACTGATAGTGCAGTTATCTTTTATACCTTTTCTGCCGCGTTATCGGGGTACTTGCCCTAGCTTCCGCTGGAGTGGGGAACGACGCGATCGCTCCTTTAGCGCAAGTTTGCGTATCGCGGGTAGGATTTATTATCGAAAATTCACGCGTAGAATTGACTCAGTGCTCGATTAGGCGATGTATTACATTTAAATACATTTTATGTATAGTAAAAATTTAATACAGGAACATGCGTTACAAGTTGACTCCAAATGTAGTTTAATAGTTTCAGCAATTAAAAATAGTGGCAAGTACCATCGTTGTCAGTAAAAGCTGCTACAGCTAGTATGCGTTATTTCTACGACTTCTAATTTTTAAATATTACTGGTTATCAGACTGACAAATGCTTAGAGCATTTCAATAAAGAAAACTATTATTTCAAAAATATCTAATTAGATTAACATCAAGCAGCAACCAGATTCTAATGGTTAAATTAGACATCAAATTTTGTAGGACTAATGTAGTATAAAAAACAACGAAGAAGTATACAGAGAATTGAAAACTATAATAAACAAAACACCTAAAGCGCAGATACTACATCTACGAAGAGACTTTAACGCCAAGGTTGGCAATAATAGCAAAAAACGAAGAAGCGGATCCTCAACGAGTAGTCGGAAGATTTGGGTTGGGGAGAGAAATGAAAAGGTAGAAGAGTTTATAGTTCAATATATACACAGATAAAATGCTCCATAAATTATATAATCAAAGTGACAACATAATTAGCAATCACATTTGGAAAAAAACAAAGAAGTAATAACAAACGCATGTTGATAAATAACAAAACAAAAGAAATGACGAAGCACAGGTTTTCAGTCATCGAAGAACGTAGACAGCTAAAGAGCACGGACATAAAAACCCAACAAAACATAAATTATCATATAGAGTTGACTGCATGTATTAAGCGACTATGCAGAAATAGCAAAAATAGATACATGAACGAAATATTCTAAAGGATAAAAGAATATGCAGCCAAATGTGAAACCCAATTCCTATATAGGAAATTTAAGCAATTTAGATGAACATTGAAAGCCAAGAATTGGGCAACAGGAGATAAAGAAGGAATATTTATACTACATCGACAAAGTAATAGACAGTTGGAAATTATATTGCGAGAATCTGTTAGCGTCTAATACAGAACAACATAACACAAAATACATGACACCATCCAACTATCAAATGGAACCAAAATAATAAAAAGTAAAATAAAAGGATTTATTGAAAAATTCAAATGGCAATGTCACAAGGCCCGATTCAATCACAGCAGAAGCAATAAATTGGAGAAAATCTACCTTTGCATTTTTGCATAAATAATCGTCGCCCAAACAATGCACTAACTATAGAACTATCGCATTAATATCCCACAACAGCAAAAAATGTTAAAAGTCTGCACTAACTGGCAGATTCCACAAGAAACCAGCTTTAAACCAAGAAGAAAAACAAGGAAACAACTTTTAAACAACAGACAGCTCTTTGAAACAGCAAAATAATTTAAAGTCAAGACGCTTATTTGATTTATAGACTATTAAAACGCCTTTGACTTAGTGAACTCAACGAAGCTTATAAAGAATATATCCGAAAATGGCGAAGCCTATGTAAAAATACACTACCGAAGGTACGCAGACAATATCAAGCTAATCGCCCATAGAGAAAAAGAAATTGAAAAACTCTTACATGTAGTACATGAGGAAAGCTTAAGGTTAGACCTCGAATTAAATCTAACAAAGACCAAAATGGTGCTGATTGCCCGAATCGCAGATCTAAATTTAGAAAATACCCCGGCAAACTAGGGGATTATTGACCGCATAGAAGCTGTTAAGAGATTCGTATATCTAAAATCTGTGATCACCAACACAAGCGGATATAAAGAAGAAATTAAGGTACCTTTAGGAATGGAAAGACCTGCTAAAAGCAAATTCGAACAAATTTGGAATGATCAAAATATTAGTAAAGAGACCAAAATAAAGCTGGCTTGGATTATCAAGGTAAATATCTTCTTCTTCTTGGACATTTCATTAGATCGTTAGATATTGCTATACCTTCACGTATAGTGATATTAATCTGTTTATGAATTATATCTTTATCATTTTAAAATTGCCCTGTTTCTGATTCTAATATCAATAATTATTCTTTGTGCTAGCTCCTCAAAATCAGAGATGGTTTCCTTTTATCTAGATTGCTTATTCTGAAATCTGATGTTCTAATTTTTAATTTTTTTATCACATGTCAGAAATAACTTCTGTCAAATAATATGTCAAACAACTTTAAAAATTAAATGACAAATACTATATCATTTCATTGCCACACAACGATATCAACCAGTAAGTATTTGTTTAATAGCAAATACACCTTTTTAGTCGTTATTTTCTTATTTCAGTGCTTACCTTACTAGTTAATATCACTCACCTTTCACTTGAACTTAACAATGTTCTGGATGTCAACCAAGCTGCTTCACTCTGCCTATGACTCCAACCTCTTCAGTCCCCAATCACAAGGAAAGGCTTCAATAACAGACAAGATGTCCAACTGACCAGAATTAGGGATACAAACTCTTCCACAGCATGGAACCAAAGAGACCCAAGCTTTAGCCACCTAACTCCACCACCCTATCCGCCAACTTCCTGAAACGTGCTTCCTCTACTGATGGTTCTTCCTTGGATCTCTCCCTTAGCACCAACAGCTCGACGCAATCCATTTCAATTATTATAAAATGTCAAATGTAATTATCCAATGAACTTCGCTTAGTATTTTACTCCACTTGTTTCTCATTTGCAAATTAGTTCTGCTTTTCAATTAGTTCTTCACCACATACTTGTAAACTTCCTTAGTTTTATTTCTCTTCTTCTTAGGTTAAATTTCATTTCCATATTATCACGCCAATTTAGTTTTACACTTAACCCTTTTTAATATCCAAACTTTTTAAAATAGGGTTTATTTTATACTTTTAAGTACACCAAAATTATTTACCGCTACATTTTTTAAAATTTTTTAAGACTATATACTTATTTTTTTTATTTCTACTTACTACTATTAGTAATTTATTATACAAGACGATAAAGTTAAATTTTATCCATGAGTGAATAGTTTAACGTCGAGACGAAGTCGAGACGTTAATGATTCAAGAGTGGATAGAAATAACTTTATCGTCGTGTATAATACAAAAGTTAAATTAACACTATACTTAAAAAAAGAATAATGAACCGCTATTTTAGCTATATAGGCTATACAAAACTTCAAAGAAAAGTAAACTTTACACTATTTAAAAGAAGGAGCAATACACTGTTCTAGCTATGCTAAAATAAAGGTAAACTATACAGAGTGTTTACGGTCTTGTGATTTTATTTTAAATGGGTGATTAAACATCTTAAAAAAAGTCATTAACGTTAAAATGTCTAAATAAAGTTTTATAATAAGAGAGATATGATATGCTTTAATTGTTCTTTATATTTTTTTTTTATTTTTAAGGAATGGTTAAACACTTTAAAAGAAAATTGTTAATGCTAAAATGATTATCGATAACACTAAAACGATTAACGCAAAGGCAATTGATCAAAACAATGACTCTAAAACAGTTAACGTTTAAACAATTATTCAAAAAATTGTACAAAGTAAACATAAATTCAAACGATAAGCTATCACTACATTTTTGACTAAGTAGGCTGATGCCAATAACTTTTCGCATCTGTCAAGCTATTTCAGTAGTTGTCACTGCACTGTTTGTTTGGCATAAATTCTTCCAAACAAATCCTAATAAGTAACGTAAAAATTCTAAAAAGTTATTATCTCTCTTGTTATAATTTTTAAGGCATTTTAGCGTTAATGGCCTGCTTTTAAGGCGTTTAATAACCCCTTAAAAATAAAATCACGAGACCGTAAACACCCTGTATACAGGGTCTGGCAACGATATGGGGGAAGGGGGTATGGAAGATATTTCTAAAACTGTGAGAGTTACCTAAATATTGTGTAAATAAAAGTTATAAGTACAAAGGTGGTGCACTTTACTAAAATAGTTTTGATTGTACAGGGTGGCTCAAAAAAGTGGGGCGAATCAAACTTACTTTTTTTATG
Source organism: Agriotes lineatus (assembly GCA_940337035.1). Classification (NCBI taxonomy): domain Eukaryota; kingdom Metazoa; phylum Arthropoda; class Insecta; order Coleoptera; family Elateridae; genus Agriotes; species Agriotes lineatus. The sequence continues at coordinate 40,971,352 of OW679203.1, forward strand.
AAATGTCTTATATATCGGTAAATTGCAAGTTTTGCATTGAAATACTAATAAGTTTATATAAAGTTTTATGGGTCTAATGCCATTTGTTTTGGAAATACACATCAACGATATTATGCAAAAAAATACTGAATTTCAGGCGGCTGCTGTAAGAGAATCGAAATTGAATGAAGAAAAACGTTACCAAAAAATGATTTTTGTGAACTACCTCTCCGGTGGAAAATGATGGTTATGGGTATTATTGATATACGAGTACATGGTGCGGACAATTAGCAAATTTAATAATTTCGGTTTTCAAATAAAATGCCCAGTATAAATTTTTTAAAAGAGCTGTTAATGAGTTTTTTTTATATATTACATCACACCTCTAAATTCAACTGTTTTTCGTTAAAAAAAAGAAAACCCGAACCAAACCCCTTTTTATTTATACGAATAGACAAGCCAAGTATATTTATCCAAATTACTAATATTAAAATGTATTTTAATTACTTTCACATGTAATATTTTTTCCGAGAAAGGAAAACGCACGTTTTTCGGGGAACGTAAGGGGTCTCCAATAATTCTTTTTTTTACATTAGAAAGACTCCCAATAAGTCTGCCAGTGTTGTCAAAATAAGCTCTCCCTATTATTAGCGGGAATCGAAGTGGATGCAGCTTCAGTTTCTGTGGAATTTGTTGACAAAGCATCTGTTGGCGCCATTCTAAAAAAATTAATAAAATAAACAGAATAAATTTACCATAACAATTTATAAAACCAGTTAGAAAATGCCTTATTTTGTGTAATGGTTGTGATTTCTGAATAAATGTCAGTTAGTTGAAAATCAAGTATGTACGTTTTCGCTTCCACGCGAAATGTTGTAAAATAAGCATTGTTTTGCATACGAGTAGGTACGTAACTCTAAAATTGAAATTTTGCAGGCTTTGACTAACTAGTACAATTTAAAACAAACAAGGAAAACATTATATTATCACATATAATCTCATAAGAGCATTAATTCTTTCCGGCAATTTTGTTGTTGTCTTGGTTACGCTTCGTGAACAAATTTTTTATTGGTCATTATTAGCAAAATTTAAAAATACGCCGATAACTATGCACCAGGTGCAGTTCATTGTTTTGTCTAGTGGAGACTGGTAAACACTAGATAGGTCACAGAACCGACATCGACGAATGACGAAAACCTCATCAACGCTGGGGTTCAGGGGGGTGAGGGTACATTTGCGCCTATTGGAATTAAAAAGAAATAAAGAATGTTGAAAAAGTATTCGGCAAATTCAAATTTAAATTACGAGCGAATGCTATAAGGATGTGTTTTGTTTATAATTAAAACAAAGCAGTCAACTTTTCATCCGACTACATTTTTAAGACCAAGGGGGTGTCAATTGACCCCGTTGACACCCCCTTTGATCCTCCAGTGAGTATACCTGGGCTTACATGATCAGTTGCTTCTCTCATGTAGGATTTGAAAGAAGCGGGCAAGATTTAACCTCAAAATTGAGAAGTTTAAGAGAATGTATCTATTTTTGGCCAATAAGACACTATATCTTGCTTACTTTTTTAAATTTTCAGGTTAAATTTGATTATTTTTACATCTAAAAGCTACTCACTCTTTAATTCAGTTTGGAACTTGACTTAATGACTATTTACGGACAGTGTTTTGTCATCGCCCGAATATTTATTGAATTCTTTTCTTGTTTTGCGCAACAATGCAGTGGGAAATTAAATTAGATCGTCGCAGTTAGTTTAAATTATTGAATTATTAGTGTATAATAAATCCAGGTAAGTGAAGGAATTGATAGTTGAGGCGTAGTAACCAACACGGGCGATAGCGATAGGAAAACGGAAAGAAAAATTCAACGACGAAGATATAAAAGCGGGAAGAAAACATCAACATCCCTAAAACACGAAGACGAACTGGATAGCTAAACAAAACTGCTACAGGAGATGTTGGAAGAAAAAGTGCAATAACATAAACCAAGAAAAAGGTCAAGCATGTATACAAGTAAATGATGCCATTTGGTCTACAGTGGTGTTAGCACTAACCAATGGGCAGAGTCAAATCTATTGTTCGAAATGGGATTGCATAACAAAAGAAATTTTCACACTGAAACAGAAACGACATGTTCAGGTTGATGCGTGTATGTGGAGCGCACGACAGGAAGAAATAAAGCATGATTGAGGAGACCTCTATATATCAGTAGGTGACTTTAAGGAAAAAGTTGAAAGCTGCCAAGAATCATCAGAAGGGTTTGCTGGAAAATTCGTAGATCGCGCTGGAAATTCAAATAACAGAGAATAATACGTTTTTTCATCCAAAATGACCTGCACGCAAAGTATATATATAAGCTTATCCAGGCCGTTTAGGCCCATAGCTTGGTTACGGTTTTCCACTGCTTCCTGTCCTTTGCTTTCATCCTCCACCTCGTTATCTGCTTTTCTTCCATATCTTGCATAATTGCTTCTCGCCATTTCCTCTTGGGTCTTCCTCTTTTTCTCGTCCCCTCTGGGCCCTTCCTTCCTATTGACCTGACTGTCCTCTCATCACTCATTCTTTCTAGATGTCCTGCCCATTGTAGTCTCTTCGTTTTTATAACCTTTGTTATGGCAGCCTCTCCAAATAAATCATATAGTTCTTTATTTGTGTGCCTTTCCCATCATGTATCTATCTTTTTTTCCGCTGAAGATTCTCCGGAAAATTTTCCTCTCCTATATTTCCGCCATATTTTAGATTTTTTTGTTCAACACTCATGTTTCGCTGCCATACAGTAGTGTGGGTCTTATCACCGTCTTGTATAGTCTAATTTTTGCTCCTCTGCTTACTTTTTTTGAGTTTAGTATTTTGTGTAGTCCGCCAACACACCTGTTACTTTTTGCCATTCTGAATTTAACTTTTTTTCCTTCTTCGCATTTATCGTCTATCAGAACTCCTACTCTCCTACTTTCTTGAATTCCATCATTTCTTCCCTGAATGTTATTATTCTCAGTCCACTTTCAATTTTGTTCCTAGAGTTCATTCTTAGCTGCATGTAGTTACTCTTGCTTTGGTTGATCTTTAGACCTCTTTTACTCGCTGACTCTATTAAATGTTTTGTTATGTCTTGTAATTTTCGTTTTTTTCCTTGCTAATGGCACCAGATCGTCAGCATATGCTAGACATTGATGACTCTTATTAAGTACCCAAAGTACCAAGTAAAAATGCGTTTGAAGATCAACAGACATACAGAGTCCAGTCCAACAGTGTAACAGGGGATGAAGAAGAAAGATAACAGAGAACACAGATGAAGTGAATATCAAAAGAAAGCAACTATAATATAGAAGTATAAATGCATTTAGACTGTAATATTAGAAGAAATTATAAAGAAAACATAATAAATGGGGTGTGGTCGCCACACGACTTTATTTTACTGCATTTAAAAATTTAATTTTGTGAATTAAAAAATATATATTACCACAGAAAGTTATTGACAAAAGTTGTATATAATTACGTAATGTATAACAGTTGCAATAGCAAAATAAAAGTGTTTTTCACACTAGACGTAAAGTTGAGTTGAGTGTGAAATACATTAATTTTGTAGCGTGTTGCATACAAGGTTTTCTGTAATTTTTATAGTAAATAAATTTACTTATCTACAAAGTTGTTCTAAGTTTTCATAGTAGCACTAGTGTCAATATGCATCATTTTTACATTGAAAACGACAACAAAATGTTATTATATTAGGTCAAAATTACAGAAATTTCTATTCCAGTTAGTTTTGGAGTTGAAGATTTTTTGTGAAAATTTAATATTGCGATTTTTCAAAAATGTTACGTACAAAAACACGTCTTTGACGAAAGTTATATTTATATGTATTTCCATTATTGATTTTTAAACTTTCAGGAAATTTTTAGTAAACATTGAATTCTGCGATTTTTCCAAAAACGTATTTTTTTAGAAAATAAGTTTTTAAATTAAGGTAACTACACACTGTACACTATATCATGTTTTTTTGGATAGGAAAAGTTAAACAACCAACAAGGTTATAAAAACATTGATTTTTAATTCAGTACCTGTATAAGTAGGCTACATAAAACATTAGATAATTCTGAAATACCAATAGTCAATTTAGATAAACGAACAGATAGTATTTCTTAATTTACTTATAGTCGACAATTTTAGAGGTTAAAGTTGGGTTGTAATTTCTCAAATTTGTTTTAGAGGATTCAACTTAGTTTCAACATCGTTTAGACAATTTTTAACAATAAATATTGTTAGATTGAGACCTCCAAATTAACTTTTAGTGCAAATAATGCAATCAGAAACTTTACATTTTGTACGTGGTCTTACAGACAGGTTACATTTTCCTAGGTTCAAAAGCTTTTCACTTAAATACAATTTTTACAAAATTTTACTTTTTATTTATTTTAACTGTATTTGTCAGGTATTATAAAGCTCCTTACGAAAGTGGGCGAAACGTTGAGTTCTTCGACCTCAATAATGACACGGTCCAATCTCGAAAGTGGTTAGTTACGTAATGACAATAGTCGTGAAAGCCTCTGGTATCAGTATTTTTAAAAATCGCATAACAACCAAATTGAACAGTCATACAGCTTTATTTCATTTTTTTTATAAAACCAGGGTTATTCTAAAATAACCGCAGCCTCAATTCGGTACTCACTACTCACAGCACATATTTAAAATTTGATAATCGAGGTTCTCGAGTTTGAAATCGAAAATCAACTATCGAGAATGTTCGAGATCGAGATGGAGAATCGTTAAAGCTTGTATCGTCTCGTCTCGTCTCGCGGCAAAAGTACTAGGATAAAGTTAATCCTAGCGGACACTTCGTCTCTTGTCAGGTGGTACGCTGTCAAAAACTAAGGCCATCTACTATTTGTACATATGTTAAAAACGTAAAAATTGCTATCTAGATGTATTCACACAACAATTATTTTTTTATAAACCATTTCATGTTACTTAATAGGAACATTCCCAAAAATAGAAAGAAAGGGAGCAAGCCTATAAATCAATATTTTCATGAAATTTCTAGATGTTTTCCGAGAGAATTTTTTATTTACAGAAATAGACATTTTCAAAAACGTTAGAGCTTCGTTCAGATATTATATTTTATTAATTATAGCCATTTAAAAATATTAAATCACATATTTTATTGCCAATTGAACAATGTTGTCTAGTGTTGACGTTTCTGAAAGTACAACATAAAAAAAAAACGTTTGTATTCGTCGCTTAACGTTGCTTCTGTATCCTTGCATAGCTACAAATGAACTGAAGATTCTTTGCCGTATGTAAAAATTACGTTTTCAAAGCTACAAAACATATTTTTAATCTGCCTCTTCGAATAAATAGGAATTGAAATGGAAATTATAATGCAAAAGAAGAAAAAACTATCGAAATAGTACGAAAACCCACTAAGGGTGCATCATATATAAGTACATATGATTCGAGCAATACTCAATTAATATATTTTTTTAATTAACGAAATTTAACATTTAACCATTAACCACTCATCATAAAACTATTTATATTTCTTGTAATTTCTTTTCTACCCTTGTAGAAGGGTTCAACTTAGCTGAGATGAAATTCTTTTCTAAAACCCACAATTAAGTGGATATAGCTAAAAACTAATTATGTGCAAGCTTTTCAATAATAACTGAAATTAAAATTTAGACTTCCGTGTCAAATTTAATAAAAATACTTGTTTCTACATTTTTACCTTTCTTACATTGTTTGTTTTTTGCACTCCTTTAGATTAGAGGGAATACGCAACTTATTTTAGACAAATTCTAAAGTTTAAATATTTCCTGACAAGCTGTGCAGAATTTTGTTTATATTGTTATGCTGTGTGCATGATTTAATATTATTATTATTAGACTCTATCATCACAACGGGTTGGGTTTTCTACATCTTAACAAATATGATTGAATGTATTATTATAGGCAATACATTTGCTATTAATATAACTATTGCGGTTTTCATGATTGTTAAAAGTAATCGCAACTGTGAGATGGGAACAACTTTAGATACATGGCGCTCCATTCTCAATTTATCAAAACAAGTTGGCTTTGTATTAAAAATTACATCCGTGATTAGACGTAAGAAGTAAATAGACGCCTCAACAAAACACTATTCGCGTTCTTCCGGAAATGTGCAAAAACCGACGTCACTTTAAAAAGTTTACAAAATTTTATTTTTAGGATAACTTTCTAACTTTATTAGGCTTTCCTAATACAAAATAGGTAGCAACAGCAAGTTCCGCGATTTATAGGGGCTCCTCTTTCTCTCCGTTGGCCTGCTCTAACAAGCTAGATATCTCTTCAAACGCCGCCTGCAGCTTGCACCACCACAAAACTGCTTACAACTCCGTTTTTCTTCAGTCCTAGGGCTCCGCACTGCTCAATATGAGGTTTATTTCGATTCGCCTAACACGAGCGCTTAGAAAACCTAAGCAATTAGAGAGAAAAAATAATTACGTAAATAACTGCTTTGTTCAATCCGCTAGGAAAGAGAATGTTATTCAATTTATTCCATTTTATTGAAACCTTTACAAACATAAAAAAGTAGGTCTTGTGTTCCCTCTGATCTAAGCACGTCAAAAACAAACATCGCTTAAAAATAAATATGTATTAAGAAGTATTGTTATAAATTTGACAGTTCGCAGTTCTTTCAAATTGATTCAAGTTTTTGAAGAATTAGAATTAGTTCGTTTTCATAAACCAGTTAAATTTACCTAATCAAAACATTGCTAAAAATCGAAGACAGAAAAAACAAATCAATACGTTCGGAATTTATTAAATTAAAGGGATATTTTTAATTGTATAGAAGTTACAGAATTGAAACAACATTCAAATTTTGTGCAGATGTCTTCGATTTTGTTCATTTCCAGAAACTATCACAACACATTACGAAATCGGAAGATTTATACCAATCGGTACCAAATTTCCACACTGACTTAGGATAATATACGGAACGAACATGATATTGTTTTCAAAGAGCACAACAAAGAGCGCAGGAATTTTTTCCTTTCCCTCGCATAAGCCACCTTTGTTATTAGTCCTTATAATCACAAGAAAAAAAATCCATAAAAATATGAATTTCATTGGAGCTCACACCCAGAATTTTGTTATTCCTGATTCTAGAATTTTCTAGCTTAAAAGTTAATGTTTTAAAGACGTCTTATGCTGCCCGAGTCGAGTAACGGTTCGGTAAAATTTCTTAATACACCTCTAATACGCTTCCCAAATCAATAGGTAATAAATTTTCAAATACCCGCCGCTGCGTTGCGTTTCATCACTTAATTAAGCAATTAAAATTCTAGATTGTAAGATACGTTTTTGCTGCGGCGAGATTTAACAGAATTTTAACAAATGGAACATTTCTAGCTGAATAGAAACTTCTGAAGGCCTTCGAGGATTAAAATGTTGGCAGTGAGAAACAATTAGCATCGTAGCATATGAAGGGCATTATTTTGAAGTTCATTGGAGAATTATAGTTAAAACCCTTATTTTCATAACAATTTTGCACTAAAAAATATAGGGAAGTTTATGAGAAGATTCAATTTATCACTGCTAAACCACGGAGTAAAAAAAATGCTCGAAAAGCACATGCACCAGGACCACCTGAAGAAGAATATCTTAATAACTATAGGCTTCAATTGTACAATTGCAAAGCTTCGACGGTGTAAAAAAACCTTTCCAATGTTGTCTACACCATCCTATTGCATATACAATTCGTGTTTTATAAAGTAATACAGAGAAGCACATTACTATTTCTTCAAAACGTTTCTATAGTACGTATACCCGATGCCTCGACATCGTTAGTTGAACTTTGATTAGACAAAAATATTTTAGAATATACTTATAAGGCATAACTAATTGTAGATAGTACAACAATACTATGATTTTATTTACAGCAGGACTTTGCGACGAAATTACAATTTCCACTTTTATAGCAAAGGGTTGGTTATTGTACTTGAAAGCTACATGAAAACTTTATAATTCTGTGCCAGGACTGAAGAAAAAAATTAAAATGGAAAATCAAAGGCAGTCTTTTGCCAGAATTGTTACTTCTACATGAACCGGAAGTACGTAGAGTGTGTTATTGCATCTAAAAGTTGCATTAAAATCTTGAAACATTACTATAATAAAATTGCCTATGATGATGCACAAGAATTGAATAAGAATCTCAGTAGAGAAACCAGCAGGGGTAAATCATTAGCCAACATTGCTACTTATGCATTAACGGGAGGTATAGTTTGTGAATGCATCTAAAATCTACATACAGAATCTGATATATGGTTACAACAGAATTTTCGTTGACCCTGTGCCATAATTAAATAAAAATCCAACTAGAAAACCCGGGGGGGGGGGCGGTATTTGCCAACATTGCTACTTCTGCATTAACCGGAGGTAGGTAGAGTTTGTTATTTCGTTTAAAATCTATATACACAATCTGAAATATGGTTACAACATGATTGTTTTTAAGACTGTGACATAATTAAATTTAAATCCAAATAGAAAAACAAGGGGGGGGGGGGACTATTCGTCGTTGCTACTTCTACATTAACCAAAGGTACGTAAAATTTGTTATTGCATCTGAATTCTTCATACAAAATCAGACATATGGTTACTATATAATTGTATTTAACCCCCATAATTAAATAAAAATCCAAACAAAAAATTAAGGAGGGGGGTACTTATATTTGCCAACATTGCTACTTCTGCACTAACCGAAGGTACATGGAGTTTGTTAATGCATCTGAAATCTGCATACAAAATCTGAAATATGGTTGCAACATAATTGTCTCTATTCCTTTACCATAATTAAATAAAAATTCAAACAAAAAATTAAGGGGGGGGGGGCGAATATTTGCCAACATTGCTACTTTTGCATTAACCGGAGGTATGTAGAGTTTGTTAATGTATCTGAAATCTGCATACAAAATCTGAAATATGGTTACAACAGAATTGTTTTTAATCCTGTGCCATAATTAAATTAAAAATTCAAACAGAAAAACAAGGAAAAATATTTGTCAACATGGCTAATTCTGCATTTTAACTGGAGGTACGTTGAGTTTGTTATTGCATTTAAAATCTATATACAAAATCTAAAATATGGTTGGAACAGAATTATCTTGAACCCTGTGCCATAATTAAATAAAAATCCAACTATAAAAACAATGAGAGGGGGGAGTACTTGCCAGCATTGCTACTTCTGCATTAACTAGAGGTACGTAGAGTTTGGTATTGCATCTGAAATCTGTATACAAAAGTTGAAATATGGTTACGACAGAATTGTCGTTAATCATGTTCCATAATTAAATAAAATTGAAACAGAAAAACTAGAAAAATTATTTGCCAACATGGCTAATTCTGAATTAACTGGAGGTACGTAGAGTTTGTTACTGCATTTAAAATCTATATACCAATTCTAAAATATGGTTGGAACAGAATTATCTTGAACCCTGTGCCATAATTAAATAAAAACCCAACTAGAAAAACAATGAGAGGGGGGAGTACTTGCCAATATTGATACTTTTGCATTAACTAGAGGTACGTAGAGTTCGCTATTGCATCTGAAATCTGTATACAAAATCTGAAATATGGTTACGACAGAATTGTCTTTAATCATGTGCCATAATTAAAAAAATTTAAAGAGAAAAACAAGGAAAATTATTTACCAACATGGCTAATTCTGAATTAACTGGAGGTACGTAGAGTTTGTTACTGCATTTAAAATCTATATACAAAATCTAAAATGTGGTTGGAACAGAATTATCTTGAACCCTGTGCCATAATTAAATAAAAATCCAACTATAAAAACAATGAGAGGGGGGAGTACTTGCCAACATTGCTACTTCTGCATTAACTAGAGGTACGTAGAGTTTGTTATTGCATCTGAAATCTGCATAGGAAATCTGAAATATGGTTACAACAGAATTGTCTTTAGCCCTGTGTCATGATGAAATAAAAATCCAACTATAAAAACAATGAGAGGGGGGAGTACTTGCCAACATTGCTACTTCTGCATTAACTAGAGGTACGTAGAGTTTGTTATTGCATCTGAAATCTGCATACAAAATCTGAAATATGGTTACAACAGAATTGTCTTTAATCATGTGCCATAATTAAATACAATTGAAACAGAAAAACTAGGAAAATTATTTGCCAACATGGCTAATTCTGAATTAACTGGAGGTACGTAGAGTTTGTTACTGCATTTAAAATCTATATACCAAATCTAAAATATGGTTGGAACAGAATTATCTTGAACCCTGTGCCATAATTAAATAAAAATCCAACTATAAAAACAATTAGAGGGGGGAGTACTTGCCAACATTGCTACTTCTGCATTAACTAGAGGTACGTGGAGTTTGTTAATGCATCTGAAATCTGCATACAAAATCTGAAATATGGTTGCAACATAATTGTCTTAAATCCTGTGCCATAATTAAATTAAAAATTCAACCAGAAAAACAAGGAAAAATATTTTTCAACATGGCTACTTCTGCATTAACTGGAGGTACGTTGAGTTTGTTATTGCATTTAAAATCTATATACAAAATCTGAAATATGGTTGGAACAGAAAAATCTTGAACCCTGAGCCATAATTAAATAAAAATCCAACTATAAAATCAATGAGAGGGGGAGTACTTGCCAACATTGCTACTTCTGCATTAACTAGAGGTACTTAGAGTTTGTTATTGCATCTGAAATCTGCATACAAAATCTGAAATATGGTTACAACAGAATTATATTTAATCATGTGCCATAATTAAATACAATTCAAACATAAAAACAAGGAGAATTTTGCCAAAATGGCTAATTTTGCATTAATCGAAGCTACGTAAGAGTTTGTTAATGCATCTGAAATCTACATACAAAAGCTGATATATATGGTTACAACAGAATTGTCTTTAGCCCTGTGTCATGATGAAATAAAAATCCAAATATAAAAACAAAGGCGAGATTTTTTGCCAACATTGCTATTTCTGCATTCATCGGAGGTGCGTCGAGTTTGTTATTATCTTTGAAATCTTCATACAAAATCTAAAATATGGTTACAACATAATTGCCTTTAATCCTGTGCTATAATTAACTACAACAAATCCAAATAGAAAAACAAGGGAGGGGGGATTATTCGCCAACATTGCTACTTCTGCATTAACAGTAGGTACGTAGAGTTTGTTATTACATCTTAAATCTTCAAACAAAGTCTGAAATATTGTTAAAACAGAATTGTCTTTAATCATGAACCATAATTAAATAAAATTCCAAACACAAAAGAAGGGTGGATCACTTTGCAAACATTGCTACCTCTGCATTAACCAGAGGTACGAAGAGTTTGTTAATGTATAATAAATCTACATACAACATCTAAAATATGGTTACGACAGCGTTGTCTTTAATCCTATGCCATAATTGGATAACAATACAAATAGAAAGACAATGAGGGATTATTTGCAAGCGTTCTTACTTTTGTATTAACCGGAAGTACGTAGAGTGTGTTACTGCATCTGAAATCTACATACTAAATTTAAAGTATATTTACAAAATAATTGTATTTAATCCTGTGCTATAGTTAAATAAACATCTAAGTACAAAAGCAAAGGAAAAGGAGATTAGTTGCCAACATTGCTACTTCTACATTAACTGGAGGTACATAGAGTTTGTTAATGAATCTGATATCTACACACAAAATCTGAGATATGGTTAGAACATAACTGTCTTTGACTCTGTGCCATAATTAAATAGATAAACAAGAGACGGGGATTATTTGCCAACATTGTTACTTCTGGATTAACCGGAGGTACGCAGAGTTTGTTACTGAATCTGAAATCGACATACAAAATCTACAATATAGTTACAACAGAATTGTATTTAACCCTGTGCCATAGTTAAAAAATTAAAATATAAAAGCAAAGGGGGGGAGATTATTTGCCAACATCGGTACTTCTATATTAACCGGAGGTACGTAGAGTTTGTTATTGCGTCTGAAATCTTCATACAAAATCGAAAATTTGGCTAGAACAGAATTGTCTTTAATTCAGTACCATAAATATATAACAAGCAAGCATTGTTGCTTCAGTATTAACCGGAAGTACGTAGAGGTTGTTATTTTATTTAAAATCTATATACAAAATCTGATATATGGTTACATCAGAATTGTCTTTAATCCAGTGCAGTCATAAATAACAATCCAAATAAAAAACAAGAGGGAATTATTTGCAAGCATTGTTACTTCTGCATTAACCGGAGGTACGCAGAGTTTGTTAATGCATCTGAAATCTTCATACAAAATCTGAAATGTGGTTACAACAGAATTGTCTTTAATTCAGTATTATAATTAAAGAACAATGCAAATAGAAAAACAAGGGAGAATTATTTGCAAGCATTGTTACTTCTACATTAGCCGGAGGTACGCCAAGTTTGTTAATGCATCTGAAATCTTCATACAAAATCTGAATAATGGTTACAACAGAATTGTCTTTAATCCAGTGCCAAAAAAAAACAATCCAAATAGAAAAACAAGCGGAGGTTTTTGCAAGCATTGTTACTTCTGCATTCATCGGAGGTACGTAGAGTTTGTTAATGCTTCTGAAATCGTTATACAAAATCTTGAAAATATAGTTACAAGAGAATTGCAGTTAACCCTGTGCCATAGTTAAAAAAATCCAAATAGAAAAGAAAAGGGAGGGGAAATTATTTGGCAACATTGCTACTTCTGCATTTAGCGGTTTTGTTAATGCATCTGAAATCTTCATAGAAAATCTGAAATATGATTACAACACAATTTGCTTTAATCCTGTGCTATAATTAAATACAAATATAAATTAAAAAGCAAGGAGGGGGCGGGGAGATTATTTGCTAACATTGATACTGCTTGAATAACCGGAGCCACGTAGAGTTTGTTATTGCATCTTAAATCTACATGCGAAATCTGATATATTATAAAATCTACAAGAAAAATCTGAAGATTATTATAACGAAAGTACAGATAATTCCAGGTCGAGCCTGAGTAAGAATTTAAATAGAAAAACCAGGCGGGTAAATCGCTTGCCATAACATTGATACCTTCATATTTAGAGGAAGTATATAAAATTTGTTATTACACTTAAAATCTATATTAAAAATAGTAATCATTCTTATATCAACGTTTTTTTTATAATGCTACGCTATGCTTGAACATGAATCTAAACAGAAAGGTACGGACATTAGATCATTTGCTTACGTTGATACTTACACATTAACGGGAAACAAAATTATCTAGAATTCTGTACCAGGATTAACTATGAATCTAAATAAAGTACAAGAAATGTAAATCTACATAAAAATCTGAAACATTGTTATAACAGAGTTGTTTATAGTTCTGGATCAGGTTTGAGTAAGAATCTAAATAGAAAAATAAAGAAAAAGGATAATTTTTCAGTATTTATACCTAGAGTTTGTTATTGTATCTAAAATATACATAGCATTGTTATAACAAAATTGTCTATAATTATGTGCCAGGCTTTAGTAGAAACCTAAATAGAAGAGCAAAGGAAATAAATCACCTGCCGGCATTGCTACTTTTACATTAATTAAGAAAAAGTACCTACGTATAGTTTGTTACTACATCTAAAATCTATATAAGGAATGTGAACCGGAAGTACGTAAAATTGTTATTGTATCTAAAATGTGAATAAAAAGTGTGTAACATTGTGATAACAAAATTGTCTATAATGCTATGCTGGAGTTGAATAAAAATGTATACAGAAGAGCAAGCGGAATAACTCACCTGCCGGCATTGCTACTTTTATATTAAGGGAAAGTCTACGTAGAATTTGTTATTGCATCTGAAGTCTACATACAGAATGTGAAAAATTGGTAGGTATAACAAAATTATTTATAATTCTAGGCTAGGTTTGGGAAAAAATCGAAATGGAAAAACGCGAAGGAATTATCATTTGCCGAAATTGTTAATTTCACATTAATGGTAAATATCTAGAGTTTGTATTTTATCTGAAAACTGAAGCATTGTTATTAAAAAATTGTCTATAATTCCGTGTCAGGCTTGAATAAGAGTTTAAATAGAAAAACAAGGGAGATAAATAATTTTGGGGGATTGCTACTTCCACATTAACTCAAAGTGCGTAAAGTTTGTTATGCATCTGAAATTTACGTTAAAATCTGAATCTTTGTTATTATAACTAAGTTGTATAGATTTCTGTGCCACGCTTGAATAAGGGTCTGAATAAAATAATAAGGGGGTAAATTATTTGCCAGTGTTGCCACTTTCGCATTAACTAGAAGTACGTAGGATTTGTAATTGCATCTAAAATGTTACTTCCATATTAACGAAAAGTGCGTTTTTTTATTCAATCTGAAAGTTACATGAAGAATCTGGTCTTTATAGAAAAATTGTCTATGATTCTGTGTCGTGCTTGAATAATAATTTAAATAGACAAGCGAGGGGAGCATATCATTAGCCGGGATTGCTGCTCCCGCATTAACTGAAAGTATGTAGTTTCTGGATTCTACATAAAAAATCTGAGTCATTGTTATAACAAAGTTGTCTTGAATAAGACTTCAAATAGTAAAACAAGAGGAATTTTTCGGGATTGATATTTTCACATTAAACGAAAATACGTAAAGTTTGCTATTGCACCTGAAATTTACATTAAAAATTCTCTGTGCCAGACTTGAATAGGTATCTAAATAAAAAATTATGGTGTAAATCACTTCTGAACGTTGCTACTTCCGCATTAATTGAAAGTGCGTAGATTGTAATTACATAAAAAAAATCTATATTAAAAATCTGAAACTTTATTATAACAAACTCGCATAGAATTCTGGAACCGAATTAAGAATTTAAACAGAAAAGACTGATACATCGTTTGCAGGTATTCTTAGTTCCGCATTAACCGGAAGTACGTAGAGTTTGTTATATCTTCTGAAATCTACATAAACGATCTGAATTTTTTTTATAACAGACTTATGCCAGACTTGAATAAGGGGTACTAAATCATCTTCAACGTTGTTACTTCCGCATTAACTGGAAGTATGTAGAGGTTGTAATAAATTGTATCTAATATCTACACAGTCAGTTTAAAGCATTGTTATAACAATATTGTCTTTAACTCGGTGTCAGGTTTGAATAACAACCTAAATAAGGGGGTAAATAATTTGTCGGCATTGCTACTTCTGCATTAACCGGAAGAACGTAGCGTTTGTTATTGCATCTGAAGAGAACATTAAAGATCTGAAACATTCCTATAGCAATTTTGTCTATAGATTTGTACCAGGCTTAAACAACAAATTAACTAGAAAAGCAAGGGGTGCAAACTACAAAAATGTAAATCGTTCCTATCTGTACAAAAGCTAAGAAACAGTAGATATAGAAATTAAATTTATAAAAAAAAGATAATAATGCAAGAAGGTAGAGGAAATTTTACATATCGAAAAGAATATAATTCAGGAGTAAACTAAAAAATGCTTTTTTAACATAATTTTGTGTAATTCTTATGTCGAATTTTCTGTAGAGCACGTTACTTGGCCAGTGCTGGTAAATTGGCTGAATAACCTTCAGGAGCACTTAACTGACGTCATCACACACATACATTAAAAAAATTAATATAGAGTATAACACAGCTCTAACTGTAGATTGTATGTGTGGAGAGAACGGGAGCTCACTCCAAGACGTTGATAAATAGTGCCAACAAAAGTTTCAAACGAGGAAAGGGAGAAATGCCTGTTTAGAAATGAACAAAAAAATTGGGTAGTTAAGCAATACTCTGATACAAGTATGAATCTTGTTGGGTTGCATTAGAGTGGAAGATAATGGAGAAGGCTTAAAACAACGAAGAGGAGGACGATAGCAAAAGACACACGATTGCAGCCAACAAATAAAAATGAGAGGGTTATATTAAAGTCCCCTGTGTCTTTAATGAGAGTCGATAATAATAGTAATACACAAAACGAAGCAACAAAATTGCTTACAATTGTCATTTTTTCTATTTAAACTCTCCTGTATACACCCTGTACATTAGCATTTCTATTGTATAAAACGTCAAGCTGCTGAGTGCGTTACTTTAACAATCGTGGCGGAAGCCGATTGGATGTGGGTTATTAATGGGCATTTAATTATCATTATAATTGTGAATCTGACGGCCCACTTCTTTTATCATCCGTTGATTTCATTAGCATTAATTGAATAATGCGGATAATGACAGGATGTTTTAATGTCCTCAGAGGTCCACGCAAGGGTCCGCCAGCCGCATCTTAGCATCTCAAGGATCTAAGATTGGTACCAACACCGTCTCAACGCGGCGATTGTTTCCGCCCTAACCTCAAACTTGCACTTGCATGGCGAAACGGTCGCCGCAACGTACGAAACCTTTGAGCTCTGTGCAGATTCATCCAGAGGAGCTCGAGTGTGAACAAGTAGAGTATAAAAATAGCGGGCGACAGTCGTCATGTACTAGTAATTGCAGGTATAACGATAATTACGTCCACATCAAGGCTTCCATGCCAGAAGTTTCAAAAGCCGCCGCTAGAGCCGCTTCCGGCGCTGCACACACTATTAGCCCGCCCACTTTTCATTATTGTCATTTATTATCAATTTAAACCCGCCAAGCGCAAAATGTTAATAACATACAATTTGTTTTACATTTATTTTTTGTAGACCAGTCTCGCGTGATGCGCTCGGAACACATGTAGAAAAACACGGGCTAATAATAGGATGCGTTTAGTGGGTGAAACGGGGAAATTAGCTGTAAATCGTGCTGCTCGTTTTTGTTTTCTCACTTTCATTATTAATCGATTTTTTGCTGGAACTGCGAGCGGGCGCCCATCGCATGTTCCAGGAATTAAGCGTATCGATTGATTGGCTTCGCCCAGCTCGGATGTAAAAGTTGTCGATATTTTGAAAAATTTTATTCTGTTTTTTAACAACAGTTCATAACCGTCGATTTTTACCATCTGCAAAATTGAGATACGAGCTTGTAGTGCTGTTGTTATTTTTAATATTAAGACAGCAATTATTTTTCTAGACAACGCAACGGCGCATTATTTTATTGGCCTATTCTATACGTAGTAGCGAGCCAGTGGCGTAGAGAGCATCACATCAACTTATGATTTTTTATTAAAACATGACAGTTTTAAATATTGTTCACAATTCTCATAAATAACAAATTTAACTATAAATTAGTTCAACGCCTGATATCTTTTCATTTGGCCTATCTTTTATTCTTGGCTTTTGTTTATTTATTTTTAATCCAATTTGTTTACATTGAGTTATGAATTCTTGCAGCACAGTTTGTAAATCATCAAAGTTCTATGTTATTGAAGCTAACTTGTCGGGTCTGCTAAATTTCGCCTCGGGCGTCTCCCCAGGTGGCGGATTGGATAAATTCTAAGGAATAAGGGTGCTAAGAATCCCTGCCAAAGGAAAAGTTACCAAAGAAAAAGGACCCTAGCGAAACCTTCTTATAAGATAACATTATGTAACGCGACAAAAAGGTATACAGTAATACACTAGAGGAAAAACCAATAAACTGATACATCCATAGGGATCTCAGATGTCGAACGAAGAAAAGAAGAATGCATTACATTAAGCTCTGGGAACATTTCATAGTTCATACTATAAAGAAGCTAAAGAAGGTCAAGACAATATAGGATATACGCCAAAATAAAAAGATCAACTATTTTGTGCATCAAAATAGTCAAATATACAGGGTGAGTCAATAGTACAGGAAAGAACGATTGCACTTACGCCGTTAAAGATATCGAAATTTGTGTGCCATTTCTGCAGAGTCGCAATCAACTTACTTGTTTTAAAAGGCACACCCTGTATATTTCTACATACCTATTTGGGGTTTTCCTTTCTCAAGCTTTATAAATAAGTACCGTTTTCTGTTATTCTATTTTCTCTGTAAAAACGTGTGTTTGCAGATACTTACTATTCAAAAAATTACAGCACACTTGATTTTTAGGGTATGAAATTGAGATTAGGTCTGTGCCTAAACAACTTTTTGAAGTATCATTTGTCGACGAGAATGCCTACCGGCATTGTGGGGTTACTTTTCTTGAGCGTCGCAATTTACATCGCTTACACCCCAAATGTCTAATACAAAAATTTAGTTTAGGAGATATTTTGTATTTTTTTAAATGCGCATTTTTTATCGCAACATTACCTTTCCAGTGTAGCACGGAAAATAAGCTTTCTTGATAAATGTTTGCTTGACTAACGTCACAATTGCACTCGTTTTGCGTCACGTATTTAATTTGTAGTAACAATTAATTTAACGAAAGATGTATTGGGAGAAGCTGAAAGTTGAAGACTTCCAAAAAGTGCAAAACCAGGTTTTTTTAAAAACCCACAAGTATACACAACCACCCAAAATGTTCAATAAAAAACTTGCACTTGGAAATACAAAACATGTTCAAACCATAAAGTTGAAACGGGCCAATTCGTGCCACCTGTATTTACCTATTTCATACCGTTTATTATATACCCAATTAGTAATAAGGCCCAGCAGTATGTGTTCTTATGTTTATTTACGTAGCATCGCATGATAAGTGGGAAATGCTATGTGAGTGACCGCGGACTATGGAGTCCCGAGTGTTACGTGAGAAAATGTGCTAACAATACAAGTTAATTTGGAGAACAAGAAGCAGCGGATTTGAAACGACGTTGAGGCCTGCAAGTGAACTTATTCGCTGTCAAACCTGCGAAGGGCGAAGGTCGCCCTGATTAGAGCCCTAATAGGCGAATAGTGCGGATTAATTGCTTCGCGCCTAAATTGACCAAGTGAAGTCTTACGTGGGTTGACCACGGTGTACGTTCAGTTCTAGGCGAGGCGCCAGCCAAGAAGCGAAGCAACGCATTGGAGAGGCCAGTGGCGTCCAAAGGGAACAAGGTTCTGTTTGCAATCGCGCTAAGAGATTCAACAACAATTACAACATTGTCAATAATTGTTGTAATGAACCATTGCTCAAATACGAGCAAGTGGGTTTTTGCCAGATAACGGGGAATGACCGGCCGGCATTACGTCATTCGCTGATTTGACTTCCAGGAGCTGCAAATAATGAAGCGTCCTAAAAAGAATCGACAACTTTACGTCCGAACTATTTGTGTGTGAGGAATTACTTTAGGCATTCCGTTCGTAAGCTTTGACTTTGCATGCGCTACTGAATGTTTGGAATCTAGTTAAAGCATTTTCTCATGTGCATAACGGCTTTATGTACACGTTTTTATGTATATTTTTCTTTGTGTGTCCATATCTAAGTCTATGTTTGTTTACAGATTATATCTATTCCTGTAAACTATTGAGTTTTTATTACCGTTGGTGTTTGCATTAGTAAGTACAACATTTCAGGTGTCAGCGAGCTGACCTCAACAACATTAGTTTCCCTTAGCTGCACTGACGATGTGAATAGAGCCTTATAGCTCACCGACTGGATAAGCTAGCGAACCAGGGCACTGTAACGTAATAATTCAGTAGGTGTATGGCTAGGCAAGAGATCGTGTTACAAAGTATAGTTGATTTCATTTCTATACGACTTGAAGTAGGCCTTGATTTAACTTCTTGGTAGTATAGACCACCTAGTTACATTTAAAAATTTACTAACTGCTGTTGACAGACGTCTAGTTAAATAGATGAAATTAACTAGTGTAGCATTTCATTTGCTTATTAACCAAAAGGCTTTAGAAATAATTATTTGCTAAATAAATAACAACTTAGTTAGTTTGTAAAAGAAAATTTCAAGATATGTCTGTCCTTGCAATAACTCTAACCTATGAAAATGTTAAATGTCATTTTGACTGTAAAAAAATTAGTTAAATCATGGCCTACGGCAAGTCCTATATGTTGGAAAACATATAATTATTGCACGTAGCTAGCGCATCCATTGCTGTCTTATGTGGAAGATTTTGTACATTTTGGCTTTTCCGGTATAATTTGAACTCAGCAATCACGTCCGAAGAATGTTCGTTGAGATCGGATTTTAAACATGGTCGAGTCCGAGTTCCGAATGTAATAATTGATATTCAACTATACATTACTAAAATGTAATTTTAGATTTTTTGTTTTAGACAAACTTTAGTTATTCCTAAAACTCTGGGGGGGGGGTGTTCTGACACCCATATCACCCCCCATAGTTACGCCACTGATTTACATTATATATTGTGATGCTTTTACTTAGGGTTTAATAATTAATTCATTAATTCTATCTCAATAGGGTTTTATGCACAACTTTCGTAATTTGCATTTATCCCATTACGTGGGCAGCATTTGCGCATAGACTGCGGAGCCCTAAAGTAAATCGGCGGACTGCGCGCAAATTATTTCTCGCGAAATATTGTTAGTATTAATGCTTGATACAGTATTCTAGTATTTAATACAAGAAGTATAAACGCATTTAGAAATCTGCCGTTAGCCCGTATCAATTTAATTCAACTATATTCTCTTGTTGACAGTATATAACTTTTATGTATCTTTTTTGTGTCTCTATGTGTATTTATATCTGCATCTTGAGTATTCGACTTTTTTGTAAACAGCCTGGCTTTTATTTCTAGCGGGCTTAGAGTGCTTATTTTCAGAAATATGGGAATAAACGAAGCAGGTTCAGAGCAAAGCTGCATTGATAATGCCATAGCCACACTAAGGTAAGAACGAGTCTTGTACATTGACGACTGAGATAGCTGGCAAGCAAAGGGCAATTATAGGTTAGAGTAACGTAGGACAAGTGACATAAATAAACGTTGCATTACTATGGATTCTAACGTTAAAACTGCGGATTTCTTTCTTATTACAAACAATTTTGAAACGTCGATTGTAAGATTACTGAGGTTCAAACTTTCTTCTTCTGTTTCTGTTACCGGAAAAAAACTAAACCCTTAAATTTATTCCATCACGCAATCTTTACTATATAATTGCCTAAACAATGAAAAATAGTAGAAATCGCTCAGCTTTGAAAATCAATACATTTTTTATATGAATTTTTGATTTCCAAAATTGTTTGCTTTACATCTCTCGAAAAAAATATTTCAACTCAAGGATTTCTTTAATACTGTTGATTACTGCAAAATTTACAAATTAATGCGAGCTACGTCTCTCTAACGTATTTTTGTTCTAAATGTTGAGTAATTTGTAACTATTTAACGACAAATACATCTTGATGTTATTCTCGTTGCAATTTCCACTTACCAAATGTTTATACCCGTACTGTCAAGTGGCATTGTCAGCATTCGAAATTTCTGGAATTTTCATTAGGAATACAAAATACAGCTTTAATTACAATGCTTTAAAAAACTTTGAACTCAGCGCTGATGTACCATGTATGTCTTTTGTAATTAATTTTAATCAGACCCTGCCATATTTTCGTAGGACTCCTTCATGTGGACCGCGTGGCTAGTGGGAACTGAAGGGTAAACATTTCCTTTCAAGCTCAGATTCGAAGAATCGATGAAAAGACGCCATTCTGCTTGGTTGTGTTCGTAATCTAACGCTTGCAATAAATTATCAACATAGCAAAATTAGAAACCTGCTTTGGTTGAAAAATACTGGGATACACAGAAATAGTGTGTCTGGACCGAACAACTCCCATCATTGTAATATCGAATCTATGTAGTATTTCTGCTTGAGCTTTTAATAAATTCACATCTTGAATTAGGTCATTTAGTTATACTTAAATTATGACGTCGACAATAGTAGGTTGTGAACGGCGGTCGTGTAAATTGTGTGTACAGATTGTACCTGCACGTTAATTGCAATTATTTATTATACTTCAGCATTTTCTATTAGACAGGTAACTTAGTGCCTCCTTTAGTCATTAGTAGTCTGCGATACGAGCAACTTACCATCGGTTTCGCATCCAATAAAACAAGTAAAACCAGGGTCGTGTTAGCTTCAAGCGCTAAAGACTTAGGGGCAGCAAATCTTGGGTACAAAACAATTTCCCCATAAATATTATTCTTATGGTTTATAAGTAGTTAAAAATCCCAATGGACGGTGAGCGCGGGTTACCACCGATGTGGGTTTACATCTGACTGGAATTACCACCGACTTGGTTTATTACCTACTTTTTTTGACAAATATATTAAATGCTACATAACTAAAATACCACATACTTCATTCACCACGGAGTTGGATTTATAACGATGTGGATTACGTCTGACTGGAACAACGGCCGACGTAAACTATCACCGTCTGGGTTTTCTACCGATTAGTGAAATCTTTTCTTATTTATCTTGCCCCCGCTACTAACGACAGTCAACCGTGCCACAGTTTGTAGGAATGTCTTTCGCCAATCTACTTGTTATGTCAGAAATAAAACGGATCGGTGGTATTTAATTTCGGCGATGTTTCAGTTCCACTGAAAAATCTACAAACTTGCTTCAGTCGGTTGTAAATCCATTTAATAGTCATTCATAGTGCTAGTAGTCCACTTGGTGGTATAATCAGTCGGTGGTAGTCCACATTTTGATCAACAGTAAAATAAAACAAAATTGGAAGTAAAACACCTCGGTAGTATTGCATGCTGTGGCGTTGAACACAGTTTTCAGCAAGTCGGTGGTGGTCCGCATTGATAGTGATGGCCATCGGTGCTATTGCATAGAACCTCAATCGACGTTTCAGACAAAGGCAAGACAAAATTAGCATTGCCCGAATTGTGCGTTACCCTGCTAACGCTTGCTTGATGAAAATATTCGACTGGACGACGAGAGTGTTTGACGGCCGATGCGGCGACGACGAATTTCGTTCCCTGCCATTTAGATTCAGCCAACAGCAACACGTCAGCGATAGTTTACATTTTAATTGAAAGAAAAAGTGTTGATATAATGCATATCGTTTTTTACTCAAGAATATATATTTTATGTCTATATCTAGAAATGTACTTTTATTACGTATTTTAAACGTATTTCTAGTATCCTGTTGTTTTTTTATGTTTCCGTTTGAAAATAACTACCCTATGTTACCTTTTTAATGATTATTTATGTTGTCTGCTCTACCGTTATTGTTGTTCAATATAAAATTAGATATTCAAAATTTGTTTTATTTCATTCCGTAAAGGATACAAATTTGTGTACTTCGGGCGCAAAAAATGCCCTGCTCCTAGTGAAAACTTTCCTTAATCCGGCGCTAAGTAAAACCGTTACAAAAGGTTCCTTGAATTTTCATCGTAATGGCCAGTTGCTAGCGTTGTAAAACATTTAACGGCAAATAGAATAAATATAATGTGCAATTATACACCATATTTGTGCAAATGTCTTATAAACACATAGTTTCACCATATGAATAACTGTGTTTGTGTCTCGCGAAAATTATATACATCAATAAGGTAGATTTCTTTTGTGGATAATACAAATTCTTTGGCTACTGCGGTAAAAGACAATGACAGGATAACCAATAATTAAACCATGGGTGCTTGTATCTATATAATGTGGTAGTGAATTTAATTTTGTAGTATTATGTTATATTCAATTGATTACTACATGAGCATTTTGAAAAACAATTTGTAAATGTTATAACGTAAAAAATGTTGGATCGCAGCTGATCTTAAACTTTCTTATAGAAATTGAACGATGAAGGAGTAGCGACAGTTATAATTAATTCTACAACGAATACCTTTCTTACAAATGATTGTGAAACACTTAATAAATAAATAAAGAATAAAAATTGCTTCATCTTGCTAAATCACAAGACACACATTTCAAAAATATCTGCACGCAAAACCTTTACAAATTATTAAACGGCTATAAAAATAATGTAGTTTTACTAAATTTGTTTTACCCCACGTTGTTTAAAAATTTGAAACTTCTTTTTTTATTACAAAAAAAGAAATGGCTTGGGACTAAAAGCTCACATCACGACTAGTAATCTCATTTCCAAATCAACCTACATGTGCTGACGTTATAGCAAAAGCTAAACCCTTGTTTGTAAATGCAACTGGCTAATGTCGAAAGTTTACGTACGTCGACGTCAGTATTTTTTACGTCTTCCTTTGCAACACTTCATCGCGTTATAAAATATCTATGAATTAAGACGTAGAAGAAGTACAGCCGATTCACTTAATATCTTACACCGTGGCCTTGATCTAGTCGTACTAATTTGCGTTCCTTTTTCTTACTTTCAACACATAAATACATTTTGATATTATTTACTATCCAGCTTTAACATCAACTTTGCCCAACGCCTTTGTTAGGGATTGGAAATAACCACCTCTACATCCTTCGTCATCCATATTTAAAAAAGTATAGTACTCAACAGTAATTTACTTTAAAAAATATGTAACAGAGTTACAATTGCAAATTGGGATTCGAACTCCGCTCTCCCAGATGAATGAAATTAATATTTCTAAGGCAATTTGTAATCCGTCACGCGTTCTGCCGAATTATACGCATTTCTGCAGCGTTATAAAACAACATACCATTTGGCCCCGCTTGTGATGTTTACCCTGTATCTTTTATGTCCAATTTTTGTCAAGCCTAAAGCCTGAGCTATGTGTAAATTACTAATTTTATCTATTTCTCAGTTAAAGCAAAAATAAACAATCTTTAATTTTTTAAGATGCTCACCCTGCATATGTTTAAACGAAATGGTCGGTTCATACAAGGTTGACATATAATCTGCATACAAAATATGGTCTACTACAACTAATAGTTTTGAGTTATACCGGCAACAGACAGACGGAATTGAGAAAACATGTAGATCTGAAAAAGTCTCGGAAAGTGGTTTTTTCGCGATTACAGTGAACAAATGTTTGCAGCTTGTCGTGAGAATCATTTTGCACATTAACGTCAGGCATAAAACAAGCCCAGTTAGCACTTTACTCAATGTACAAACGACTTGTATCTTACTCGGTGATACATCCAGGCTGCAGGAAGTATATTTGCAGAAGTTTCCCCACGTACATACGTCTCCCCGTGAATTGTTTCCAGGCGCCTAATAATGCTTGCAGTTTTTACAACGCATTTTTGTTCAGAGATTTTATTTCTTTGCTTTCTATTATTTGTATCTACCCAACCACCGGCTTTTCTATAAACAACAAGCATTCTTCCACAGTTTTCTGCTATATAAGTATTCGTCAGTTGGAAAATTAATTACATTCATCATATTTGGACGAATACTTTTGGTAAGGATACTATTTATAGATGCGTCAGTTGAACAGTAAATATAATAGTATATTATGTTATTAGGAGCAAAAGTTATATTTTATGTGGTGAGGCTGCACGGGTTATCTGCCGAGCTTGCGAGGCAGATAAGTACAGCCGAGCCACATAAAGATACTTTTGCTCCGAATAACATATAGTATTTTTTCTTCAAACGTTTTTATAACAAATTATTTACAACTTTGTGAACAAATTTCGAAGAAAATTACTTGATCTCGTCAGCGGCAGATAATATTATCTGCCGCTTGGCAATAAAGTGACAGTTTAGCATCATCAATCCAGCAGTATAATGCCATATTTTACTGCCGTTTGAAGAAAATATCTTTTATGTTAACAATTTAAGGGTTGCAGTTAGCGTTGAGTTTTGATTTTGGTCAGGCATTTCGTGCTGCTAAACATATTAATTACAACGCCATTTTTAGGTACGCGATTTATACGAACTATAAGAAATGTGTTACATTTCTACTTCCGCTTCTGTCTTAAATGGAAATAATCAAGTTGGCACAACACTCACCATTTTTCTAATTTCCTACAGCTCTAAATTGAATGGCTTCAACATTTTATTGTAAACTGTTACGTCTCGTTAATTTAAAACTAAATTATCCGTACGAATTTTTCAGGAAATTCTAGTTGATTACTAAGTGTAGCTAATTATAACATAGCTTAAACAAGCAGTGTATTATTCAAGACCGATCCATATCAGGCGGTGGATTAATTGTTACAATCATTTTTGCGGCGTTGCTGTATTAATAACAATTAAAATTTAAGTTTAGGAAGACTCAACATGAGCACCAACCGAGCATGCGACCGTATATTTCGAATGCACGCCGCCACTGATCACAATCGTAATAACAGCAAACAGCACTCGTTATCATAATTGCCCATCTGTTGAATCTCAAAAAACGCATTATTAGAGTTTCCCCCGACTCGGGAAATTCCAAAATTCGATGTAGCGCAAAAAAGTGCAAAACAAAAGCGCAATTCGACGTAGCGCAAAAAAGTGCACATCAATTGCGCAATTCGACGTAGCGCGAAACAAAAGCGCGACGCGCTGTAGGCAGCGGACGAAACTATCAGAGGAATTGAAAGATCGAGCAGAGGATAGAAGCAGGATAGATGGGACATCAGATCGTCTTCCAGTCACTTAATTTATACGGCATGTTTACATATGTCGAAAGGAACGGGCGCATTTTAATTGTCGGCATCTGACAGTCAAAGGGTCGCAGCATGCCATGCCCGAGCGTGGCGCCACCACGAAAAAAAGCGGGCGAAACGCGAACTCGGCAAAACGACCATTACGACCACGACACAAGTAAATCCGATGTATTCCGAGGTGACTCTTTCTTCTTTGTTCGGCCTTTTTACTGCTGGGTCGTTTTTGCCGTAATGATGCAATGAATTATAGAAACCGGCGATGGACGCGGCCGCGATTAGCGCAATTAGCGTTTTGCCTGAAATAATTTTTTCCTGAAAGATTGAATTATGTAACTTAGCGCAGCATACTTTCTGTAAAAAATATCGACGACTAAACTCAAGTGAAGGAAATGGCATTTTTTTGCTTATTTTACATTTGCTTTGCGTTTATGTAGGAGTAGGTAATGCATGAGTTGCGACTTTTACTTTGTGTGCAGGGATTATGACAGACAAATGATTTTTATTTACACTTAAGCAGGGTCGGCTTCAGACATTTTCTTGTATTTGTTTTGCAAAATGCAGAAGGGGGACACTTCTTTTTCAACTGAGAGGTCATTAAGTCTTTATAGGTTAATTTTACGAAAATATATAGCAGCCAAAAAATTGGACAAAGCGTTGAAACTGTTTACGTTTCGCTACTAACATAGCTTTTTCAGAAAAAAAAATAATTAAAATATTTTGTATCCTGAAATACAATTTATTTTAAATTAGATAGGTGAATCGACTAAAACGTGATCACGTGTTACTCAACTATACACATTCTTGCAGTTACGTTTTTTATATGTTTTATGCATTTTAAATTATGAGTATGAATTAAGTACAATGGTCGTGTTCCATATCTTGAAATTAAATTAACGGATGACCTATGATTAGTTTCAATTATTAAAATCCCATTTCATATAAATTTTTTCTACTTATATATAATATTATAAAATACCCTATTTGCAGCATCATACCTCTTAAAGAATGTACAACAAATGCCGTATTAAACCGGAAAAAATACCAAAGCTTCATTTAATGGTTTACTATTTTCAGGTTTTTATAAACAAACTTCCCATTACTTTCAATAAGGATATTATCACAGAAAATAATTACTTATTATGCCTATTTATTGTGTTTTTTAAAACTGCGAGCACAAGTACATTTCATTTAATAATAAGGAGGGTTGATTACTGCCTTATTGAATGGGACCCGCAGTAGCCCACACGCTCCTTTTAAAACACTCTTATCATTTTTGTGATAATGGTCTACGGTGCAGCAGTCCTACATTTTAAATGCGGCATACACCGCGAGCTACAGCTAGTCGATATATGTTTTATAATCAATTGAGTTGCGTAATTTTATTATTTCAGTGTATGTAGAATTTTTGGTATTTTAAAATTGTAATTAAGTAACATACCTACTGCATCATCCGACATTGGTTTATTTGAAGAATACATTTTCGTATATATCGATTATTTATATTAAGAAGTTCTTTTTTTTCATAATGTGTTGTTTGTCCTATGTAATTGAAGTTACAATTTTTACAATTTACATTGGAACTTCCTAACGAACTTCCGTTTTACGAAATTTTGTATTTAACGAATTTGCAATTGGAATAGTTAACCATATTATTACTTCCCTCGTCTGAAAGGCGAAGGAAGTATTGTAATCGCGAAAAAGATTCTCACGTTTGACGAAAAACAGGCTTTTTTCAATTCCGTCTGTTTGTCTGTTGGCGGTATAACTTAATTTTTTTTTTTGGAGAAAGACGATACTTTGCATGCATATTATATATCTACCTGGCATGAACCCGATAAATCTTCGGACAAGTAGATACAGCGTGAGTACTTAAAAAAAATGTTTAATTTTGCTTTAACTGAGAAATAGATAAAACTAATATTTTGCACATAGCTCAGGCTTTGCCCTTGTCGAAAACGAGACTTAAAAGATACAGGGTAAACATCCCAAATGAGCTCTATAACGCAGCAGAAACTCATACAATTCGAGCACGGTTGTAGCGCAGTTGTTCGAGAGCATTAGAAACTAGGCTCGAGATATTAATCTCATTCGTCTGGGGGCACAGGGTTGGAATCCCAGCTAACTACATTTTTAATTTGCAAATTGATGTAACTCGTGTGAGGGCAGTTTCGTTTAACCTCTTTATAGATTTGTTTGCTTTATTTTACGGAATAAAATTCGATTTAGCGAAGTCAAATATAAATTTTACAAAAAGAAAAGTTCTTTTATTTTTTTTTATTTTATCTTCAAGATTTTAAGCAAATATTCTATAAAGGTGTTATTGCTGTTAAAAGCCCCTTTTGTATTGTTTGTTTGAAGTTTATTTTCATGTTCTTCCGATAGGTAAGAATATACGGAATTTGGTTTTCTCTTTGCTGATTATTAAAGTTTTTATTATTTTGTTGGATGTGAACTGATGGATTGTTTCTATTTTCATTTTTACAAGCATATTTTTTTATTGTTTTTAATGAAATGTAGATGATTTCGGAGGCTTTCACGGTCATTGTCATGAAGTAACAAACGACTTCCGGGATCGGACGGTGTCATGTTGAGGTCGAAGAGCTCAACGTTTCGCCCACTTTCGTAAGGGGCTCAATCAGGAGGAAAAGCAAAAGAGCACGGTAACTCAACGTGTAAACCAAGTCAGAGGCAAACTCTTTTGCAAGGGAAGCGATAGAAGGGCACGGTAACTCAACGTCTAACCACGCCAGAGGTGAAACTCTTCTGTCACGGTCCAATCCCGGAAGTCTGTTATGACTTTACTTTGTGATATTTTTCATGCTAGAAAATGATTGGACGATCTATTAATACTGGTGTTATACTTTTCTACTGTAGCGCAAAAATTTCATTTACATTTAAAGGGGTAAGAAACAAAAGGGTACAAGTGCAAATAAAGAGAGGTGGAGAAATTAACCATTAAAGTTTTTCTTGTATTCAAAAATCTGGATACTAGTTGAAATTTTGTTTTTTGCGTCAATCAACGTGTAGAACACGTACAGTTTTTATGAAACAAACAAACAAACACATTTTTTTAAATTTCATTTAAAAAATTAGGCTTTTTTAAATTAATTTCAGTGTATGAAGTGCCACTTTGCTTTTAATTTAGGAATGAACGATTTTAAATAGACGTTTCCTTAGTTACCAGAACTGACCAACGTACTTGACTAAAATGAAGGCAAATACAATTCTATACAAAATAGGCTTGGATTTGAATATTTAATGAAATTTAAAAAAATCTTATAGACAACTCGTGTTAGCGTGCTTATTTTTCACAAGTGTGAAAAAAATTGCACTTCTAACACTTGTGGTCTAAATAACTATTTTTGCACCTGTATCGTTTTACCACCAAATGAAACTAAAAATGTTGTTTGTAATTGTAGATCATTTATTAAAGAAAAAACTCAAATTGTTAGCTGTTGTTACATTTTCATTTTTTAAACATAATGCAAAGCCATTTCAGTCATCACAATACAGCAGTTCTCTTTTTTCTTCACATATATTATTAACCTCTTCTATTTCTGATCACTGAGTTGACAGTATTCCTGATTCTGTTCCGTCTGATTTTTTTCTTTTTTCTTGCATTTCTTTTTCTCATGAGGCAAACTAGAATAAAATTGGTTCTGTTATTACTAACGATTCTGATTTGGTATATGGTACCTACGTTATTGTGTAAAATCGTATTAATTTGCAAATATTTTGACGTTTGTGCTACTTCCGGTTTTTCCGGAAGTACAACTGACTTTTTTATTTGAAATAGGAAGTTGCACTTTTTTGACAGTATAGAATTCACTTTAAAATTATCTATTCAACGATATACCACACTTATACATTTGCTCCACAAAATACTTTAGTATTTAGATTTTTCCGAAAATTAGAATTTTTAGCATACCCCCCGTAAAGAATTTTCTTTGGAAGAAAAGTTAATCAGTTACAAATTGTCGATAAAATAACTGATTGAATATTGAATTTTAGGTAAAAACTACACGAAATGTCACAACAGTATATACTTTAAAAAAATGCAAGTGCACTAACACTATAGATACGACTAATCTCCACCTAAAGATTAAGTTTGAAAGCAAAACCGTACAAGTGCATTTATACCGTTTTTTCACCAACAACTGACTAGATTTCAATTATGTTATTTTCACTCACCAATAGATGGCGCTAAATGCATAGAGACTTTGTATATTAAGTTATACCTATATCGTCCATAAAACCTGCAATCTTGCAAACGAGACCTTTATGATCGACAACGTAGCTCTACATTTCGATAAAGTGACTGTAATCTCGTTAAAATGTCACTTTAACGCTTTTCTATACGAATACATTTCGTTTAAATGACCATTACTTCGTTTTACATGTAGTTTACAGAATTCAGATCTAAATTAACGAGTTTTATGATTTTTACGAATCTATATATCGTTAAAAAAACTAGTAATCTTGCAAACGAAACCTCTGATCTTGACAACGTAAGTCTACATTTCGTTAAAGTGACTTTCATCTCGTTAAGATTTTACTTTTGCGCTTTCTTGTGCGAATAAATTTCCTTTAAACGACTTTTATTTTGTGAATAGTACTTTAATCTCGTTTACAGTATTAAAGCTTATATTAACGATTTCTATCTGATTTAAGCGACTCTATGTATCGCCTGAAAAACTTGTAGTGTTACAAACGAACTCCCGAAATCAACAAAGTAGTTCTACATTTCGGTAAAGTCACTTTCATGTCGTTGAAACATCACTTTAACGCTTGCTTATATGAATACATTTAGTTTAAACGACTTTTATTTCGTTAGGAGTATTTAGATCTAGTTGAAAGCATTAAACCTTACATTTGATTATTATCTGATTGAAAAAATTTTATATATCGTGTATAAATCTAGCAATCTTGCCAATGACACTTCGAATCGCGAAACAGTATTTCTACAATGTGTTAAAGCGACTGTAATCTTTTTAAAAAACTACTTTTACGCTTGCCGATGTGAAGAAATTTTGTATAAACGACTTTTATTTCGTTACGAGTATTTAGATCTAGTTTAAAGTAATAAAACTTACATTACAAATTTTCATCTGATTTGATAATCCAAATATCGTTGATAAAACTAGTATTCTTCCAAACGACACTTCTGATCCCGAAAAAATAGCTGTAAATTTCGTTGAAACGACTGTAATCTCGTTAAAACATCACTTTAACGCTTTTCTATACGAATATATTTTGTTTAAACAACCTTTATTTCGTTAAAAGTGTTTTACTACTAGTTTACAAAATTCAGATAGAAACTAACGAGTTTTATGATTGCAATGAATCTATATCCTTTATTAAAATTGTAATCTTGCAAACAAAACTTGTAATACCGACAAAGTAGCTCTATATTACGTTAAAATGACTTTCATCCCGTTAAAACTTTACTTTGGCCCTTTCTTGTGCAAATAAATTTCCTTTAAATAACTTCTAT
The DNA here is from genome assembly GCA_940337035.1 of Agriotes lineatus. Lineage (NCBI taxonomy): Eukaryota > Metazoa > Arthropoda > Insecta > Coleoptera > Elateridae > Agriotes > Agriotes lineatus. The sequence continues at coordinate 41,003,143 of OW679203.1, forward strand.
TTTGTTAAAAGTACTTTAGTCTCGTTTAAAGTATTAAAACTTATATTAACGATTTCTATCTGATTTAAGGGACTCTATGTATCGTCTGCAAAACTTGTAGTCTTACAAACGAAATTCCGAAATCAGCAAAGTAGCTCTACATTTCGTTAAAGTGACCTTCATATCGTTGAAACATCACGTTAACGCTTGGTTATGTAAATAAATTGAATTTCAACGACGTTAATTTCGTTAAGAGTATTTAGATGTAGTTAAAGTATTAAATCTGCCATTACTAATTTTCATCTAATTTAAAAATTTTATATATCGTTTATAAAACTAATAATCTTGCCAATGACACTTCGAATCTCGAAACAGTAGCGCTACAATTCGTTAAAGAGACTGTGACCTCATTGAAACGCTACTTTTACGCTTGCCGATGTGAAGAAATTTTGTGTAACTAACTTTTTTCGTTAAGAGTATAAGGTTTTAAAACTTCCATTAATTTATGATTTTTATCTGGTTTCAGAGAGACCTCTGATATCTACAATGGAGTTCTAGATTTGGTTAAAGTGACTTTTATCTCGTAAAAACGTAAACTTTTTAAAGAAACTTACTATAGCGAGTTTTATCTGACCTGAACACCGACCTTCTATATCGTTTCTAAAACTTGTAAACTTGCAAAATAGACCTTTTATATCGATAAGAAGCTCGGCCTTTCATTAAAGTGGCCCTCAATGCGTTAGATCGTTCCTTTATCTCTTTCTCATTAAAACAAAGTCCACTTATTTAAAAATATTTTTTAGTATTCCCAAAAACCCGCAGCCATGAACTTTTGTTACAAAAAAATAAAGACTAATAAACATAGAATAATGGTTAAAAAAAATTTACCAGAATTTAATAATTGGCTTTAAATGCCTTTATTTAAGTGAACCATAATATAGGATTTGCTGGTTTTTGGTCCTATAGTGGACATCCAGTTTTTCCAAGTATCGTTCGCTCTAGATGTTAGAGGTTAAAGTTGCTTGAAAAGCATGTACTTCTTGATACATTTTTATTAAAAACGATAGGAATTCGGCTCCTTATTTTCTCTCGAATTTTGAAGATGTTTTGCCTTGTAGTGAAATGGGGGTCCAATAAGAAAAATGATCACTGTAAAGCATTTTATTTTCTGCTCACTTTTAAAAAATTTATTTGATCAAAAATATTTTCCAATTTTTGCTTCAAAACCAGAAGAAAAAGTGAGAGCAGAAATTCGAATTGAAAATTAAAAAAACGTCCACTGTTCAGCAGGATAATGGTAGAAGTTTAACGATAAAAAATAGATAAAGCAAATTTGAAATTAGAATTTTAAAAATACCAATACTGAATGAGAAAAAAGCCTTTGAATAATATTATTTAAAGGGAAGATAAGGCCTGTTCACTTCCTAAATGAGTCTTAATTATTGTTTAGGGTATTGAAAAGTTGAGGAAATTGGAGAATTTTGAAATAGGTAGTACTCCAAAGTAGAATACAAGTACAATAAGTGTAACCAACCCACAATTAGAAATTATTAATTTTCGTGCCAAATTGGACAAACGAAATTAATATAATCAATTTGTAGTGGTATTTGTTAAAATAAATAAGTGTTTAAATAGCACCTATTAAGATTTTCCTGAATGTGGTTATCAGGAAAACACTCAATTTGTCTTTTTCCCCTTCTTTTGTATAGTTAATTAAAAGATATGTGGCATAAAGACTAACAATTATGTAAAGTTATTATTTTGCATTGAAAATTATGTACTACAAATTATACCGGTATATTGTTAAACCTAAACGGAAATCATATAATAAAATAAAAAAAATATTTCCATAGTTCTAGAAATAAACCTTTCATGAATTTTTAGCACCTAAATTCCTAATTTAAATTTGCATAATCTACCTGGAAATCAAGCCAGAAGGCGCTTAGATATTAATAATGCAGGAAGAGATTTATACTTGGTCGTGACAAATGTCCAAGGAGGCAAATTATTGAGAAACGGTAGTAAGGCCTCCACCTGCCGTCTGTAGATGGAGAAGATAAAAGTCGGCATTCTGCAGCTCGAACAATTATCAACGAAATCACGGTTTTGAGCAAACGCCACATTTTTCTTACTAACTTGAGCAACTATCTTCACTTGGAAATGAATTGGACAAGGAAGTATATTATCTCAACCTTTTTTTAATTTTTGCTCTCTTGTTTTAATATTAATCTTTGTTGCGGCGTTGTAGTTTGTTCAAAATATTATTACTGATTTATTTGTATGCATAGACGGCCATTCGCACCACTGATCACCTTTGTCACCTCACCTATCGCTTGTGTAGAATTGTTGGTCTTTTCATGATTCTTCACGGAAAATTCCGAATATTCGCGATGTGCTTCTACGAGTGCATATAAGAGTAGAAATTAGAGTAACAATACAAAAGTGGATACCTTGAAGTATTTACAACTACTGTGGTACCCAGTATAAAAGCAAACTATTTTCGAATGTTGAAACATACACACATTTTTAATTGAAAAATCAGTCAGTCTCAACTGCCAATTTAATGTAGACGAAACTGTCGACATCTAGAAAAATGAAGGACGACACATTAAAATTTTAGTAGAAGTAGCTACTATAATATAATTTAATAATGTTAAAGAACAATTTAAGAAGATCGCACAACATAAATTTCAACGTACTACCAATGGGCTCTCAATTGAAGAAGAAGAACAAGAAGACTTGACGTCAAACAGTCGCCTTCGCACGTGCAAATTACTGGCGCAAGGTGAAGACAGCAACGCATCCGAATCTTCAAATTCGTTTCACTAAGCGCGATGCTAAGAGCTGCAATTACCCTTAACAGCGATGCGTTGCATCATTTACTAGTTTAAATGTTTATGCAAATCACTGTCAATTAGCAGCTCTAAAATCGCTGTGCACCAGCCGTACTCATTCATTAAAATTAATTTCGACGTCATTTTTTCTCCGATGCTCTTCTAAGCTGGACAGGACCGGCCAGTTCTAAAATATAGCAATTAATTTTTATGTTTATATCAGACACACTGTTTAGAAATGTTAATGGTTTTGCTTAGACCTTAACAAACTACCGCACTCATTTTTGTATCGAAGCAAGGTTACTGTTAAATTGAAATTGTAGCTTTTACCCGAATACAACAAAATTTTATCTTTTTTGCAAGTAAGGATCAAATGCTGTGAGATCATTAAAAGTGTATATCTAAGCAAAACCACGTTTGACTACTACTTATCGTTGAAATAAAAAGGTTTCTTCAGGACCGAACTGTTGGGAAAATATTTGAATAAGATTGAGAAGTCACTTACGTATCAATAGATCAACCACAGCATAAGGAACATTTTAATTTCAAATTCTTTCTTTATTGATTAATTAATATTTTTACTTCCCTCGTTTAAAAGACAAAAGAAGTTGTAATCCCAACAAAATCACCTTCCGATATTTCTTCAGATCTTTACGTTTCAGGATTCCTAGATGACGAAAAATAGGTTTTCTCAATTTTGTCTGTCTGTCTGTCCGTCTGTCTGTTGCCTGTATAACTCAAAAACAATTTGCATGCGGATTACATGCTTTCTTGGCATAAAAATGTTAGTAAAATATTGTTATAATTGACTATGTTATAATGGTTTTTATGTATGTAAATGGTTTTAAGTTATTATAACAATATTTATTATACTTTAGTGTATTTTCATTCAATTCTCTTTTAAATTGAATTTAAGTGACTTATTTGCCCTTTTAGAAATTATGGATTATCAATATTATTAAATCTCTAGCTCCGATAGAACATTTACTCTTGACTGAAAACACAGGTCGGATTCGCTCATAATCTAGACTGCTTTCATTCCTGAAAATTCATTCTTTTATTTCGAGACAACTTGTACATCTGTCAATGTCACTTCAAATTATGCAAGTGCAAAATCAATTACAAATACCTCCTCGTTACGTTACTTGTCATTCAACAAATATTAAGTACTCCTCTCTTTAAAATTACCTCACTTCACTCTTGCTATATTTTTCTTTTAATTTTTATACAAATACCTGTAGTCTGTCACTTGTCCATGGACCTCCATACATTCCTTTACCAAGCCAAACGCATCTGGCGGTCTCACAGAAATCTCCCAACGTCCAGACAAATCCCAGTACGAACTCAACCAAACACCAGGAACCGCAAAGACTTGCCAGCCAAATACAACAAGGCGGCTACCACCTTTCTCCATCAGAACTGTCAAAAACTGATCAGCAGCAAACGCCTTCCACGTCTTCCTTCCAAAATTCTCAAGCCACTGAGAACCTAGTATTACCAACCTTGACTAGATGCAAGTTACAAGATGTCACTTCACTAACAGGCTTGTCGAATTAGAACTCGTGCAGATGAAAAATCTTCTATCCACACCACAAGACGCTCACTCTGCTAACAATCTCGATGTAAACCACTTCCAGTAAAACAATTTCCTGCTATCCAATTCGTATGATGTAATTCATTGACAATAATCTTGGTTCTAAATCCAATTCCAGAATTTGATTTTGTATATTATAACTGTATATCGTATGGTACTCTCACCATATCCATTTTCTCCTTCCTTACCATCTCCACATCATTAAATCTTTAAAAATTTTATCTTAATTATCTTCTCGCCAACTTTAGTTTAATTCTCAACCCTTTTATATTCCAAACAGATTATAACTTTTATAAAGGGTTTACTTTAGTAATTTAGCCGCTTACAAAGGTATTACATGTTCTTTGTACCAAATTATTTTATAGACTGATCAATATTAGAATCTTCTTAGTGATATTGTTTAGCATATATTTTAAAGTCCAACACTGTATATAATCTGTTACATATTTATCTAACACCCACTACTTTGAATAATATTTCTCGAACAGGTAATAATTTAATTATGTTAGAATCATTTTGTTTCTTCAATTGAATTTAAATTCAATTTTATTTCTTTACCAAATACATTTTAATAATTTCGATATCCTCTAAATACTCAAATTCATCTTTGTAATTTAATACTGTATTCTTTTAACCTTTATAATTTGATATTAAACCTTCATACTAAAAACCATTACAATATATACAGCATGAGCACCCTAAAAAATAATATTCCGCCTATTTTCGATTTTACTAAACAACTTAAATGATAGTAATACAAAAGTACATAGCTCAGGTTTTTACCCTTGACGAAATAGGACATATTGTGGACCCAACATATACAGGGTGGGTATCAATAATAAAATATTTTTGCTTTAACTGAGATAAAACTAATAATTTGCTTGTAGCCAAGACTTTACCTTTGACGATAATGGGACCCAACAGATACAGGGTAAATGTTGTAAAAGAAACAAAAGGTGGTAACTACAAATGCGTTCTATTTAACACAAGCTCCATCTCACACATGCGAGCTGCATGCGACGAAGGGGCGGGCTATTGCGAAGCTTTGAAATTGCTTTCACTGGCGCTGAAGTTCGAATTCCACCGCCAGTAATGTTTTTTTCTATTTGAAAATAGATGTAATTTGCATTATCCAGTGTTTCCTTTTATTGTTTTAGATATATTATCCCTAGTTTTCTTTAATTTTTAAAAATTATTTAGTGTCACACCGTCCACTTGCGAGGAAAGTTCTGAGTAAAGCCCTTTGAGGATTCTTTTTAGTTATAATAGGAACAGTTCGCAGTGCATTGGATCGGTACTAAGCCGGGTGACCATTCAATGTTGGAATACAATTAATGTCGCTTTCCTCTATAGAGTGGTCTATGAGGTAGAGTAACGAAACTGCACACAACACATATGCATACACGTAGCTTGGAGACAGCATAACAGGCCCACATTGGGACCTAAGTGCTTGTGAACTAAGTTCACCCTCCACTCAAAAATTCAAACATCCAAACAATACAAACAAATCGCTCATAACACGTCACGTTTGGTGAAAACGTTTAGAACGCATTTGTTTGTGAAGCTACTTTGGTTACAGTTCCGGATTGCGCTTGAATAATTTTTAATATTTTGAACATATAGTTGTAAAAAATCAAATATATAATTATGGAGCAAAGTTTTCTTCCTTCCCTTAGATGATTCCTGCCTTCTGCTTCGGGTCAGGCATGAAACTTCATTTGCTGGAGGGAACATGCGGCTTTCCTCCCTAGTTATACAAGTAACATTAAAAATATACGGTTTATAGATGATCGAAGAGTAAAAATGTGTTTTTCTTCAGCTTCTTTCGTCACCAGTCTCAACTTTCTAGGTTCAGAATTTAGCCCACTTCTTCCGTTCATTATATTTTGTTCTATTTTGCATTTTTAATCTTTTTTTTGTTTTACAGTTAATTTTCTTTACGATTTTTACTAACCAATCGTGGCTCATCTCAACCAGCCTCTTTGTTTTTGCTGTTTATATCTATTTCTAGCAATCAATTCCAGAGGTAATCACCCTTTTCACTACTAGACGTCTCGCGTCAATAAAAGAATTAATACGCATAAAACTCGTGTCAAAGTTGTCAATAATGTAAAATAATTTTTGGCTTTGCTTAAATTTTATCAGGTTGCAATAAGTAACTAAATAGTACACTCCACATCAATACAAACCAACAAGTTAAACCCGAAATTTAAAAAAAATAGTAACTTCGAAACGCACCTACATTCGTTCACCTCCATTGTTGTAAGACGAAACAATACTTTTTCGCTGCTACAGAATCGAAAGCCTCTCTTTTGGTGATGGCACCAAACTCCACACTTGGTGGAAGCGATGCCAAACAGTAAAATCGTTGTTCGGCCGTTGCTCTCCACGTCCAAAATCCAGGAAACAGCCGGCCAAATTGAAGGTATAATTAGTAATTATCGAAATATTACGGTGATAAATACTTTGTTTGCCGTTTTTTAAGGTTAATTACTGAGGAACTCATCCAAAAGACACAAATTGTCGTAGAAAAAATTGCAAGATCGGGTGTGAATTTTATATACAGTTATTATTTCCTTGTCTAAATGTGGCAAAAACCCTAGAAAAAACTAATTAATGGTAACATCCTCTACTAACAATGTATACAACTTGTTAAACTATTATAATAAACCTTCAAATTGTTTTAGATTCGATTCCGATAACCTCACTTATCACTTTTCGTTGAATCTGCGGTAAAATATTCAGTGTTACGAATTTTAACTTGTATTCTAAACCGTTTAAACCCAACTTTTGTCGGTTGTGTTACTATGAAAATTATTGGCAAAACAAACCAGACCAGTCGAAAAATAATCGATTTGACAATCCTAAGTCTCCGGCACCATCGATTGTGATCGTAAATAGAAATCAAGTAAAATCTGACCACAATTCAATAGTTTTAAGTGTGACTACCTCTTTAAATTGTAATAACCGCTCTATGCGAAAGTATATGCAAAATTCAAAATTTTAATGTAGCTGTCTACCCTCTCTCAGCCGTTTTCTTCATTCCCCCTTGTTGTTCAAATCTTCTACTCCCAGACCTCTCCTTTCCTATTTCCTCAGCTGCTTCATCTCTCAATAATCTTCTTGGCCTCCGCTTTTATCTTCCTGCTGGGTTCCATGCCGTTACCTTTGATATCCATCGCTGAGGTGCTGCTCTTCTGACGTGAGCGTTTGTAGACGTTTTTCTGCGATGTAGGTAAGTATGTCTTTCTTATCTGATATCCTCCTCCGTATTTCTTCATTAGAAATCCTTTCTGACCTTCTTACTCTGTTGCACTTTCTTCAGTACTCCATCTTCGTGGCTGCAACTCTACTCTGATCGTATTTTATAATCCAGTTCTAGACTTCGTATGTCATCACAATTATGGTGTTAAAGATAATCTTTTTGGTATTATTTGTGGTGTAGGTACTTATTACGCAAAATTCCATTTAGCTATTTATCTACTCCTACTGTATAATGGGCATGAATTATGATTCATAATTCAGGGTTTGCAGCCAATCATATAATTCTATTTTCATAATTCAATAGTTTGCAAGTTGCAACCAATCAGAAAATTTTATTTTCATTATTCAATAAGTTGTAGCTAATCACAAAATTCATTCTTATTATTAAATGACTTTTGAAGTTAACAGCTGTCACAAATGTCATAATTCGGAAATATGAACACAAAAGTTCTATTACATAAGAGTAGATAAAATATCGTATTACATCCGCGATTATGGCCTTCGGCTTGTAGCGCAAATGTCATCTTCGTGAATATTGGCTGTCATAATCGCTCATATAATAATATACTATTAATGCGCGATCTGAAGCTATTTTCTCTTTTATTTTAACGTCATCTGTTGTTCCCAAATCCATGACAACTTTCGCATCAGTGACCAGATATTCGGTCTTATTGAATTTAGTTTTCCAGATTGTTTTTGAAATACTCTTAAGTGAGTTTGCAAATCATGAAACTAAGATCCTCTTCATCTTGTGCTATCACAACCTGGTTATCATAGAAACTGCAATTTATTTCTGTTTCAGGGTGTCAGAGTTCCTTCAAGAAAAATCTTAAAAGAGAGTAGGAGATCTTGGACAACCGTGCACTAGTACTTTGGAAGTTTTAAACGATTGTCCGATCGTATTTTTATTTTTTAATTGACACCGCGTTCTCTTGGCATAAAGTAAAGTTTCGAAGCTATATCTTCTAGTACGAAGGACTTATTGTTTTTCCCAGTTTTTACCATATCTATTATTTCTTTGAAGGTGGCTATTAACTGGTCCCCTAAGTTTGGTTGGCCATCCTCATTATCATTTATTGTCATGAACATTGCGCGATCTTTCGTGAACAATCGTTGATAGTAATCCTGCCGATCTTCTTCTGATATATACTGCTATGGACACGTTTTAAGCCTTTATGATTATAATAGCAATTAATAATATTTCAAGCCTATCAAACATTATTTTATAAAATTTTTCAGAAATGTACTAGTTTAATTTTTCTAAATTATAAAATAGCGTTGGTCTTGATAATGGTTTGTGAAACAGTATAAAAAATAGTGTTAGCATTGATTTGAACAAAATGTAACCAGACTAGGTTTGGAAATAATATAAAACAGTGTAAGATCGAAGACAAACAATTGAGGGAAAGGAAGCCAAGCTGTGAAGTGATGTTAATTTTGTCTTTCCCATAAATAATTGTAAATACCCGAGTAAATACCCTTTTCCCAATCAATGTGTTTTAAAATTAATTTCATATTTTTTGGGCTCACTGTAGTAGGTTGCAGTAATTCGTAGCACCTCTGCAGAAGTTTAGAAAATGTGTTTAATTTGTGCATCGAGTGTTGGCTGGTTTTTCCGAGATTGTGTACGATGTTCGAGCAGAGCAATTGGAACCCCGTAAGCTAGAGGTAGGCAGCCACCTTCGTGGGCAGCAGTTGGAGTCCTAGGTTGAGGGAACGGCTAAATTGGAAGGGTTTTTCGTAGCGGCCGAGCTACAGGGGTCGTTCTGCAGGGCGTCCAGCGGCTTGTATCTGCAGGCCAACACAAAAAGAGGGGGCCCAGACATCGTGGGACTTGCTGGGGCTTGACGTAAGCCCTAGTTTCTATTGGAAAAGCAACGGAAAGGTCAGGAAGGTTTATCCTAAAAAATTGAATTTAGTGAATTACAAGCGTGGCGACGGTTTTATGTGCACTTCCTGCAGCAGCATCTTCTGAGTGTTTTTTGTTTGTGAGGTGTATTTACTGACCTTAATTGTTATCACTTAGGCAACGCTTTAATGACGTATTCATATATAATTGTGGAATAATAGCGAATTTGTGTTGCGAATTGTGAGGTTGGATCGCCATATTTGAATTAAGTTTTCATTAGTCAAGTAATATCTAGTATTGTAGAGATCCCAGTAGTTAAATCAGCATTATACAATGTGTTTAAAATTAATTTATTACAAAAATTATAAGACTATCATTAGTTTGATAGGAAATGTATTTCCTATAATTTATACTATTCAAAATAATACTTGCTAGGATGTAGAAACCCGACCCGTATGAGACATACTCATTTATTTTAAATTATAATATCCACAACTAGTATAAAAATCTATAGTAATACTTTATCTGCATCTGTTCTTAATTATTCGTTCTTAATGCTCTGCTTGTTCGCCAAACGTCTGCACTCTTTGGTCCTCCTAAACTTTGCTCTATATTTCACTATGTGGACTACCGCTTTTCATCCTCTCTCTAGCAACCAAGTTCTTAACTTGTTTCTCTAGTTTGTTGTATATGCATTTTAAGATCTTCGGGTTATCTGTATTGAGCCACTTTTCGTATAAGTAGTTGTTTTTCCACTTTGCACATTTTAGTGTCTTCATTAATATTATCCAGGTATTATATGTTTTTCTGTTTTTTCTTTTGTAATGATTCCATCGCTACTTCATTTATGTTGTTTTCTATGTTTACGTATATTTCTTCTCGGTCTAGGACATTTGGGCACGGCCGTTTGGGCGCGGCCGTCTGGGCGCAGCCGTTTGGGCGCGGGGACACTTGGGCATGAGAAAGGGTCAACGTTGGGGTTTAGGAACACATTAAGTGTGAATAATTTAAATTTGGAATAAATGAACAAACATTTATTAAATCATTATTTATCTTAAGAAATTAATGTAATTAATCAAACAATGTTAAAAGAATAATCCAATTATTTATTGAAACCGTTATGAGATTAATTTTAAATAAGGATAAATGTTGAAATAAATCCGAATAGAAATAAAGAAGGTAGTATATTAGATAACTTTTGAAATAATTCTGAATACATAAAAAAGGCAGTATGATAGATATGAAATAATAATTCTGAATTAAAATAAAGATAGAAATAGATTATATATAGGTGTTGAAAATAATTTTAAATAGAAATACATTTATTGTACTGGTAAGTGAATAATACTATGCTATACTTAATCGATTGATGCTTCAAATGTTTAATATGTTTCTAATATGTGTTCTGTTTGGAACGAAACTAGTCGGCTTCGAGTTTTGTTTATAATGATAATACTTAACAATAAACTGTTAAATTTTAAAATAATCAATTATTTTGGTTATGTTATGAAACGACTAACTAAAGATAAGAGCAGAAATAAGAATAATAATAAATAATAATATAAAAAGATTAATTTTAATAATAAAAATTTATTCTTGTCATTTTTACCATTAAAATACATATTATTCTTAAAGTAATATATATAATATACAATTTTTAAAATAAAAACAAGAAGCATCTACGCACTAATTTCATAATTGTACGAAATGCTTTTTAAAATTTCCACAATGTTCCTATTGTTTGCGCCGTCTACATGATTATATTGATTATTATAATCTTCAATCAAATTCTTTATTCTTCTATCAGCCTGGATAAATTTTTGATTTTTGGCTCATTTCCCGCAAGTAACTGTTCATAAGCAACGTCTCTCCCTCGTTGAATAGTTTGCAGGCTGTCGATGGATCTCCAAATGGTTGGATGGTTTATCGATAGCTCTGTTTGTACCCAATCTCTATTAATTTATTCTTTGTTACTTATTATTTTAATGTAATAAATCTCCGCAAAAGATTTGTTAGTATTTACCGGAAAGTTAAAATTTGTAACTTGTTTTCGTCGAACCTACTTGTATTAATAAAATTCCATACAAAATTTTTGCCGCCCGCCATCTCCTTGGACGTGCTTTAGGTAATTTTCGTTATTTAAAATAAATTTTCAGACCTATTAATAGTAAATCTAGCTAATACTAATATACTTTAATTAATTTCCTCGCTCCCAAGTGGCCCTGCGCCCAAGTGTCTTCGCGCCCAAACGGACGCGCCCGAATGGCCGCGCCCAAACGGCCGCGCCCAAGAGTCCGGCTCCGATTTCTTCTAAATTCTCAAATTGGAATTTTCTGACCGAGTCAATCTTGAAGTAGCTCTAGTTTAAATGTATCTTCTTTTATTTCTTTTCTCATCCTTATTTCATTCTTTGGTGTCGCTGTTACTATCCCTGGGAAATCTATCTTCGCCACTAAAAGTCTGTGGTCGCTACCACACATCACTCCTCATTTTATCCGTGCATCTTTTATCAGTAAAGTTTTTTTTTTGGCGATGAAGTAATCTATAGTTCAAATGTCACCATTTTCCCATTTATATTTTCGGTCTCCTCCGCGTAGCATCGAAAACAGTGTCGTCTCTCTGCTCCCTACTCTTTCGTTTAGATATCCGGCGATCATTAATTCATGATGCTTCTTTACCTTTTCTCTTTTTTCTTTTGAGGTCTTTTTTCACGGTTCTTTTCCAGCAATTGGGCTGTCTTCGATTAGTACCTACATAAACCCCAATAATTACAATCTGTCATCCATATATTTCCATATTGATTTTTAGAAGCATCCCATTTATTGGTTCCCAATTTTGTATGGACCGAAACCATTTCTTTTTCTCTTTTTTTTTGTAGTGTATTTTGATACTTCGTTTTTGCTCAAAAAGACTTGACTTGGCAGTATATATATAATAGTTCAATTCTGTTATTTAGGTCGAGTTCCGTACTACCCTTACTATTAACTAGTGACCTTTATCAGCTGAATGTACTTGCTTGATGTATTTATTGCCGAGTTTGAGGGCAAGGGTGGTTCGGAAATCTTCTAAACTTGTAAATATTCATATAGAGTTTCTTCACTTTCTCTTGAGAATCAGATAGCCTGTGTTTGGAAGTTTTACTACAGACGCTAACCCTTACTCTGTTGTCCATCACATCGCATTTCACCTTGGGTAACACCTCTTGTTGATACAAATCCTTTCTGTTTAGTGATTCTCTACAGTTATGTCACCCTTTCAATCCGAGTGAGTTTGTTAGCTCGCTCCCCATCCAGCCTTTGTCTTCCGAATTTTCCGAGCAGGTATAATTCGGCAGTAACTCCGAGGCGAATTCGGAGCCAAATTCTTGCAGAGATACGAGCCCGCGGCCGCATTAAGGAAACGCTTTCGTATTCAAACGGAATAAAACCAATTCCGCAAATAGAAAAAATAATGCAGACTGGACCTTACACGGAAAGTGATGTATATGGAGCTATTTTGGCAGGATTTATCATCCGCACAAACGGACCCCATTGTACGAAATTGCCGTGTCCGCCGGCCCATGCAAACACATATTTATCGAACTTCCTCCACGTCGCGTCGTGCGTTTCTGCGCCCCCTGCGGCGAGGAGGAACAGCCATCCGCCGTCCTTCTCCTTCCGATGATATGGAGGAAAATCGCGCAGCGGACGTAGGGCCGGACGAGCAATTTGCTAAAACGATCCGCAGCATCTAGCGGAGCAACGGCGAACCATTTGTACGCGAAATAAAAGAAAATCGGGCCGCTGCACTCTTGTAACTTAATACCGGATAACAGATTTTATTCATTACCTCAGTTTCCGTATTTATACAGCGGCACAGCTCCTCGGGAGGATTTTGAGCTGCGGCGAGGGCTTGATAAATTATCGAATACTTATCGAAATTGTACGAGTCGAGCTGCTGGGCGATGGAAGAGTAGCTAATGGTTTTAATGTAATTGATGGATTTGCTGCCTCGTATTGACTGTAAACGCTGGTAATTACTCAAATGAAAATGCGTTCGCACAAATATTTTGCTAATACAGGGTGTCCAGAATTTCGGAGCTGAACTCAAATGTTTTATAGGTTATGGCGAATGGCATTACCTCAAGCTATGGTTACAGCACATGCGCGTATTAAGACAGTTCGGACGAGTACATCACAACCGGTTATTAGAATAAGTCCACTGTTCAAATCGGTTTGGTTTTTATACGAATTCATGCGAGTGATTTAAGATATTGATAATATAATGATTCTAAATAAGCTTGAAAATAGATGTTTGTCGACTATGAAAAATAAATATTACTATAACAAAAATCTGTCAGGTAAAAAGAAAAATCAGCAATTATGTGAAAATCCCTATCAAAACATGTCGCGAAATATTGTTGTGGTATAATAATTGTTCTGTATTGAATATTATAAATAAACAAATGACTTTAATAATCTCAAATGGGCTCTTATTTCATATGGGTCGGGTCTCTACATCCAAGAAAGTATTATTTTGATTTGTAGAAATTAAAAGAAATACATTTGGCATCAAATCAATTATCGTGGTATTATTTTTTATATAATTTAAAAGTAAACTCTTTGTATAATGGTGATTTAACTAACGGGATAGATAATATTCAGGATATTAATTAACTAAACGAAAAATGGCGTTCCAACCTCGCAAATCGCATAACAAACACGTTCGTTATACCCGACAATTATCTGTGATTGCGCAATGAAAGCATTTCCTAGGTGATAACAAATGCCGTAAGTAAATACACGTCACAAAACAAAACACTCACAAAACGCTAGTACCAGAAGTGTTTAGAAAAAAAAACCAACGCCACCAAAAAATTCGCTATATTATGTATTCTGGTGAAGTTTTCTGACCTTTGAGACTAAGGCCCAACTCGAGTTCCTAGCGAGTTCCACGACGCTTGGTCTCCTCTTTCTCCGTTGACAAGCCTCTGAACGCCACCGCAGAACGATTCCTGTAGCTTTACCTCGGTGATACCAAAATCTGCTTCCAGCTGTCTTCGTTGCTTACACCCAGGGCTCCTCTATCAAGGTCACTGCCTACGGCCAGTTTTCAGGGACTCTACTCGGATCTCCAAAAACAGCCACCGGAGTAGAAGCAAAGAGTACTCGATGTACCGATAAAAACACCTTGTCAACCTTCTTCAACATACAGGACATTCAATAACTTTTTAAACTCACTTAATTGGGAAAAGGGTATTTAATCACAATTTTACAATTATTTTTTGGGAAAAAGAAAATAACAACACTCCCCCCCCCCAATTGTTTGTCTTCGATACTTCATTGTTTAACGTTGTTTCTAATCCTACGCTGATTACATTTTGTTTAATTCAAGGCTAACTCTATTTTTAATACAGTTTTACAAACTATTATGAAAGCCAGTGCCATTCTATACTATTTACAAAAATTAAACTAGCACATGCCTGGAATATTTTATAAAATATTATTTGATATGCATGAAATGTTATTAATTGCTATAACAATCATGCAAGAGTCAAAAATAGAGGTTAACTAGAAGCTGTGATAATTTAAAGTAGGTAGGTATGAAAACCCAAAGCTCGAAAACATACATGCATGTGACAGGCAGGAACCAAATATTAAGTATGTTAGTGTAACGAGTTTATTTGGAGGTGAGATTGGAGAGCAGTGGAGAAGTTAACAGTGTTCGAAGACAGGTGAATTTAGTGACAATAAGGGCAGTTTGCAAGGCCAAATAATTCCACAACATACCAGTTTGCAGTTGCAGCCATCGAGCCATCGATGCCAGTTAGGAGCGGATGTGCTTCTACAGCCACACATAGACGCAGAGCAATATGATTACCTAATATGTAAACGCGTAAACGTCACATGACGTAGAAAGAGACATCAACGGGTCATCATCGTATCACTTAGTATTGTGATCGCAGTGAAAGACCAATTCCTGTCCGAAATTTGAAACTCGAAAATTGATGTTGAATACCTCCATGATGCACCTCTAACTATCGCCGAAAAACAAATTCCATTTTCGATAAATCAAATAATTCGCAAATAAATGATTTCCAAACTGGTAAATGCGTTTTGTCCAAAACTTTCGTAGCTCCTCGAACCAAACAATAAAAAAACCTTTTGCTTCATCAAAAGGTTTTTTTATTGGCTCTTAAATCTTGAGCAGAACCACTGAGTTTACACACAAAGTAGATGTCTTCAATGAAGAAGAAAGAGAAAATGTCAATGGTAAACCTGTAGCCAAACCGAAACGCTCCAGAAAAAAGAATAATCTTCGTACGAACAAGATTACAAAAATGTTATGATGAAGAATGTTTGCCCATCATGTTTTCTTTAGCAACACGACTTACCCTTTTGCAGCAGACAGATAGACCTACTATTTTGAAAAAAGTCTGTCTACTTTATAATAGGATAAATACAACATAAAAAATCACGTCAGGACATATCAATGAACAGTTTTATAGACAATATGACTGTTTCAATGAGGAGTTATGTATAGCTACACCAAATCCCTCAGGTACCCGAATACGAAAGAGAAGTTTTCCCTAACCATCCCCCTCGGTGACGGGCAGGAATTTCTTGAGAAATTTCAGTAGATTCTTGCTCATGCCTTCTTCCACCTTTCCTGATCATCGACGACCAACTAACTGACATGCATCGATGCTTCGAATAGCTTCTATTATAAAAAATATAAAAATTAAGAATATAGTGAGAATTGGATAGAACACAGCTTATAGAATACCAAAAGATATAATGCAATATAATCCTGGCGCCAGAAAAGTTGTAGGCAAAAGGTGAAAAACATGCTTTGTAAAGTTGGAAAGACTAGATCAGTACATTCCTTAAGTAAAGATAAACAAGAAGAAAAAAGGGAAAAAGAGATACAGTATGTTTTACATTATTGTAAATGCAAGTCTTGCGCCGGACGAAATTCCTGCACGGAAACGTAATTACTTAGAGATGCTTTCTTTATTTTCACTTTTTGAAAGAAAGTATGAAATTGCCCGTTCATTTCGCTGGAAGCAAATATTATATTCACGTATTCACTTCTTTCAATTAGTGGTAACATTCTTAATAGAGCAATCATCATAGCCCATTTTGTCAATTTTGACTACAGACCCAGAGAATAAACGGATTTACTACAACCACCCACCTCTGAAGAACATTTCCAACGATCCCACCCAGATTTCTTTTCTACCGGAACGTACCCTAACGATTTTTCCCTAATAGTCACTTGGTCTAATGTGTAAGTCACTCATAGCCTGTCCCAAGTAGAAGAATATTCAGATTTTTCATGACTTCTTAAACTCCTACAATAACTCTGTACCACCTCCATCCATCGACGATATTTTAAGCATTGTGTAATACCACCATATCTCGAAGGCTCTTAATACTTTCAACGTCGTTTTTTTTAGAGATTATGTTCCTGCACTACAAAACAAAACAGCAAACAGGACATCTTAGCTGGAATTGCCTGAGTTATAGAATTTTTCAATCGTAAAACGGCTGCTCTAGCTTTCTTTTTTTTAATTTTAGATTTCAATGAAGCGACCACAGTTGTCATGTAATGTATATACACAATTTGTTCTTCTCTTTGGGTAGGCCATTTTCCCTTTTTCCGATGTTGATGCCGATGGCGTCGTTGTGTTTAGACATTTCTGTCAGTTTTAAAAAATTGTAATAGGAGATTAGTTAAGTCAATTTGGTGTTAAAGTTTGCATGATTAATATTATATTAAATAAAAATCATTAAGTCGTAAATAGTTTAATAAATAAGCAAAAAAACGTTTCGCACAATTAAATTGGCTTCATCAGTTTATGATAATAAGAGCATTATGTTGAAATGGTTAAATGGAAAATTACAAATGGTTTAATTAGTTTTTGTAGAACATAACTATAATCATTACGACTTTTTTATATTTTTTATAATACTATTAGAGTAAGGAGTTAGATGATTAAATTTACATTTTAAATAAATAACAGTTATAAATTATTTTAATTAATATTTTACTGGCTTTCATTTCGAAGCAAGCAAGAAGTCTAAGAGAGACTCCTATACAATTTTTTAAAATTCAATTCAAAAAGTCAAAATTTAACTTATTATTTCTGTCAGTATGTGATGATAATAGTGTCGTTAGTACTACACTGCTTTATATTATCTCTCAAAAAGGGTCTCATTAAACACATTATATTCAGAAGGCACCTTAAGTTGAATACGAAGGAAGATAGAATATCACCCTGTCTAACCCCATGTTCTATCGTAACATCATCTTCCGTGCTGTTTTCCATTTTTAGGTTTACCTTCTGTTTACTCAAACAACACGAGCCACCAAAGAGCATGGCCATCGCGTTGATCCTTGCTCGAGTTCACAAGGTGCAAGGCACATTAAGCCAGAGAATGCTGGGTGTTTATCCACAAAGACTACGGGGTCTGCCAAATCATTGCTCTCGTTCAGACCCCGGAGACAGCTGCTAGCTTACTGAGAGCTCCTTGTAGGTTATATTCGAGGCTGCTTGGGCTATGTTCACTGTAAAAATTAGCTTGCTACACTGATCCCGGGCCCGTCCAAGTGAGCACCAGATAGCCTCTAGCACCTGCTCTGCACCTTTCACACTTGGAGGAGAGCTACTAGTGTTAATTGCTATCTATCTGTACGTGGTCGGTCACAAAGGTAAACAAACTGACCAGGCATCGGCATATTTAACAGTTAAATTACAGAAACTACCGCTATAAGGTGCAGCGCCGACGTGAAGGTTTTCCGTTCCTGCGCTTAGGTGCTGCATTCTATTCGGACCTCTAAAGCCGTCCACTGCTGCAAGGTCTTATGAAATGTTACTCAATATGGGTGCCCAAACAGCAACAAGGCCAAATCTGCCTAAGTATCCTCGTTCTCAAGGTACTCAAACAACATGAGCCACCAGAAAGCATGGCCATCGAGTGTATCCTTGCTAGAGTTCACAGGGTGCAGAGTACATTAAGCCAGAGAATGCTGGGTGTTTAGCCACAAAGACTACGCGTTCTAAGCCTAAATTCTATGTTAACAAGAATAATTCGAGTAACCACAAAAGCCTCAAACAGTATGGATAATAGAAGAGGAACAGCTTTATTAATAGATCAAAGAATTTCAGTTAATTTCTAAACAAAACATAGAGAACACGTTGTCCGATAGTGCATTAAGGCAATTTGTTGCCTCATAAAAGTCGTGCAAGCGGTTGCAAACGTATGACTTGAAGTACTTGATCAAGCGAAATTTTTATCATCAAGTTTACATGGGGGAAGACGTTTCAATACGATAATGAGTTACAAATTTTACGAAAGAATAATGTGATAGACAGTCACCATTTTATTTTTAAAATGAGATATTTTACTTAGAACATACGTAGGCAAACGGTGGTTCAATATGTACAGTGATGTTAATCCTAGAAAAAATATAACCAAAACTTCTTACCTAATCATTGATCACAATTCGAAATCTTCAAAAATTTGTTGTAGCATCTTAGCTCTGCTGTTAGTAGTACTGTTTTTAAATATGTAGAACCGCTCTTAAGAAAAAGAAAGATAATTAAAGATCAAATCGAAGTGCAACTTCTAAGGCCTTTCGTTTGGTAAGAAGCTCTTGTTTCATATAGTGGATCCTTTAGAAGAATATAGAACACGCTTAAGTAAAAGGGGGAGGTCTAAAAAGATACAAAATTATTCATAAACGTTGTTTAAGACAATAGAAAACGCTCTAAAGTCTAGAAAACCTATTCACAATGTTTTTCCAAACGCTTGAATTACAAAGTTGATATATTATTGGTTCTCTCAAAGAAGTGAGTAAATCTAGTCATGAGATATGTCAAATTTTAGCTAGCACACGTTAGGAAACGGATTTACGACAAAGAATATAAATGATGGATATCATCAAAAGACACAACATACTCAGGAACGTAGCAGGAGACGACTTACGCGTTGAACCGATAATCTCAGGGGAGTTGTCAATAGCTGGAAATAAATCAGTTCTAATAGAGAAAAGTGCGGATACCTACGTCCACAAGTGTGTACCAAGGGCTGTTGCACTAATAAGTCATGGTAAGTGCCAATTATGTTCTGTAAGTTTTACTTATTTTATGAAATGTTTTCAGTTGTACGTAGAAATCGCAGAAAAAAAATTTGAAACGTTTTTAACTCTCTTTGTTAAATTCACAAGTACTAAAAACCAGTTCAGAATTTAAAAATATATAATAGAGGTACCTTCACATGTGTTTCGAACTTTTTATTACATGAGATTGAATTTTTTCGTCCAAATGGTGGAATACAATTTTACTAATCACTACAAATCATAGAAATATGCTCTTAAAAACTATTTACACTATGCAGAAAATGGAATCCGCAAAGCAGCACAAAAGCGATTTATGAAGATTTCTATATCCACTTGTGACGTTAGCTCCTGTAGAAAATGTTTTTTGCAATAAGCGAAAATGTTCAGCAGTGCTCGAGTCCGCGTGTAGACACAAACAGAGCATCACTTCTTAAATCGTCCAAGAATATTGTTCACATATAGAGACTCAGAAGGTCTGTTGAAGACACTTCAGTTCAGCGATTAGTTCACCGATTTCTATCATTTATTATTGATATATGTTGTAAATGCATTTTGTAATTGATATTAATTTGACAACTTGACTTGTAACATAAAGTCCAACATACATATTTTATGTAGAGCGTTCTGAATCTATTCACTCGAGATAAATAACGAACCCTGGCTTACTGACTAGGCATATAGGCAGACCAGAGCAAGCATTACACACTGGTCACGATATATAAAATAAAGCGAAATAATATAAAACAGATTATGAAATTTAAATTCCTAAGAGTAGGCATTACAGGTTGACAGTAACAACTATGGAGATATAAAACGACAAACTTGAAATCTACCTATTCGTTGACGGTAAGTGTGAAAACATATAAACGTATAGTCAGACCAACACCACCATCTCATAATGGTGAAACTCGAGCCGACACACAAAGAACGAAACAACTTTTAGAAACCCCAGAAGTGAACACATTCATGACCATTGCGGGAGAAACGAAATTCGACAAAGTAAGAAATAAAGTTATTACAGAACAGTGTGACGTTGTGGTGGAACAATAAGGTAGAAATAGCTACAGATTAGAGACTGACAAATGTTGGAAAAAAATCAAGACCACAAGATATACGGAAAGATGAGGTTTCTTTACCTACAATGGAAAAAGAAGATGATGATGATGATAATGTTCACAAATATGCTACAAATTGTAACATTTTTCATGATTGAGTCTTTCAAGGCTAGATCTCTGTAAACTACTCATAGGTTACGTACTACTACGAGAGTGCCAGATCAGACTGATGACTTCTCAGATCAATCAGGTTTTTTGAACTCGACCAAGAAGTTTTATAGTAAGAATTCTATAGAAGTATAGAGGAATCACCGAGATTGTATGGAGTGAAGACGCTCGAATTCATCACTCCTTTCTACATTTTGAGTAATGTTATGGAACATCCTTAAACGTATTATACAAGGAATATTCTTCGAATTATAATCTTTGATATTAAAACATCCGATTGGTCTTATGATAACGTTTTCTTTACTTAAGTGTTTGAATTCTTCCTCAAACCAAGTTCTGCAAAAAGTGCATGGTGTAGGCAAAGCTTTAATGTTTAAAGAGGAGAAATGCATTTAATGCCGCCTTTGTGAGGCACTTTGGGAATCGCTCGCCCCGAGAGCGTCCGAAACAACCGCCTGTAATGAAATTTGATATAAAAGGACACAATCCAATCCGAGTCCTTGGGATAAACGCAAGAGCCCGAAATTTGTACGACCAAGGTAGTCCGCACAAAGGCTTCGACTCTGCGTCCTCACAGGCGATTACATTCGTACTTAAGAAATAAACATGTCTCTGAATACGGGCACTTAACGCGCTTAATGAAATGTTAAATCCTAATTTTTAAACGGACGATGAATAGGCGCCTTTGTGCCAATCGTTCTTATACTATCTCCGGCTTTTGTGTCCTTTCAGGTATTTGCCCAGAAAAAACACCAACGGAACGTCCTTTATGATTGTCGGCATTGTGCGATTTCGCCCTATTTTGCTGCAGCTTCGTGCACTAATCTGATTTTTCGAATGCAAAATGCGGTGGATCTGCAATAATTCAGGGCTGGTTTGGGGAGTTTTCTAAAAAGAGACTAAAGAAACATAGATTGCTCTAAAGAATAATTTTTCTGCGCCCAAGAAATTAGAGAACACAGAGGCGGCTTTGTCTTAACTAATAATACTGTTAAGTTTCTTCTTTAAATCTCTACAATAATTTTAAACATAAAATAATTACACCATAGTCTGCATTTCGAAGGTTTCTTGCTACTGTTAAGAAGAAGGAAAATACTTTCCATATTGTTGACTAAGCTATATTTTGATGACATAAATCAAGGCTTCAAAATAGATGGAATACAGAAGTTTGAACATTAAATTGGGCTTTAAAACAGTACAGGATTGGCTTCGGAAATTTTTAAACCCCTAAATAGCGTGTTTCCTGTTTTAACTTTGCCAAATTTGGCAGAAACAGGAACAGTGAAGTGAAGCTCTACAAAACAAAGTCGCTTCTGCTAGCACTGTTGCGTCGTAAAAAGTCGTCTTATTAAACCTGGAGCACCGCGACCGCCGTTAATTACATATTTCAGTTTCGGCCATGCGGACGCATGACATGTGACAACTTCATATAATGCAAAGGTTCATAATGAAAAGCAATTACCAGATAAGATTATGCTAAGATAATCTTGAATACGCGCCAATTGGCAGTTACACATCGGCGTGCACGTGTGCGAGTTTCCTCGGCGGCTCCTGCTAGCTCTTCACCTGTTCTCGCTGTTCTGTTAAGACTCATTAATATCCTGAAATAGAAAACCTAAGATTCATAAAGCCATGTTTCAGACTTTGACAAGTTTCATTGGACATATTGGAATAATGTTGTATTGCATACTTACGTAAAGTGTGCCATAAATTTATCAGAATTTCTGTAGACGAGAGAGATGATAAGTTGAAATTATACAGAATTGAGATGGTTTTTTCCCATTGTGAATTGGTTTTAGATAATATTACTAGGTGCCAGATATACACAACTCATAACAGTTTAAAATTTGTTTGTCAATTTAATCCAAAGCAATGCGCCTTGTGTGTTTAGGTGGCCACCGAAAACCATATTTCAGTTCACACTGGCGAAAATCCCGTGACCACCTCCGTAATTTTTTGAAAAATTCTAAACTAAATTTTATAAATATTTGACACTTTCCGCCTACGATTCAATGCCAAAAATTGACGTTTATAAAATTTTACCATAAGCACCTTCAGTCATGACTGGGTTGATATTGTATTTTTTAGTAGCATGATGGTCGTGGCAACTCATACCGGAACCTTGCATTTTATATTCAAATAGTGGTATTCAAGTGATTTCCAACGCTGGTAGTCACTCTATACTTCTACAAGTTTTTAGTGTGGTCCAAAGTGTTTAAAACGTTATAGTTACTAAGCCACGCCACTTTAAAGTTTTTATAACTTTATAGAGGTTGTCATAAAACTGTATCACGAAAATTTAACTTAAAAGCGGTGTTGATAGTTTGAGTGACGTTTTGGAAACTCCTACTAAACCGTCAAAAGTTGCATAAGTTGTTAGCGATATGTAGTGGTGGTCACTATGTTGTTGCTACATACAGAAATGATTTTCACGATTCGCAAGTCATCATAACCACTAAACAGTTATTACTTACAAAATACACTATAAAGCGACCAAGTATCCTACTTACTGCATATTCTTCATAACATAAGAAGCAATTCGTCTACTTTTTTTTACATTTTCGTCCCCAAAGCTTTCTATATTTTTGAATTTCAATAGCTGACTTGCACCTTAATGTTTCGTTTTCGATTGGGTTAACTGGTCTAGCCAATATAATATGCCATTATATTCCCACTGATAGGGTATTGCAGCAAAATAATGTTATGGATATTATAATTGGTTTTATGTTATTATTATTTAAATAAAGGAGTAATAATCTCAAAGGGTGTGCATAATATTATTATAGTTTTAAATAAATAGCTCTCTCATTTGCTATCAGCTTAAATATCGTGGTGTCTTTATAATAAATTAATTTTTGAACAATGCTCATTTAACTACTGGGTTCCATACAATACTGGATCTCCTAATTAATGGAAACCAAGTTCAAATATGGCGATCCAACCACACAATTATACAAAAATAAATTCGATATTCCTCGACAATTATCAGTGACTACGTACTTAAAACGTTGTCTAGGTGATAACAATAGCAATGAGTAAATACACATCACAAACAAAAAACACTCAGATGACGCGTCTGCTAGAAGTGCACAAAAACCCGACACCATTTGCAAATCACTAAATGCAATATTTTAAGATAAACGCTCCTATACTTTCTCTTAATTTTGCTATAAAAACTAGGGCTTAACTCGAACCTCCAGGAAGTCATACGGTGCCTATGCCCCTCTTTCCTATTTGGCCTGCAGATACAATCCACTGATGACCCGCAGAATGACTCCTGTTGCTGCACGCCACCTACTACAGCGTACCCAAAGGATATAGAATTAATTTCAAACATACTGAACTGGGAAGAGAGTATTTATGCACGTATTAATAATTATTTTGGGGAAGCCAAAATTAACACCACTTCGCCGCTTGACTTCCTTTCCCCAATTGTTTATCTTCGATCGTACATTGTTTACATTATTTCAACGCCTGCTCTGATTAAATTTTGTTGTTCAAATCAAGGCTAACACTATTTTTAATACCGTTTTACAAATTATTAAATATAACACTTACTATATATTCTCCTAACCAATAGCGGAATTGCAACTTTGAGTTTCTACCAATCTACACGGATTGCGCAAAAGCAACGCCAGACATGGGACAGCACTTTGAAGTTGCTAAGTAGTGGCTGCCACGTGGCTGTCACTACCTGCTTGGCGGAAGTAAATATAAAGTGAATATTTGCAGAACTTTCAGATTCTCCTGCTGTGATGGAGGCACAAACACTTCGAATCAAATTTATTTCAAAACCACTTCAAAGTTATATTCTCCAAAAGTAGCCATATTTATGGACAAGATTAATGCCGTCATTTTAACAAAGATCAATTGGCCATGTAAAAAATAATTTCTCATGAATACTGGATGAAATATAATAAACTGATTTGCAATAAAAAATGTGTGGGGTAACTCGGTTTAGAATTTAAGGAAAGTGTGATTACAGTTTTCCATTTTTATTTTACAAGGAGTGAATATTGCGATTGCCCGTTGTCATATTTTGAACAGTACCTATATTTTACAATAAACCTCCAATAATTTTAATTTTATTGTCCTCAGATTTATCCTAATACGAGTAATAATAATAATAATTTATTTACAGAAGTATCTTTCTACTAAAGTTAAAGAAAAGCAGAGACCATGATGAGAGAATGAGACATTTTGCTACTATAAATAAATTCTAACACAGAGATTGAGCTACATAACCATAAACTCGAGAAATAGTAATTTAAGTTTAGTGTAAGTGGCGGCCACCATGTCGCCAAGTAGCGAAAACGTGGCTGAATAAGTTCCAGAAACGTCGCAATAACTTGATAACCACCGAAAACGTGTTTCCCATTGTTGTGAAAACAACATAATAGAACTTTTTCTATCACGTGGCAGCGAGTAATGGAAAAAACTTTAAAGTGGTACGTGGCGCCCACTAAAAGTACTTGGGTTATGCCAAAAAATATTTTTCAATCTATCACAAGCTCATATCGTGTTGTAAACGTTTAATTACTTAAAAAATTCTGCTATTTTGTTTGCTGTGGTCTTGCAGAGAGTTTTGTAGTACGTGTGTAAATACGTTTTATGACTTTCGTTCAGTTTTTTCGGGACGACGCATAGCATAGCATTCGAACACAAGCAGTAAAACTAACACTTCACACTAAAAATAGGCTACTGCAGATCTGTATACAGAATTGCAATATGTCGCTACCGTAGTCATGCTTTTCCGGTACATTTATTTGAAACCACATGAATTATTAATACAAGGCAGTAATTAATATATTTTTACGAGAAACTGTTGCATACAAAATTACCCATCTATATAGTGTTATTATAAAGCTTGCATGCAGCTAACTAGGTTTGTTTTTTATTTCAGCTAACTACTAGGTAAGCACCCGATAGGAGACGAAGAATGAGAGACAAAAATCAACAATGAAAACTGCAGCAAGACTAAAGACTAAAGAAGAGGAAATAAAAAAAGTATTAAGAAATCCGAAGATAGAACGAGCAGCGGAAGAAAACGACAGTGCCCCGAACTGATGAAAGTGGTGATTGGCGGGTCGACATTGGTCAAGTGTTTAATTAAACTGAGCAGCAAAGAATGGGATATCATAAATATGTCAAACTAACGATAACAAAATATAGTGTTTTCCACACATAAGAAAAACAATCTGCCCAGAATCCAAGTCAGCTCAGAAAATGTGAATCAGAGCACTAGCGTAAAAAACTAAAAGAGGAACAAGCTGCATATCACGAAGGAAGGCAAGTAAAAAATGAAAGTATTGAATCAAGCTCAACGTAAACCATAGTGACGAATACAGAAAAGTGGTAAATCTAGCGAACAATGAGCAGTTGGCCTAATATTAGTCCAAAAATAATCAAAATATTCAAGTCAAGCACTAATCAAATCCCAGTTGAGAAGATGCTGCAAAATCTGAAATAAAAAATACAAAATTACTGCAGTCACTAATATGCTCATGAGAAAACCCCTATAAATAACGGCGCAGACGGAGCACAATTATAAAGGGGAAACAAAGTACTGACCTACTTGTTTATGCCGGCTTTTTACTGCAATAAGAGTCTTACAAAGTTTTGCAGAATCAAACTGGGTACTCAATGCAAAAAGTGTTAGACATATGGACACACACAAAATTTTTGCAAGAGAGATTCCATTCAAGTAGCAACTCTGATAGAAAAGTAGAACTGCTAACTGGCTTAGATTCATACTCCCAAAGAGCTAAGGGAAAGGAGCATGAAGAAAAAATAATTCCATTAAGTTGATGCTACAAAGACTTGTGGAATAATGGACCGGCAAAAGATAGAGCATTACAACAATCGACCTCCAGTTTCATTAGAGTGGGCTCTTATAATGCCAAAAAGATGGAGATTGGCTTAATATCCGCTAAGCGTCGTCCCTAAACATCTGAACTCAACTCATAAACCAAATTTTTATACACTAAATCATAAATAACTATTATAGGCTAATATAAATCTCTCTGACGAATTATAATACGCAGCTATTGTATGCTTGCTTTTCCCGTACATTTTTATGAAACGACACGAATTATTATTAATGCAAGGCAGCAATTAATATATTTTTACGAGAAACAGCTGCATACAAAATTACGCATTCATGTAATAGTATCAAGCTTGCATGCAGCTAAATAGGTTATCGGTTTTTAATACAGTTAATTACTAGGCCAGCAGCCGATAGAATACCAAGAAATAGAGAAAATACGTTCTTATATTAAATATTGCGTATTAATCTGCATTTACTAATCGGTTGCTTATTTGCGCAAATCCATGGTTTTAACATCCGTGAACATGAAATGTATATAGCACTCAATTACGGTTATTTCGTTGCAATTATTTGGACGTCTTGCATAAGAACTGCTGCAGCTTTCAATAGATCTTTAGAATGCGTTTTGAAGGCGAGTGTCTGTGCTATATTTTATCTTCTTTTTCAGATTCACCAATATGGAACATAAAAGTTATTCTTGTTTTCTTTTCAAAGTATTCCTTCTCCCTTTACCGTTATTTACAGCTGAATAAATAACTAGATCGTTAAAAACGTATTATACCCTATCACTTGTGCACCATCTCAAAAAGCGCCTCCTAATAAGGCACGTTTTTGTGCGCATCTCCGTACTTTGTTGCGAAAAAACACTAGTTATTTCGAGCTGTAGGTAGTTACTTTGCGTTTTGGTTGAATTTTCCGCTCCGCACTTCTCGCTTTGACCGTGCAGTTGCTCCTTGGTCACTATGATACTAGCCGCGAGCGAGGCTTCAGCACCTCTCGCTCCTGATACTTGAAGCGCGAAGATGTATCTCTTATCAACCCTTATACGATTTTTAGGGTAAGTGCTTTGGTACTTCATTCTTGCTGTTTGACGTTCACTGTTTATATTTATGTTTGCGATATTTTCCAGCTGTTGTATTTTACTTCCGTAGCTGTTTTGTTCCCCCCCCCCCCCCCCCGCGTTCTGAAGTTTTGTAACTTCACTATCTGGACCGTGTAACCCCGATCTTTATGCTGGAGTTACCTGCTGCATCGTTCTTGCCGTCTTTTATTATTGACATATGTGTTTTAGTTATCGCAAATTTATTTATGACCTGGCTGTTCTTTGTATGTATTTTTTAATTATTGATATTTTGACAAAGCATTTAGAGTTTAGAAGTTTTTTGCTACTCGTATCTTAGTACAGTTGTATTAAAGATTCTTTTTGTATAATTGACGAATTTAGAATTGTGTTAAGTCTGTAGCTAGTCGGTCTTCTAATGTGCCCATCTAGCCACGATAGTTGTACTATTATTTTGGAAAAATTTGGTGTCACCTTCCACCTGCCCTGTTTTCATTTTTAAGTCTCTATAAATATCGTCCTGTTTACAGCACAACAGGACGTCTACTACACCTTAGAATTATATTTTGAAAGGTTTGGATGCTTCAAATGTTACTTTTGCTGGTGCAGTCTGAGAGCTGTATATAATAGCACCATGCGGGTGCTGGGTTATCTTGGACTTCCCACCTAGTAGACAGTACATTCTTTCTAGTTTGATGTTCAGTTCCAATTTTTCCTTCTTGACGTGGTTACCCCACAGCAGTTCTTTTCCTATGGCCAGCTCTAAATAATTTGCTAGATATGATTGATTCTAGCAACAGAAAATACTTTTTTTATCAGCAGTTTGTTGAGTTTGCAAATCAATCCGCGATGCCACACTTTGTCAAATGCTTTTGCAACATCCAGGAAGATTGCTGAGCAAACCTTTTTTCTCGAGAGCCTTCTCTTTGACAATGATCTTATGAACCTGATCAATGGTTATGTGATGTCTTCTAAAACCCAATTGATGGTTTGGTATTAAATGTTTGTGTCAATTTAGAGATAATTGTCAATAGGTTTGAAACCTTTAAAATGAACATTTCAATAAGCCGGGTTTCCAAGGACGCTTGTGGTAATAAGTATCAGGTACATAGAAAATTTCAGCCACCCTAACTGATGAAATTCTAACGCTTCAAGCATTGCAAACAAACTAGTAATTATCATGTACAGTTTGATAATCGAAGACCTTCGTAGAACAGCTTATTCTTAGGCAATAGCCCTTTACCGATAAATAAAACAAGCAAGCTGAAATCAATGCATGCATTTACAAAACGTAGTTGGAAGCACTATCATTGCGATCTTAAGGAAGGTCTCGCCAGCCTCTGCATGGAATTGCTGAATAGAGCCCTGCAATTCATAAGAGCTTGATGATTGAGAGTCGGAGACATGGTAGTTTTGGGCATGGAAGCAGGCTTAATTACCACGAAATTAGAACTCACAAGAAAAAACTACAAAGCAAAGTTTTACCACAGCTGGATATCGGCCTGAACGTGCTTGAAGAGACGCCGCTGTGCCTACATCATTTGTTACAGAAACTCGAAGCTTCCATAGCCTGCTAGTTAAAACTATGTTAAATGCCGGGAGATGGTCTAAATAAGTTGTTTCGAACCTAGCCTTTCTTCACCACGGCTCACTATCGAAAGAAAGACCGCACCTAGGAATTCCTAGCAAGTGTCAGTCTCAAAAGTCGGCGTTCCTTGGGCAAAATCCAAAACACCTACACCAAAAGCGGGTCGCTCGGAAAAACCATATTCAAAACAAACTGCCTCGAGATTGAATATTAAGCAAAGTAAAATGGGGCTTTACAAGGTTTCTCAGTTTCGTTCCTGATTTATATAATCTTTATTTTAGCTGTTGGGTAAGCCGTTTCAATATATTTTTATCTGCAAGAATCCATTTTGTTACCTTTTTCTCCTGGCTTTATTTTTCTAAATTATTAGCCGTCTAATCTCAATCGGATAATTAACTGTAACCTACTATTTTGCTCTTGAGTTCCGGGGTATTAGCCCAGGTTGCTTGCTGGATGTAGTCATTTAAATATGCTGCCTTTAGTTTTAACTGCTATATGATTTTAAGCGGAACATTTAATTGCTAATTTTTTTACTCAGATATTTTTTCACACTCTTCCAGTCTGTGAGTCTGTTAGTCAGTTTTAACAAAAAGTTTGCGCTAAGTCGAGGTGAAGATGACTGGGGAGTGATCTTATTTTAGGTCAAAAGCATCTTCTGTTCCCATTTGATCTATTGTCATGTTTCAAGATATGAAAAAGTCCAGTAATAGTGGAATCTTGCTTTTATCCTTCGGCGAATATATGGGTGCTCGGTATCTTTGTTGCAGCATCGTTTAGTCTCCTTTCCTTCATACTAGTAGATTGGGCACCCTATCAGGTATGTATTGTTTTAAACTCTTCAAAGGATATATCTTTGACCTAGGTTTCGCAGCAGATTTATATAATCTTTTGTTGACAGCCTATGCTTCAGTGGTGAGTCAATTATAGCAGCAACTAACGAAAAGTCTGCTGAAACTTGGAATTTGTCATCAGCTGTACTCATTTTCTCATCATACAAAATTTTATCTTTAATCATTATCTCGTCTCCTTCTATCGCTAAGTTTGGGAGTGCCATGTGTTATATGTGTTCCAGATATTAAGAAATGTTTTGGTTTTTTAGTATCTAGAACAGCTAATAGCTTTTGTAGCTGTTCTAACAGCCCATTGCATTTCAAGTGACTTTTAAAGTCATTGTCCATGGTTTTTTTAGGATCAGAAATTTTCCTGCTATTTTAATCTAACGATGTAAGCTTATTCGGGACTGTTTTGCTACTCGTTTGGTTTTGAGAAAGTTGGCATGCGTTTTCTTACAAAACAAATTTGTGTGTCCATATGCCTGACAATTTTTGCATTCAGGTTTGCATTAGGTTTTTTATAGATTCGAGAGTTGCCATCATACCTAGTATATCTATGATTCTGTAAAGCTTGGTTACATCTTCACTGCCTGTGCCGTTAGTTTTTATAGATTATCTATTGAATATGTTAGTGACTGCCATAATTTTGCATTTTCTCGACTTCAGATCTTGCAGTATTTTCTAAACTGGGATGTATATTAGTAGTTTTTTAACCATCACCTTTATTAGTCTTTGTTTATTTTCGAACCAATGTGAGGCCAGCAGCTGTTCGTTTAATATATTTACCGCTTTTGTAGTAACTATGTTCTACGTTGAACTTAACACAATCTCCGAACAACGTTCTAAATATTGTTTTATTGTTGTTGTCTAACCTTTAGATGGCTGCTGCGATTAATACAAGACTACTCACCCCAACCTGGACGTCCCACGATGCTTTGGAAGGGATGTCTTGTCGGCCTGCTGTTGGCAAGGCACGAATCTGCACTCGAACCCACCTCGATGTCGGCTGCAACCTCGATGACCTTTTGGATCGCTTTCACTAAAGCTGGGAGCCTTATTATAGCGCTCCGATGCACCACACTTATGCTACTTGCTTAAGCACTTGTACATGCATTTATAAACTGACTGGACCTCCAATACAACTTCTAGTCATCTTGAGTATTTAATAGAACATAAAAACCACTTATTTTGGAGGACCTTGGTAAACACCTTTACTGAACATTCTTATGTTATGTTATGTTATGTTATTATGATTTGCCATATAAGGCTACTAAAATGTAAGAATAGGATATCGCCTTGGTTAATTAGCTTGTCCATATTTTCTCTACTATCTTTAACTGGCTGGACACTCCTGCTTCATTTAATCATTCCCATGACTAAGCTTTTGGTCAAAATCAGATCTTGGATATCTACATATAACTCTTACTTTCTGTTCAGAATCTCTTCTACGACTATTCGAAGTATAAGCAATCCTTCACTTGCTTTCCCTTGCTGTGAGTAGCTTGTTCTTCTTCTAGTTTCGCTTCTTTTATGTTAGTACTCTGATTCAGATTAGCAGAGCTAACTAGAAGAGATATACTGCCCCATAGTTGGCAAATTTTGTAATAGTTTTTTTATTATGTGTAGAAAACACTTTTTCTGTTGCTACTATTGTCTGCGATCTCTGGCCTTGCTGCATTTTGTATTGTCAATCCTTATCTTTTTGCTAGTTTATTGTACACTTTAAGTATTTCTCTTAAACCTTCTTTATGGAACTTCCCTCTTTTGCTTGTTTTATTTTTGTTTAGAATAAATTTTGATTTTCTTCTTCACCTACCAACAAGCGATTTTGCATTACCAAAGTTAAATAGGTCCTTAAAAGAGATATATTATGAAGAACATAGTGATTGGAGTGATACTATGGAAGAAAGAAATAAGTATAAAGTTCTGTTTTTAGCGGTGCTTTAAAAATAGTTTGTTCATTTTAGGTCATAGAAAACAAAAGCGTTCTCTTTTTGGTTTCCACGCTACACAATAAAATTAGATTTCTTAACTGTAGCTACAAAGCTAACGATGATATTCTATATATGTTGAAACTATGGCATTGATATCAAAAAGTGCATGCAAAAATGCATTCTAGCTCTGGTAAAATTAAGATTATTCCTATTTAATCCCACCAAGCATGCGATACCTTATACAACCTTGGCAGCGCAAGTGCAATTTTATGAAAACAACTTGTCTCAGGTGGACATGCTTAAGGCCTGCCAAGTAAGCCCGGCTTAGGTAATTGCAAAAATAAGAATTTATGGAAAAAGCGTGTCGCGGGCCTAGTGGAGCAGGCGGAATCGCAACGACGGCACAGTTACCCTAAATGGGCAATTTCTTTGTGCACTGCATCGGCAATTTTTCGAGCCAGCAGACGGAAAAAACCGGCCGTCTCCAGTTTAATTCTCGGCTCGCAGCAATCCCGAAAACGAGATTAAATGTTTCCGAATCGGTAAGCACTTTGCCAAATGGGAAACAATCAAGGAAACTACCGGCAGCCTTCGGCCGGCAGCGCCAAAATTTGGGTCACCGCAACGGGTTTGCACTTTTTAGGGGCATTACCGATCGGGGGAAATTGCATGGCTACCCTTGTGTGGGTCGCTCGAAGTAAATCGCCTTGAGCCGGCGGCGGGCGGCTTAAAAATGGGCTTAGATGGAAACAACCGATAATTGTGAAATTATCTTGTTAGACCCGGACAGCTACATGCTACCTGTGTTTGTACCGGCGGTGGTTAAGGAGCTTTCGGGAATTTGTGGAGTTGCTGCTTTCCTTAATTTGTCATTATTTGATTTTGTTGGGTTAAGAGCTACATTTTGTACCAAGTTAGAGCATACATTTTACTGAAAGGGCCACATGAAATTAAACAATTTTTGCTCTCCGGCGCACAATCTTATCCTGCCTTCAACATACCCGCCTCTTAAATTCAAACATTTGCCATAAACAGTGGCATAAGATTAAGTACATACACCATTGTCAAAAAAATCTCTTGGCGTCGTCAACAATTCTTGTGCGATTGTTTTTTTCTCATCATCGTTATTGTGTGAAATCTGGTATTTTTGCTCGTGCATTGTCACGCAGCAACACAACTCAGATCTCGTCTTATACTTTTTTTTAGCAATTAATAACAACGTTTATTGTTAAACAATTATGTCGGTTACAAAACACTTTGCACACGATTTTGCTATTCGACAATGTCTGCTTGGGTTCATTTGGTTTTTTGCGATCCAGTATGAGACCATTGCATAAATTTCTGATTCTTATTGGTGTCTTCAAGTTTCATCCCCATCACAACATAGTCCAGAAATTTATTTTGCTGTATATACCCAGCGAACATTTATGGTACTTACTTTGGAAGAAGTTGGGATAATGCAATCATTCACCCATAATTTGCATTTCTTGGAAGAATAATAAAATTTGCGCATTTGGGCAGCCTTAGACTTAGAGTCACTCCATGTAAAGGTGGTGTGATTCAGTGGTGATCAGTGTTCAGGCCCTTTGGAATTCATTCATTCATCTTAATTACTACAAACGTTGATTATCTCTGCAATAGTTATTTTTCAGCCTAACTTAGAGACAAACTAGGCAGAGGTGATGCTCTAGTTTGTTGGTGATCAGCGTTTAAGCATTGTGGTATCCTTATTCGTTGGCGATTAGTGTTCAGGGATTATCGAATTAGCTCAGTTGATATTTTTACCAGATCTTAATTACTACCTAATTTTGTAGCCTAACTTAGATGCAATAGACGGAGATGTGCTGCTCTGGTTCGTTGGTGATCCAGTGTTCAAGAATTTTGTAACTGGTTACGTTAACAGACAGTTTTGACAGATCTTAATTACTACAAACTCTATTAAACATCCGTTAGTAGGACAGGTTCAATATATGTGTAATACTTTTCAGCCTCACTTAGAGACACTTCACGTAGAGGTGATGTGATTTACTGTTCAGGAATTTTGGGTTTCGTTCATTTGGCAGAGCTTAATTACTACAAACTCTATGAAACATCCGTTGGTAGGAATTGTTTATTACATCTGCAATAGCTACTTTTCAGCTTAACTTGACGCAATTGACTTAGAAGTGATTCCCTTGTTCGTTGGTGATCAGTGTTCCAGCATTGTGGAATTCGCTCAGTTGATATTTTTGCCAGATCTTACTTATTACAAACTCTATTAAACATCCGTTGGTAGAAAACGTTGATCACCTCTGCAATAGTTATTTTTCAGCCTAACTTAGAGACAATCTAGGTAGAAGTGATGCTCTTGTTCGTTGGTGATCAGCGTTTAGGCATTGCGGTACTCTTATTCATTGCCGATTAGTGTTCAGGAATTATCAAATTAGCTCAGTTGATATTTTTACCAGATCTTAATTACTACATAATCTATTAAACATCCGTAGGTACGAAATGTTCATTACCTCTGCAGTATTTTGCACCCCAACTTAGATGAAGTAGACGCAGACGTGGTTCTTTTGTTCGTTGGTGATCAGTGTTCAGCAGTTTTGTAATTCTTTAGGTTAACGGACATTTCTGCCAGATCTTAATTACTACACACTCTATTAAACATCTGCTGGTAGGACAAGCTCAATATCTCTGTAATACTTTTTGCCAAAACTTAGAGACACTGCATGTAAAGGTGGCGCGATTCACTGGTGATCAGTGTTCAGGCCCTTTGGAATTCATTCATTCATCTTAATTACTATAAACGTTGATCATCTATTCTATGCAATAGTTATTTTGCCTAACTTAGAGACAAACTAGGCAGAGATGATGCTCTAGTTCGTTGGTCATCAGAGTTCAGGCTTTTTGGTACCCTCATTCGTTGGTGATTAGTGTTCAGGCATTATCCAATTGACTCAGTTGATATTTTATCAGATCTTAATTACTACTTAATCTATTAAACATCCGCAGGTACAAAATGTTTATTACCTCTACAATATTTAGCCTAACTTAGATGCTCTTGTTGGTTGGCGATCAGTGTTCAGGAATTTTGTAATTCGTTAAGTTGACAGACGGTTTTGACAGATCTTAATTACTACAAACTCTATTAAACATCCGTTGGTAGGAATTGTTTGTTACATTTTCAATAACTACTTTTCAGCTTAACTTGACGCAATTGACTTAGAAGTGGTTTCCTTGTTCGTTGGTGATCAGTGTTCCAGCATTGTGGAATTCGCTCAGTTGATATTTTTGCCAGATCTTAATTATCACAAACTCTATTAAACATGCGTTGCTAGAAAACGTTGATCACTTCTGCAATAGTTATTGTTCAGCCTAACTTAGAGACAATCTAGGTAAAGCTAATGCTCTTGTTCGTTAGTGATCAGCGTTTAGTAATTGTGGTACCCTTATTCGTTGGCGATTAGTGTTCAGGGATTATCGAATTAGCTCAGTTGATATTTTACCAGATTTTAATTACTACATAATCTATTAAACATCCGAAAGGTACGAAATGTTTATTACCTCTGCAGTATTTTGCATCCCAACTTAGATTTAATAGACACAGAAGTGGTGCTCTTGTTCGTTGGTGATCAGTGTTCAGGAGTTTTGTAATTCCTTAAGTTGACGGACTTTTTTGCCAGATTTTAATTACTACAAACTATATTAAACATCCGCTGGTAGGACAGACTCAATATCTCTGTAATACTTTTTGGCCAAACTTAGAGACACTCAATGTAGAGGTGGTGTTATTCACTGGTGATCAGTGTTCAGGCCCTTTGGAATTCATTCATTCATCTTAATTACTACAAACGTTGATCATCTTTGCAATAGTTATTTTTCAGCCTAACTTAGAAACAAACTATGCAGAGGTGATGTTCTTACTCATTGGTAATCAGCGTTCAGGCATTTTCGTACCCTCATTCGTTGGTGATTACTGTTCAGAGATTATCGAATTAGGTCAGACATTTGCCAGATTAGTAGTTACGAAATGTCCGTTACCTCTGCAGTATTTTGCAGCCTAACTTAGATGCAATAGACGCAGATGTAGTGCTTTTGTTGGTTGGTGATCAGTGTTCAGGAATTGTGTAATTCGTTAAGTTGACGGACATTTTTTTAGATCTTAATTGCTACAAACTCTATTAAACGTCCGTTTACAGGAAACGTTGATCACCACTGTAATAGTTGTTTTTCAGGTTTACTTAGAGACAATCTACGCAGAGGTGATTGGATTGGTGATGCAGTGTAGCTTTTGACACCACAATATATGTTGAATAAATTAAAGAGTGTTGATTTTATAGTTTTAGATTATATTCACATAATATAATTATACAAATAGCACTTAAGAGTGACGTATGCGTCGCTGGATGGTTATCGTTAACATGATTCTATGATACGGCTTACAAACCAAGTTGAAATTCTGTAGGCTATCTGCAAGTCCCGTGGGGGTGTCGAAATAGCCAATGAAACGTTCGGTAACTTTGGCGTGGAAAACTAAAATGTTGCGGTTCTCACGAACAGTGCACTGTCGGCAAAGGTTTTATTGGGGTTGCAAATGCCATAGCCTCTTAGGGTAATAAAGTTATAAACTTAAGAACTGCATTAAACGTGCTTATGAATAATTTTGGCGAACTACACAAACCGTGAGAACATTTTGAATTTAACTGAAACGTTGCAAAACTAATCGCACAAAAATACATCTATTTAATTAATATTAAAACTAGAGTCCAACAGTGATGTTCTTCTTTATTACTGATTAACGTTTAGGCATTTTGGTAGGTACCCTTCTTCGTTGGTGATTGGTGTTCAGTCATTATCGAATTAGCTCAGTTAATATTCTTGCCAGATCTGAATTACTATAGGTATTCAAACTCTATTAAACAATATCCATTGGTAGGAAATGTTTATCACCCTTGCAATAGTTATTTTTAGCTAAACTTAGAAATAATCTACGCATGGGTGATGCCCTTGTTCATTGCTGATAAGTGTTCCGGCATTGTAAAATTCACTCAGTTGATATTTCTACCAGATATTAATTATTACAAACTCTATTAAACATCCGTTGGTAGAAAACGTTAATCACCTCTGCAATAGTTATTTTTCAGCATAGCTTAGAGACAATCTAGGTAGAGGCGATGCTCGATTCGTTCAGTTGACGGTTGAGCTGGATCTTATGCAATACAAACGCTATTAAACATTTGTTGGTGGTAAAGGTTTATTATTTCTGAAATACTTATTAGCTTAACTTTGATACAATCGACATTGATGTGGTGTCCTTATTCCTTAGGGATTACTGATCAGGCGTTTTGAAATTCATCCAGTTGACAGTTCCATCAGACTTTAGTTATTATACACTCTAATAAATATTTGTTAATAGGATGGGTCCAGTATATTGCAATATTTCCCAGCAGAACAAGAACAAGTGACTAACATTTCTAGACGTTGTCACTGATGTTGGTCTTTTAAGCAGTAGATTTTTGATCACTACTCGATTCTCATTGTTATTAAACTTTTCGATTTATAGAATTTCTCAGGTTTTAGTAACTTCTCTCAGCAATTTTTCAGTAAGTCTTTGAAGAGGTTTTAATATGCATTGCCAGAGTAAGTATTGCAGCATATTTTTTGAAAAGTGCTGCATATTTTTAGAAAATTCCTTATCAAGTTTGCACAAGGTGCTCAGAAACTTTTTAGACAATTTTCAGGAAGTCTATAACAAATTTTTAAGGAATTTCAAAATAAAAATCATAAAGGTTCAGCACTTTTTTGATTTTCTAAGTTGCGATAGTGAAAGTAAGAAGGATACTGGGTTGCAAATTCGTACCAAAATGACGAATCTCAAAATAGTTGACTATATTTTACATTGTACAACTATTTTTTTTACTACATTAGGAAAATAAAACTACGCTTTCAATATAATTACAGTCCCTTGAAAATGTTTTGTAAATGTTTGACAAATTGCAAAAATATTGACAAGTTCGCAGGAAATAATCAAAGAGTTTGCAATGAGTTTGTTGGTAGCAACACTAACAGAAATTGCGAGAAATTGTTTTGAGAAAGAAATACACAATTTCAGTAAGCTTGTAGTATTTTTTCAATAAGTTTACATCATATTTAGTTTAGAATTCTTTAGCAAAATTGAAATACATTTTGAGGAATGTCACAGCAAAGACTTTGTAATACATTTTTGGTAATTTTATAGATAATCTGTACACAAGATATTAGTAACCGTTCAAAACTGTAAGAATAAGTACAGTAATTAATAAGTAAAAGTCCTGACTCGCTAGGCTCCCCGCAAGTGGGACTTTTTATGGGACGAAAAGTTTGATATACCTGGGTGCCGTTAACTATTTTTGCTTCAAGCATGCTGTGTCGCTCTAGTTCGTCCAGGTTAGTTGCAACCTTTGATTGTGTGTGCCCTTAATGCATTAAAGCACAATATGCTGTATAACTGGTTGCAACTACACAAGCGAAAAGAGCAAAGCAAATATTTAACGAGCTTCTGGTAGCATTCGAAAATTAGAACATATTATGTAAACAATGGTTTTAACCATTTTACAGGAAATTATCAGCAACTTTTCAACTAACTTCTAGCAAAGTTTTATTAGATGTTTTGATACTTAGAAAATTTGAAGTAAATTCGGCTGTAAACAAGTTTCCAGCAACATTTAGGAAAATGTTTAACTAACTTTCAGTAAGTTTACCATAAACCATTCGAAAATTGAAAGAAGCGCTTCGGTGAAGTTTTCAGCATATTCTCAGCAGCTTTCCAAAAAAAGTCAGGAAATCAGCAGCAAGGTTTTTGTAAACATTCATCAAATGCGACAACTGCAAGTTCAGAGTATACTTTCAGGAAGCTTACAGAAATTTTTTAGAAAGTAGGCAACAAACAAATTTAGAACAACATTTCAATAAGTTTGTTTAAGTAATGTTTCTTAGCAAGTTTAGAGTAAATTTTCAGAAATCTTACAGAAATTTTTTAAAGAGTCGGTAGTAAACATGTTTGTAGCAACATTTCAAAAAGTTTGTGATAAACTATCCATAAGCATTTCATTAACTGTGTAAAAGCTTGTAACAGAACTTAAATAGTGGAGGAAGATCTTCAGGAGAGTTGCTATATTTTGCAATACGTTTTAAACGTATTTGTAGCAGTTATGGATGAAATCTTAAACAAATTTGCAACAAGTTTCTTACACGATTTTAGGATTTTTTACCAAGTGTGCCAACTTCTTTGCAAGTTAATTTTCAGGAGACCCCAAGAAATTTACAGAAAGTGCACAGAAAGGACATTTATACCATTTTAGAAAATTTCAGTAATCTAGCCAACAAATATTAATGAACTCCTGGCAGAATTCGAAAATTAGAAGAAAATCTTCAACAAAGTTACAACAAATTTTAATAACTTTGCAGAATACTTTTAGCAGCTTTACAGGAGATCGTTATCAAATTTATAATGCATTTCTAGCAACATTTTAATAAATTTGTCTCAAGTGTGCTAACTTCTAAGCAAGTTCAGAATATCTTTATACGAACAGAACATTTTTAGTTGCTAAGCAAGACCGCCACTTTTCAGAAAGTTTGTAGCAATCTTTCAGTAAGCTTTCCATCAACTGTTAAACAAGCTTTGTTAACCGCTCGCTTCCAATAATCAATAGCACCAAACTAAGCCAATGACAATTATAATACTATTTAAAGCAAGTCAGATACGGAATTGTAGATCCCCAAAAATGGTTCCATGCCCAATTCTTCTAACGGACCAGCTATCTTCTTCGGAGAAGAGTCTGGGATAATACTACACTGATTAAATTTAAATACAGGCACCAGCAATTTAATTAACCAACAACTCGCAAATATAAATTGGAAAGTTCTCCGATATACGAGTATCGTAACTTGCAATGAAGACGAAATCTCAGAAGTTGCTTCTATCAAATCTAGATAAGCTATAACTGGTTAAAGTAAAAGAAGACATAGATGCGACGCAATTAGAGTGAGTATATTATTTTTATCTTTTAATACATATAGGTATAGAATGCTAAAGATGTAGTTCCTCGTACTGATATATTTATATATGTAATTCTGAATTTATAATATTTTAAAGTAAATATTAGAAAACAATTTCAATAGCAAATTCACGACGCGATCACTCTGCGTTCACAGTAGAGCAGTAATTATAGATAATTACATGTTTAACATACACACAAATATTCAAAGTTAGTGAGAATCTCATTAAAGTGATTTTTCAAATAACATTAATACCCTGTAACGTGCAAAGGGTTAGGTCGCCTCTAATGTCGATCAAAGCAGCTGATGTGGCCTGGATCTCGGACAGGTTCTATAAGGACAACGCCGACGTATTCAAGGCTCAAATTTAAGAGGACTAATAAAAATAGAAATAAACAGTAAAAGCAGTAAAGAATGGAACCATGCAATGATATTACATATTAGTGTGGAAATTCATACTGCTTTCATAACACTTACTTCTGACTGTAAATCGGCTCAACGTACTTTCTCTTTAGTTCCAAGTAATCTGAAAATAACGACTCTATTTAGATGTAAAAATTTCTTACTGCTAAAGTCTTCGAGGATATATTGACCGTATCTGACCAGAACCGCTAAAGGCAAAGTGTAAGTAATGTTTTCGTAGTCTAACTCACTCGTCATATCTCCCATTAACTCGACTCAAAATGTGATTTTTTTATATTCCATACACAACCAAGTATTATAGAAAAGAAAAGAAGATATTTACGCCACTAAAATTACAGATTCCCACACACAGTGGAGAAACGCACAAATCTACAAATTTTAATAGTCGTAACGGATGTTCTTCTTTTGCCAATTTCTTCCGAAAGATTTTCTCAATTGTTAAACAAAAGACCTATTGGTCTTTCTGTAACTCTACAATGAAATGAAATAACCCTAGAATTTTCTAGGTTAACATGGAAGTGTCTACGTGAGGGCACCTGAACCCACGGCAACCCAAATGTCTAACCTCATAAAATAAATTGGACAATAGAACAAAATCAATCAGAAAATTCCATGCGAGACGAAATATCGTTCATAATCGCGCAATAGGCGGGAGCAAACTGTCAACTGCCGTCGCGCCCGTGGTACTAGAAGCACAGCTTTTACCATATCATACGTCACATTTCTAACCTTGAACGTCAAAAATTAACACAAGTGAGTACACCTATTACCAGAGCTAACTATCGAAATGTCTCATAACACACAACTCAAGGAGAAATGCTATGAGCACGGGCTCATTACATGTCTGTACCAAATCCAACTTCTGCAAAGGCAGACCAAATCTTCAATAACCTTTTTAAATCCGCCTAGCGTTTGAGTTGCTCAGCCTATGGTAAGGGTGTAGGTAGGGCTACCCTTAGTTGATAAAACACGGAAATCTGCTTATATGGGAATGAATGCAACAACATAGTGGAACTTAAGAATTGGGAGAATTTCTTCACTGAAATTGTGACATAACTTTCATTGGTTTACAACATAGGTTTAGAAGTTCTACAAATTTGTGAAAAGACTCTAGCAAAGATTTACTAACCTCCTGGTAAATTTGGAAGCTTACGGAAGTTGTGGAAATATTACAGTAAGGTTTTACTAAGCTTGCGTGCTACGTATTGTCAGCAACTTTGTAACTAAGTATTTTGTTAACAACTTATTTCTTTTTGCTTAAGTTGTATATGCATCCCCGTAAGTAAGTAGCAACTACGGGGTAAAATGTGCAGACGTATCCAGTTATACAGAGCCGCACTGTAAAAAGGTCACGCGGAGCATCAACATCAATATGTTTAATCTTCAATATTTTTTCTTTTCATATATAACTACTTCTAAGGCATATAATGTCCACACAACTAATGGAACAGGTGCTGACGCTTTCGAAAAGTACTACTGGAGACACAGTACCAGCTCAGTATATCACTGTATTGTATTGAGGTGACCTTAGCAGCAATATCTTGTTCTATAGAGACAGAGAAGGATTCCTTGTTGAAGAGTTGAAGAAGATTTCCTATTTGTATTACCATTTGGTAAGCTTTGAATTTTGTGCGAAAATGACACACTCTAAGATCTGGTGGCCGGAGCCGTAGTACGCACCAGGTAGTATTTTAAACCAGACAAAGAAGTAAGCCATCAGCATCTAATTAAGGTATAATCAATTTGACATGGGTTTTCTCGGGGCACATTCCTGGCGAGCCCCAGCTGGTGAAGCGACCTTGGTTCAGCGTTAGGTTGGTTGTGGTCGCCAAGATGTAAGCTTTTACTCAAGTAGTCATACCAAGAGAGCAGCAGTTTAAATTTTTCTTGTGAATTTTGAGGCGGACTCCTTGAGATTTCCAGGGTAGTTTAAATTGTGTTATTACTTCTTCTTCTTCCTCTTATTATATGACAGTGGTCTGTTTAACCACAAAGTGGTTCTATGAGCCCTCTTTACCCTTAGGCCGGGTAGGTGGCAAGCCTTGCCCGTCGACACTGAAGAAGAGTTTCCTTGTTAGGGGTTAACGACTACCGCAGGTGTTGGTGTAGTAGCCGGGGAGCGTACGATTTTTAAACTCTAGAGTCGCCGAGATTCGAACCCCGGCCAGCCGCCTGAGAGCCGAGCATTTGCTCGCGGAGTCATCCGCTCACCTGTGTTATTACTATTAGGACTAATTGCTGTGCCAGCGCTGCGACAGAATCCCTTCAAGGTATCTCGGATTTCACATGAATTTTGTTAAAATATTGGACTTGACTTACGTTATGTTGCATCTTGCGTGTGCCATTGCGCCAGCGCTTTCGATGAGTTTCACCTAAGGCCTCATGACTCTTAACTATTAACCACCGAGGTTTTCTAAGTAACGAAAGTTCTATTGTATGCACTGAATTGTTTGTTGCATTTATGTTGCTATTGTGCAGTTTATGAATGTTTACATGTAATTATCACATTACTCGCTATTTGATGCGTGTGTTACTGATCGGCTATTATATGTATACATTGATTAACATTACTTGTTTTAGTCTGCTACTGCGCCCTTCTGACTCTTTATATGCTTCAGTTTTCGGCTTATTTACGATCGACTGCCTTCTTTTGAGTTTATAAATTTTCGGTTCTATATGTGTATATTTGTAGTAATTGAAGACTCGCGGGCGACTTAAGCAAATTATAATTGACTTAACGTTTCCTATCGGAACCCGACCGTCTTCACTGCAGCTACTCGGCCTTCGAATGTGCCCACGTAGTCTTGTAATAATTAAATAATTATTTATGTAGTTAAAATTTGGTATCACTTCCCATACGAAAGACATCCTGCTGGCGCCCTAGCTTGATTGCAATTGTTTCTGAAGTAACGATGGCCTCGGTATCCCCTTATATTAATCTGACAATC
Organism: Agriotes lineatus; assembly: GCA_940337035.1. NCBI lineage: Eukaryota > Metazoa > Arthropoda > Insecta > Coleoptera > Elateridae > Agriotes > Agriotes lineatus. The sequence goes on from OW679203.1 coordinate 41,046,622, forward strand.
GTTAGATATGTCAAAGTATTGAATTTGGGGTGACCCTAGCCGAAATTTTGTTCTAAGGTGATAGGGGATTAATTGTGGCTAAGTCGCGGAAGTTATATCTACGGATTATCCTTTCGCAAGCTTGGAGTTTTATGCGAAAACAATACCCTAGTTGCTTGTATGAGCCGCAGTCTGCACCAGGTAGTGTTTCACAGCACGTAATAGCCGTACGCCATCGGCATCTAATTAAAGTATAATCAATTTGGCGCCAGGTTGCAATTGGAAAGGAGGCGTGGCAGTTAACGTGTTAAATAGGGCGACTGGAATTCCCATCAGCTGGGAAACAGCAAAGACTTTGAAATTCGTACAAAAATGGTAAACACGAACACTGAGTACATCCCACGGGAGCCCTGCCTGAAGCGGCGGAGTTCTTGGTGGAGGCGCCGGCGTCCGCGCTCTCGCCGCGTCCGTTTATGTCAAGCCGGCGATCTGCGGGTGCGTCCGAGTTAATCGGAATTCTTGAAATCGGTTAGAGAGAGCTGGTGGTCGGTCGTCGGGCGGCGCTTGCGGACGGCTGATCCGCGGACCACCCGCGCTTCTCGTTACTCCTTCGAAGCCGCCGCGCCGGCCGCGCTTCACGACAGTCATGACAAAAGCGGAATAAATCATCCGCGGACGTGGACACCAATATGGAGTATGTGGATGCTTTTGTCCAGAATGCGAATTTTATCGTTTTCGAGCGGCCAAGCGGCGACATCTGCCGGCGCTCCGGCGGCCCGGTTTTAATTGTCGGATTTACGGCGATATTTTGATTATGAAGATAAATTTTGGATTTTTTGCATAGGGCCGACAGACGAATAGGCAGCGGCTTGGCTGGAACTGCTTTAATGTGGCTGCGGATCTTGTAGATTTGTGCGCTTCGGTGCTTGGGCTGCTTAACAACTTCTTTCCTTTAGATAAAAACATTTTTATGAGAAAATAATACTGTGGAAGACTCTCGCAAATATATACATTTAGCTTCAGCAAGCAAACTTTTTTGTTAACTATATTGGTAATTATCAAATGAATAACATATTATTATTATTATTATTATTATTATTAATCATATTGCTTGAAAATTTCTAAACCTAATTATTCATTGAATTCCAAATACAAAATGCTAGCAAACAAAATCAGTACAGAAGTCAAACTGTTACTACCTTCAAATACCTCTAATTCTAATATAAAAAAAAATAAATCTGTGTTTGAAACAACATATCGTATATAGTCGTTTTAGAACTGGGAAAGGTTTGAGAATATAGAATAATTTTTTATGCTTGGATTTCGATTACTGGAATCTAGAATCTAGAATTTTTTCACAAGAAAAAAAATTTGTTCCACTTTAAAATGTCTTACAGTAATAAAAACATTAAATAATTCTAGGTTATGTCACAGATTTGTAGAAGTATCAATATTATTTTGTTGAAATTCGTGTCATATTATTTTTATAGTATTGTAATTAGCACTACGTAAATTCCAGTTAATCTTATGTCAAACTAAATCGTACCTATAGCCCGTTTCTAAACTAGGAGTAAGTTGAAAAGGCTAATTTACACTATAAAAAAATAAACTAAAAACAGTTCACGACAAATTTTAATAATGATTTCATTTATGTTAACAAACGCATTTAAAAGAATTGTAAATGTTATAAATGCATTTTGCTTAATTACATTTATAGCTACAATATTTTATTGTAATATTTTTTTATATAATTAAAGATGTTGCATTAGTTGTTCACACTTACATACATTTTAAAATAAATTGTGTCTAGTCATAATTCCAATTCCCAGATGAACTGGTGGCACTATCAGCTCCAACAGAAATAATTAACGATTTTATTAAATCGTCCATAATTCCATAAAATATCCACATTTTTGGTTATTTTTTGTTGACATGCTCGACACAATTTTTTCATGAATACCTGAAACATTTTCCAATGCTTGCAATAATAATTCTTTGATATTTACTAATTATAAATTGTATTCAAACTGCGAATTTCAATTTTATAAAAGAATCTATCTGGCAGTGTAAACTGCACTTATTTGAAACGATCGTCGAATTACAGCGAAGGATATTCCTCCTGCAATAAATATCAGCAGGGGTAACTTGAAAAAAAAACACGCGGGTTCTCTATCTGTGTCTTACAGGATAATGCTCGACCCCATTTCCAATTCACACGCTGACTACGATTCAAAAATTAAAATGGACCATCCTGCGCCATTTACCATACATTTCGGACTTTGATGTATCAATTTTTTATTTGTTTGGACCCTTAAAAGAGTTTCTAGGAGAAAAATAACTCGTTATAATGAAGAAGTAATCGAAATTGTTCGGAAATAGGTGTGATAGCAGCCAAAATAGTTCCTTTCTCGTGGAATACAGAAACATCCGGAAAGATGGCACCAGTTTATTCAAAGATAGGGAGACTGAGTAGAAAAATTACATGATATACTGCAATGGTTTAATGCTTAAGGTAATTCTGGTTGCCTAGATAACATAAACTGAATATTCAAAACGAGAACAGAATTAAAGATTTTATTTATTGCAATAAAGCCAGTAATTTTACAGTAATAAATGTAATAGATATGAGCAGCAGTAAATGTAATTTGAGAAAGTAAGGTTGGCATTAAATTGACAGAATTCGAAAGGATTACGTTCATGATTGCAATGGCAAATGCAAACTGAATTATGTATGATATTAAAATTCATATTTTAATATCATACAGAAATGGTGTGCGAAGTACAGAAATTATGAGCGTGTTGTGGTAATTAAAGGTTAGTGTACCAATGAGCGGTAAGATGACTAACGTGCAAATAAATTAGGCACAACAATACGAAGAAGTAAGGACGTTATAAAAGCAATTATGCTATTTAGCAAAGAACACAGATTCGTGCAGTGCATTTAAAAAACTCAAGTGTCGGTGCATTTAAAAACACATGTGTAAAAAGCAGATCATAAAAAGTTGTGTTGCGTTGAACGTTTACAAGACAGGACAATTTAGAATTTAAGAAAAGAACAGTGCATCAAAACTTTAGCCTGTAAGGAGAAATTGTACATCAAAACTTAATTCCATAATACAAATGTTATTCATAGTTGCTAGGTAATGAGATTGGCAATTGTTAAAAAAAGAATCAACAAGCCTTGATTTAGTTAGCTGGGGTTAATTGGGCTCCCAGAAATTAACAGTTTTTATTAATAAAAAGTTACAATTTGTTACCCAAAAAGTGTTTTAATTGTTCTCCAAGTCGTTGTGCATATGTGGGTGTATAATTTGTCCAGATAGTGAATCCCGGTGAAAAGGGAATTCCGTCCACGAAAATTACCAGAGTGCGTTCTACTTCGGAGGCCTTTTACGAGGAGATACATCGGCCAGCTAAAAACCCAGGTGCAGCCTTTAGAGCAGTCCCTCAGGATAGCCAGGGTGCAGAAATTAGCAGCAGGAAGCCATCAGCAAACCGACAATTCAGGTACCGTCACCTGAAACCGTTGCCCAACGAGAAAGCCTCCAGTTCTCCAGGTATTTACCACAGCTTCCAATTGCCGTAGGCCTCTGAAATCAAAGGCTTCATCAAGAGCAGGCCTTTTACAAGCCGCACGTGCAGATTCCAATCCCCAGACCCTTTCCAGAATTTACGTAGCGTCCTTTGAAAATGCAGTTTGGAGCATTAAAGCGGAAATCAAACAAATGAAAACCACCGCGTCCTTGGCGTTCTAAAACAAAAAAATGCCAGAAATGAAGTAACAGTGATTCGAATAATTTATCTGATGTAGTTTTGTCGTTTTGGTCTGTTTGAATTCAATTTGCGCTGGTTTTTTGTGCGAGGAAGCCATTTTGAGGTTGGATTAAATTGTAGGTTATAAACCTGTTTGTCATACAGTCATGCATCTGTCATACTTGTTAATAATTATAGAGAGTGGCAATTGTGCTACAGATTTGGTGAACCTAACCTGATATTAAAAGTCATTTGATGCTACACCGGAGCTTAGCCACATTTAATTTGCAAATAAATAGAATACAAAGAGGCAATACACCATTCTTTTGGCAAGTCAAAATAATTACAATATTTTTAATTAGACCCGCCTTGACATAATTAATTCAGAATTGAAACCACTTAATATTTTTATGTTAGGTAATTGTTTTATTAAATCAGTCCTGAATATAAGGGCTTTACCTATACCCATAGATTCTTCTATTATAACAATACATTAGAGTCCTTATGTTTGTTTTTGAATATTATAATTTATATTTAAACGCTCCTCGTATATAAGAACAACAAACCATATAGCAGAAGATCAGTTGGAAGACCACCAAAAAAATAATGGCAGAATAATATACAATCAACCACAACAGAAACAGAATAAGAAGCAGACAAATAGGAGCAGTACTAGTAACGCGAATGGGAAAAAATATATATTTTTTATAGTTTCCATCAAAATTTATTTGTTTTTATAAAGCCAGGCCTGGAAAGCTTTTTTATTTGAGTTAATAGTTGGTCTCTTCTTTAACAAAGCTGAGTGATAGGGAGTATTATCCATGACAATAGCACTCTTACTCTCAATGCTAGTTAGAGCAGACACCAATTTTCTACCCACTTTTAAAAAAAATTGCTGTTCATATTTTAATGGTAATTTCGATTATCAATTTTTTAGTCTAAAATAAGGTCACTCCCCGGTAGACAACCACCACAATAGCCTGCATGAAGCACTGTGAAGCTCTTACCTTCTGATTTCAATCGCTTATTATTAGTATACCTATCATCATCTTTCAACCACATTCATATCATGCTTCCGTTCTGGTATATCCAGGTTTGATCTAGATGAATAAAAGTCACTTCTTCCTCGCCGTCAGCAAATTCCAAATATTTTTTAAAGAATTTCAATTTGCTTGCCAAAGGAAATTTTGAACCAATCTTTGGAATAGTTATTTTTATATTTGTACCATATCGATTTCAACAGTTTGTAAAGTTTTATGTAGCCTCCTGTGTATTTGAAATTTAATCTAGCCAGGTCCAATAAATTTTGAAAGCAAATTTTCAGCCCAGTTAGAATTTTAAAAATTCATTATTCAGGTAGTTATCTCTTAGCTCTACTTAAAATTTTTCTAGAGTTGGATTTTAAATATTTAAACAGCACTGATCAAAATCTAAAATTAGTCAGGGGCATCAATCTCAGTTACTTACAGAAAATGTGTTTCGGACGTTTTAAATTATTTGGAAATTACTTGTGCGTTTGCACACCTTTTTAAATTCTTCATAGTTGCTATCAGAAGTTACGAATGTTTTTTATCTGTATTGATAGATTTAAAATTTTCCTTAAACCAAAGCAACGTGCTGCCAACAAATAAGTGCTGCCAATATAAATCTAGTGTCTTGCCTCGTTCCAAAACGACTATTTACCTATAGGTTTTCTAAAGGTAGTTTGTGTCATCATACTATATGAATATTCAATTTCAAACAAAGTTGCTTTATGAGTGGCGATGTGATGATTTTTTATACATCAATACAGGGCCGTATCTGGGGAAAAAATTCGGAGGGGGTTGAAGTAACACAAAAAAATCAGTTGAATTCCGCAAACAACTTTTTAGGCGTCTGAGCGTTGAAAATGATCTCTCTGCTATAGCTGTTGATGCAGGTAATGTGGTAAAAAAATTTAAAATAATATAAATATTTGGAAAGATAGATTGACTACATTGCGATAATTCTTCAACGGCGTCGTTCGGGCTATCAACTTCAGGCTGCTGAATCCATTTTTGTTTCCATAGTTGTAACTCTGCAGGCAACGTATGGAGGTCCAAAAATTGATTGTACAAAGAAAAGTTTTTTATCTCCACCGTTTGTAGCGATGAGAGCGTTTTTTGTAACTTGCGAATCTTTGAGTCAGTTATCAGTAGTTCAAAGTTGCGTTGCAATTCTATAAGCAGACGAAGTAAACGCATCTCCAATTTTATACTTTCGGGAGTAGTTTCAACCCCCAAAACCCCCCTCAGATACGGCCTTGCATCAATATTATGAAAGTCAGTTCTGAATTTTTTAATAAGAAGGGGTGTCTGAGCGAATTATTTTAACAACTGGCAAGGGAAGCCTTTTGTTTCTTACTGTTTGATACATGTGCACGCACATGATATACGCTGATAGTTTCAATAGTAATCGAAACATGTGGTTGCCTAGTAATTCATACACAAAAGTATTTGATATTGTGCTAGCAAGTATAGTCCAGTCAATCTGTATATTTCACCTTGCATTAAATCGGGTAGTTCTCATTTTTTTATATGTTTTATATGGTTGAGGCCTAATAATGAATCTAAGTTTTCGACCTCGGCCGAGTACCGGAAGTACCTAAAATAACAAAAAAACGCGAAATTTTCGACCGAAATACGGTTTTTGTCGATTTTCATCCTGAACCACTGGATTTTCAGCAAAAGTTGTTATATCCTGTGTTAAATTAGAGGAAATTTTATACAATTTAAGACCAGAACGGTGTCTGTAGACCTAATAGTTTTGAAGATACAGCTTTTCAAAGTTAAACAAATTTTTCACATTTTGCATTTTTAGGATTTTAGTCGGTTCTACCTCGAAAGGTTCGTAGTAGTACAACACAAATAATGTTAAGCAAATCAATCTGCATTCAAATTATAATAATATGAGACGAAAATGGTCCTTGGTACCTCGTTCTGTGATAAGCTAAGTTGCATTGTAGAATTGTTGAAAAATAACTCAAAAACTGTCTGTACCTAAAAGATATCTTCTGTATACAGGGTGATTTATAACGGGCGGACCAAACTTCAACAGTATGTTGGGGAGGTCATTTTGAGTAAAAGATGTCAGATGAACATAGGTCGTATTCCATTTAGTTACCCAACTACAAGAGACCAAAGTTTTATTAAGGGGCGGATAAAGGTAAAACCGCTCAAAGTAGCCAATGTTTCAAGCGTCATATCTACTACGTACGAGTATGTGGGCCAACCATATCAAACTTTTTTTGTATGATAGCCTGTAGTTTTATCTGTCAAACGATATGGATTTGATGGCAATTTATTGGTAGGAAGGGCATTAAAAAAATATTTTAAAAACACATTGCAATTTATCTCCAAAGAGTTTTTCTCCCAAACGGCTTGTCCAATCTTAGTCTTCTTTATATCAGAATTATTCTTTTTCACAGTTCTAGTGTATGAGATAAAAAATAGAGTAAACTCTAAAAAAATGTAAAAAATAAGTTTGAAAAGGTCAAGTTCCCTTTGTAAGATTTTTATGAAATTATCTCATTCGCTAGATAGTATTAAGAAGCCTAGGACATTGGCGTAAACAGAATTTGAAATTTACGTTTCGTTATAAATCACCCTGTATAGTCCAGTCAAATGGTAGAAAATAGAGGAAAGTTTTGGTATAGTTTTGATATTTGGTTCCTCTATGTTTTTTGGGTCGCTGAACACAAATATCAGGTTTTCCAACAAAAATTTTGACCGGAATAGTATATTACATACCGAGGTGGAAAGTGTTTCATTACTGTCGAGAGATTAGGTAGTTTACCGAGACGCGTAGCGTCGAGGTTAACTTTATCTCGAGACAGGGATAAAACTTTCCACCGTGGTGTGTATACTATTTTATTTGCAATCATCTAATTTTAAAAATAACTACAATTGAATTCTGAATAATAGATATCTTGATGTAGCTAATATGTTTGTTACCATGAAAACAACCCACTCAATGTTTTGTTACCATGGAAACACCCCACTCTTCAGGTATGTAATATTTTTCGGGGTATGTAATAATTTCCTGGCTAGTTTCAAGTAATCATCTAGTTCCCAGCTGTTGTCATGTCATGAATTGACACATTACAATGTGATTGCGAATAAACATGTTTTTTAAGCAAAAACAGTGTAAAAAACCGATTTTTTAGTCTTTCTAAAATTATCCGAAAGCTATCCACTATTCATAAATGTTGAGCCTATATGAAACGAAAGAAGATAAAATTTCCTACATTTTATGAAGTAGAGTTTGTTTTCTCCGATCGATCGTTCAACCACGAGAGCGCCGCGAAATTATAGTCCAGTCAAATGGTAGAAAATAGAGGAAAGTTTTAAGAATCTTGATATTTGCTTCCTATATGTTTTTTGGGTCTCTGTACGCGAATATCAGGTTTTTCAACATTTCATTTATGAAGATTCATTTCATATACCATTTTTGATTTACGAAAAATGGATAGTATTCGAGTTACTTTGAAATAAATTGGGATAATTTCCTTTTTTTTTGCTTTTAACACCTAACTTCGCGGCGCTCTCGCGACTGAACGTTTGATGGAGAAAAAACCTCTAGTACATAAAATGTAGGAAATTGTATCTTCTTTCGTTTCATATAGGTTTAACATTGACGAAATTGGATAGTTTTCGAGTAACTTTAGAAAAACTTTTAAAAAAATCGTTTTTTAAGACCGTTTTTGCTTAAAAAACACGTGTTTCCGGTCAAAATTAATGTTGGAAAACCTGATATTCGTATACAGCGACCCAAAAACCATATAGGAACCAAATATCACAATTCCACCAAAACTTTCCACTATTTTCTACCATTTGACTGCACTATAACTTCGCGGCGCTCTCGCGGCTGAACGATTGGTCGGAGAAAAAAAACTCTAGTTCATAAAATGTAGGAAATGTTATCTTATTTCATTTCATATACGTTCAACATTTACGAAAACTAGTTCTTCGGGGTTAAAATTGACGAAAACCGAAACAAGGTAGAAAATTTTGGCTTTTTTTAGTTATTTGAAGTACTTCCGGCACTCGGCCGAGGTCGAAAACTTAGATTCATCATTAGCCCTCTACCATATAAGACATATACAAAAATCAGAACTACCCGATTTGATGCAAGGTAACACCCCCCTTTTGATGACAGATTGACTGACTAGTAGCAAAAATTTTACAGAAAATATCAAAACTGCTTCTTCGTAGTGAAAAAGAAATTCAGTGATCCTGACTTCGACCATGCAACCACAAATATTTTGAAACATAATGTTAATGATCTTATCGGAGTTACTACTGTGCGAATGTTATATCATTATTTGAGAGAAAGTCAAAAGTTGTAGTCTAAATACTATATAATATTTTCAAGGCAATAAATAGAGGGATTCATAAATAAAGCCGATAATAAAAGCTATTAAATAATAAAAGTAAAACCATTATTTGAACAGAGTGTGTTTTACCAAATTAACAATATTTTAGTCTTACAGTCATACAGCCAACAGAATGGTAGTAAAGCGTGCTCGAAGACGAATTCATGGTGGTTGGAAGAAATGCAGAACAAATAAGAGAAAAGTGAGCCTGGTAGCAGTGTTTTAGAACAGGTTGCAACTCATCAACTGTTAGTGTTTTGTGAAACATATTGTTTGTGGAAAGATGCGTGAGAATAAAAAATGAACGACGATACGGCTGAAGAGAAGGTTAAACCTTAACATCAAAACTTGCCCTCATCAACAGCTTATCAGCAAACAGCCAAATTTTGCAGTAAAAAGGTGAGATCGTGGAGGAAAATAAGATCCACCAAGGGGTGACCCCGCTTTTCTTCTTCAGTTTGTTTGACAGGAAGCGGATTGGGAAAAACAGAAAACAATTACTGGGACTGGATTTGGATAAAATAAACACAATGGTAGTAAAGGATGCTCGAAGACGAGTTCATGATCATTGGAAGAGATGCAAAAAAATAGAAGAAAAGTAAACTAGTACCAGTGTTTTAGAAAAGGTTGCAACTCGAGCAATTGTCAGTGTTTTGTAAAACATTTTGTTTGTGGAAAGAGGGGTAAGAATCAAATAAGAACGAAGACGAGGATGAAGAGAAGATCATACCTCAACATTAACCTTTGTTTTTATCAAAAGCTCATCAACAAGCAGCCAAATTTTGAATGCAGTCAAAAAGTAAAATCCTGGAAGAAAGTAAAATCCACCAAAGGGTAACCTGAATTTTCTTCATCAGTTTGTTTGTCACGAACCGAATCGGGAAGAGCATAAAACAGTTACTGTGAATATATTTGGGTAAAATAAACAGAATGGTAGTAAAAGGTGCTCTAAGAGGAATTCATGGTCATTGAAGAGATGCAGAAAAAATAAGAAAAAGGTCAACTTGGTACCAGTGTTTTAGAAAGGCAACTCTCGCAACTGCCAGTGTTTTGTAAAAAATCTTGTTTGTGGAAAGGGAAGAGGGAATAAAATGAGAACGAAGATGAGGATAAAGAGAAGGTCAAACCTCCATACTAAACCTTGTCTATATCAAAAGCTCAACAACAAACAGCCAAATTTTCCAGTAAAAAGGTATGATCGTGGAGAAAAATAAGGGCCATCAAAGGGTGACCTGGCTTTTCTTCAGTTTGTTTGGCATGAAATGGATCGGGAGAAGCATAAGACAATTACTGGGAAGACTTGGTTAAAACAAACAGAATGGTAGTATATGATGCTAGAACATGAATTCATGGTTATTGGATTAGATGCAGAAATAATAAGAGAAAAGAGAGCCTGGTATCAGTGTTTTAGAAAAGGTCGCAACTGCCATTGTTTTGTAAAACATCTTGTTTGTACAAAGAGGCGTGAGAATCAAATAAGAACAAAGATGAGGTTGAAAAGAAGGTCAAACCTCAACTTCAAATCTTGCCCTCATCAAAAGAATATCAACAAGTCTCCAAATTGTGCACTAAAAAAGTGAGATCCTGGAGGAAAATAAGATCTACCAAAAGGTGATCTGTCTTTTCTACTTCAGTTTGTTTGGCAGGAAGTGGGTTGGGAGGAGCATAAGACAATTACTGGGACTAGATTTAGTTAAAATACACGAAATGGTAGTAAAGGATGCTCGAATATGAATTCATGGTCATTGGAAGAGATGCAGAAAAAATAAGGAAAGAGTGAGACCGGTACCAGTGTTTTAGAGGAGGTCGCAACTGCCAGTGTTTTGTAAAACATCTTGTTTGTGCAAAGAGGCGTGAGAATCAAATAAGAACGAATATGAGGATAAAGGAAAGGTCAAACTTCAACAACAAATCTTGTCCTCATCAAAAGCTTATCAACTAGCGGACAAATTTTGCACTAAAAAGGTGAGATAATGGAAGAAAATAAGATACACCAAAGGGTGGCCTGGCTTTTTTCCTTCATTTGGTTGGCAGGAAGTGGATCGAGAAGAGCAAAACACAATTATTGGGACTGGATTTGGTCAAAGTAATCAGAGTGGTAGTAAAGGCTGCTCGAAAATGATTTCATGGTCATTGGAAGAGATGGACAAAAATCAGGGAAAGGTGAGTTTGGTACCAGTGTTTTAAAAAAGGTCGTAACTCGAGCAACTGCCATTGTTTTGTAAAACATCTTGTTTGTGGAAAGATGCGTAAGAATTAAATAAAAACGAAGATGGGGAAGACGAGAAGGTCAAACCTCAACATCAAATCTTGTTCTCATCGAAAGATTATCAACAAGCATCCAAATTTTGCACCAAAAAGGTGAGATCGTGGCAAAAATAAGATCCACCAAAGAGTGACCTGGCTTTTTTTCTTCACTTTGATTGGCAGGAAGTGGATCGGTAGGAGCAGAATACAATTATTAGGACTTGATGTGCTCAAAGTAAACAGAGTGGTAGTACAGGGTGCTCGAAGACGAATGCATGGTCATTGGAAGAGAGGGGAAAAAAATAAGGCAAAGGTGAGTTTGGTACCAATGTTTTAGAAATGTCATAACTCAAGCAACTGCCAGTGTTTTGTGAAACATCTTGTTTGTGAAAAGAGGGGTGAGAATCAAATAAAAAAGAAGATGGGGGTGAAAAGAAAGTCAAACTTCAACATCAAATCTTGTCCTCAATCAAAAGATTATCAACAAGTAGTCAAACTTTGCACCAAAAAGGTGAGATCGTAGAGGAAAATAAGATCCACCAAAGGGTGACCCGGCTTTTCTGCTTCAGTTTGTTTGGCAGGAAGTAGGTCGGGAGAAGCATAAGACAATTACTGGGACTAGATGCGGTTAAAATTAACAGGATGGTAGTAAAGGGTGCTCGAAGATGAATTCATGGTCATTGGAAGAGATGCAGAAAAAATAAAGGAAGGGTGAGCTTGGTATCAGTGTTTCAGAAAAGGTCGCAACTGTCAGTGTTTTGTGAAATATATTGTTTACGCAAAGAGTTGTGAGAATAAAATAAGAACGAAGATGAGAATAAAGCGGAAGTCAAAGCTCAACAACAAATATTGTCCTCATCAAAAGCTTATCAACAAGCATCCAAGTTTTGCAGTAAATGGGTGAGATCCTCAAAGAAAATAAGATCCACCAAAGAGTGACATGGCTTTTTTTCTGCAATTTGGTTGGCAGGAAGTGGATGGGGAGAAGCAGAATACAATTATTTGGACTGGATTTGGTCAAAGTAAACAGAGTGTTCATAAAGGGTGCTCGAAGACGAATTCATGGTCATTGGATGAGATGGAAAAAATAAGAGAAAGGTAAGTTTGGTACCAGTGTTTTAGAAAAGGTCATAGCTCAAGCAACTGCCAGTGTTTTGTAAAACATCTTGTTTGTGGAAAGAGGCGTGAGAATCTATAAAAACGAAGATGGGAATGAACAGAAGGTCAAACCTTAACATCACATATTGTCCTCATCAAAAAGATTATCAACAAGTAGCCAAATTTTGAACCAAAAAGGTGAGATCGTGGAGGAAAATAAGATCCACCAAAGGGTGACCTGGCTTTTCTGCTTCAGTTTGTTTAGCAGGAACTGGATCGGGAGGAGCATAAGGCAATTACTGGGACTAGATTTGGTTAAAATAGACAAAATGGTAGTATAGGGTGTTCGAATATAAATTCATGGTCATTGGAAGAGACACAGAAAAATTAAGAGAAGAGTGAGCCTGGTGCCAGTGTTTTGTGAAACATCTTGTTTGTGCAAAGAGGCGTGAGAATCAAATAAAAACGAAGATGGGGATAAAAAGAACGTCAAACCTTAACATCAAATATTGTCCTCATCAAAGGATTATCAACAAGTAGCCAAATTTTGAAAAAAAATGTGAGATCGTGGAGGAAAATAAGATCCACCAAAGGGTGACCTGGCTTTTCAGATTCAGTTTGTTTGGCAGGAACTGGATCGCGAGGAGCATAAGACAATTACTGGGACTAGATTTGGTTAAAATAGACAAAATGGTAGTAAAGGGTGTTCGAATATAAATTCATGGTCATTGGAAGAGACATAGAAAAATTAAGAGAAGAGTGAGCCTGGTGCCAGTGTTTTTGTGAAACATCTTGTTTGTGCAAAGAGGCGTGAGAATCAAATAAAAACGAAGATGGGGATAAAAAGAACGTCAAACCTTAACATCAAATATTGTCCTCATCAAAGGATTATCAAAAAGTAGCCAAATTTTGAAAAAAAATGTGAGATCGTGGAGGAAAATAAGATCCACCAAAGGGTGACCTGGCTTCTCTGTTTCAGTTTTTTTGGCAGGAACTGATCGGGAGGAGCATAAGACAACTGCTGGGACTAGATTTTGTTAAAATAATCGGCATGGTAGTAAAGGGTGTTCGAAGATGAATTCATGGTAGTTGGAAAAAATGCAGACAAAATTAGAGATGATTGAGCCTGGTACCAGTGTTTTAGAAAAAGTCGCAACTGCCAGTGTTTTGTGAAACATCTTGTTTGTGGAAAGAGGTGTGAGAATCAAATAAAAACGAAGATGGGGATGAAGAGAACGTCAAACCTCAACATCAAATCTTGTCCTCATCAAAAAAATTATCAACAAGTAGCCAAATTTTGCACCAAAAAGGTGTGATCGCGGAGGAAAATAAGATCCACCAAAGGGTGACCTGGCTTTTCTGCTTCAGTTTGTTTAGCAGAAAGTGGGTCGAAGGAGCATAAGACAATTACTGGGATTAGATTTGGTTAAAATGACCAGCATGGTAATAAAGGGTGTTCAAAGATAAATTCATGGTCATTGGAAGAGATGCAGAACAAATAAGAGAAGACTGAGCTTGGTACCATTGTTTTAGAAAAGGTCATAACTCAAAGCAACTGCCAGTGTTATTGTGAAACATCTTGTTTGTGGAAAGAGGGGTGAGAATCAAATAAAAACGAAGATGGGGGTGAAAAGAAGGTCAAACCTTAACATCAAATCTTGTCCTAATCAAAAAATTATCAACAAGTAGCCAAATTTTGCACCAAAAAGGTGAGATCGTAGAGGAAAATAAGATCCACCAAAGGGTGACCTGGCTTTTCAGATTCAGTTTGTTTGGCAAGAAGTGGGTCGGGAGAAGCATAAAACAATTACTGGGACTAGACTCAACAACAAATATTGTCCTCATCAAAAGCTTATCAACAAGTATCCAAGTTTTGCAGTAAAAGCGTGAGATCCTGGAAGAAAATAATATCCACCAAAGAGTGACATGGCTTTTGTCTTCACTTTGGTTGGCAGGAAGTGGATGGGGAGAAGCAGAATACAATTATTTGGACTAGATTTGGTCAAAGTAAACAGAGTAATAATAAAGGGTGCTCGATGCCGAATTCTTGGTCATTGGATGAAAAATAAGAGAAAGGTAAGTTTGGTACCAGTGTTTTAGAAAAGATCATAGCTCAAGCAACTGCCAGTGTTTTGTAAAACATCTTGTTTGTAGAAAGAGGCGTGAGAATCAATAAGAACGAAGATGGGAATGAAAAGAAGGTCAAACCTTAACATCAAATATTGTCCCCATCAAAAGATTATCAACAAGTAACCAAATTTTGAACCAAAAAGGTGAGGAAAATAAGATTCACCAAAGGGTGACCTGGATTTTTTTGCTTCAATTTGTTTGGCAGGAACTGGATCGGGAGGAGCATAAGACAACTACTGGGACTAGATTTTGTTAAAATAATCGGCATGGTAGTAAAGAGTGTTCGAAGATGAATTCATGGTAGTTAGAAAAAATGCAGACAAAATAAGAGATGAGTGAGCCTGGTACTAGTGTTTTAGGAAAAGTCGCAACTGCCAGTGTTTTGTGAAACATCTTGTTTGTGGAAAGAGGTGTGAGATACAAATAAAAACGAAGATTGGGGTGAAAAGAACGTCAAACCTCAACATCAAATCTTGCCCTCATCAAAAAATTATCAACAAGTAGCCAAATTTTGCACCAAAAAGGTGAGATCGCGGAGGAAAATAAAATCCACCAAAGGGTGACCTGGCTTTTCTGCTTCAGTTTTTTTGGCAGGAAGTGGGTCGAGAGGAGCATAAGACAATTACTGAAACTAGATCTGGTTAAAATAACCAGCATGGTAATAAAGGGTGTTCAAAGATAAATTCATGGTCCTTGGAAGAGATGAAGAAAAGATAAGGGAAGAGTGAGCCTGGTACCAGTGTTTTAGAAAAGGTCGCAACTGCCAGTGTTTTATAAAACATCCTGTTTGTGCAAAGAGGCATGAGAAGCAAATAAGAACGAAGATGAGCATAAAGGGAAGATCAAACCTCAACAACAAATCTTGTCCTTATTAAAAGCTTATCAGCAAAGATCCAAATGTTGCAATGAAAAGGTGAGACCCTGGAAAAAAATAAGATCCACCAAAGAGTGACCTGTCTTTTTTTCTTCACTTTGATTGGCAGGAAGTGGATCGGGAATGGCAGAATACAATTATTAGGACTAGATGTGGTCAAAGTAAACAAAGTGGTGCTCGAAGACGAATTCATGGTCATTGGCAGAGATGGAAAAAATAAAGAAAAGGTGATTTAGAAAAGGTCGTAACTCCAGCAACTGCCAGTGTTTGGTGAAACATCTTGCTTGTGGAAAGAGGAGTGAGAGTGACATAAGAATGAGCATGAATATGAAGAGAAAGTCAAACCTCAACATCAAACCTTGCCCTCAGTAAAAGCTCATCGGCTTTTGCCAATGGATTTAGTTCTCACCTGTAGATAAATATACTCATTTGAAGGCTCTTAAATACCAAAAACAAGTTCATTGTTATTGGAAGAGATGCAGAATAAATAAGAGACAAGTGAGTTGGGTACCAATGTATTAAGAAAGGTTGCAACTCGAGAAAATGTCAGGGTTTTGTGAAATATATTGATTATGGAAATCACATATGAAGACAGATAAAGATGAGAATATCAAATCTTAATAACAAACCTTGTCTTCAATAAAAGCTCATTAACAAGCAGTAAATTTTGAATTATATTTGTCAAATATAGTCCCAATGGTATGATAGAATGGAGCTTATTCCTTCATCGATAATGCTTTTTCTAGGAGTCCCTCAAGTGTCCAACTTAGGACCTCTCGTTTCCCACTGCTTATAAATAGCCTTTGTTGAGTTATCGTGTGCAGCATATTTTGTTATCCTTTCGATTTCGAAAAAAAATACAGGATTTTACGTACACTTTTATACTAGGTACCTCGAATTAAATCTCGACAAATTATAGCGTGTTGCTGTTTTCTTTCTGAAATAATTTATTAACGCAGTCTCGATTCTACTCAGTGGGTACATATTTTATTGATAATCTTAGTAATCATTGCAATATTTGATGTTATTTCATTGTAAATAAATGCATACCCGCAAGGTTAAAATATTTCGATTTAACAACTACTTCTAACCAACAAGAGACGCTTCACCAAGAGGCAAACATCCACAACGAGAACTTTTCCGTCGTGCATATTGAGAAGCAGCCACCGCCAGCAAAAAGAGGCGGAATAAAGAAGGAGCTTTGTGGAGAGCGTGCAGCTCAGACGGCGCAGCAGCTTCACGGTGAGGTTGCTTCGCACAAGGAGCGTTTGTGCAGGGGGCGCCTCCGGCTCGGCGCCGCCAAACTCACTTCCGGCGTGTTAACAGCGCCGGATATCAGCCTCGTTCTGTTTACCTGTTTTCAATAGTCAACATACTTGTTGGATTAACGTTCGACCGGCAGTTCGGCCATTTAATCTCGCGGGAATTGGAGAATTTCCTGCTCCTTTAATTATTAAGAGAATGGGTTCGCCAAGAGCTCCGGGGACGATGTCCTTCTGCTGCAAGAAGTAAACACGGAGGTGGTGATTATGGAAACCAACTCCGAGTTAGAGCTTCAAGCTGTCTCGTTTTGTTATTTTTTCGCATTAGGATGGTGTGAGAGCACGAGCTCTACGTTTATTACATATATTTAATTTTATAGCTAAAATTCTAATACTGGCACGAAATAAATAAATAAAATAAAATAATGCTTTTTTGGTACGTTTTGTAAACCATGTGTTTAGAGGGAATCAATTTTCTTTACTTTGTTTTTCTCTAATTAGACTTCTCCTCTTTTTTCTCATTTTCCCTACTATCCATTATTCATGGGCAATAAAAATTTTACATATTAATTATTTATTAGAACATCATCCTAAAGATGGGAGATAGAGAAAATCTAGTGGAAATGTTTAAAGAAAAACAAGACATTCTGAAGAAAGAGATCACGAAAGAACTAGAAGAGATGCAAGAAGAAATAATATCAGCAGCATGCATCGAATTAATACAAAGCAACTGCAAGAAACACCTGAAAAATTCATTTAGAAGCAGCACAGCAAAACCTGCCTACTGGTGGAACGCACAGACATTAGAGAAATATAAAACTATGGATGAAAAAGAAAAAAAAATTAAAAAGGAAGAATAAAACTAACACAGAAGAGGAAAAACTCCGGGTAAAAGAAAAGTGCTGCGAAGCAAAAAAAAAACTACCAACAGGCAAAAACAAGTCTGAAGGATATAAACGGAAAGAGTTAATCAAAGATATTGATGAAGACCCTTGGGGAAATGGCTACAAAATAGTAACAAAGAAGCTGGAATTCACACAAAAAATAACATTACGTGAACAAGACCTGATTGAAGAACTATTCTCTACATGCCAAGAGACTAATCAAAGGCATTGTCGGACTGGCAAATAAAATTATGAAAGTAGCCATTACTGTGAATAACCGCAAGGCGTTTCCAATCGTGAACAGACTGTAGATGGAAGGTATCCTTCCGCACAAGTAAAAGAAGGCAAAATTGGGTCTAATCGTAAAAGAAAGGGAAGCAGGAAGAAAACTTAAGTACAGACCAATATACCTAATCGATGCAATGGAATAAATCTTCAAAAAGGTAAAGCAAAAAACTAGATAAAGAAATAGCAGAAAAGGGAACACGGTCAGTTAATCAGTACTTTTCATATAGGGCAAATCAACCGTAAACCCTATAATAATGGAGAGAATGGGAGAGATCAAAATATAGGCCAGCAGCAATGGGGAACATAACAAACGTGTTTAACTCCGCAAGATGACAGGGCATCATGGAAAACCTAAAACAAACGTAAGAGGGTATCTGATATGAATGATTAACAATTACCTCAATTAAAGAACAATACAAACAGACGAACACGGAGAATATCCGGTGGTATGCGGATTCCCGCAAGGATCCATATTGGGACCACTACTGTGGAACCTCTATTTTGATGACGTAACACGCACTGAGATGCCAAAAGGAACTCAGGTACTTTGCTAGATGGATGACACAACGATAATAGTTACTGCAAAATTACAGATACCGACTTAAGAAACCCATGTGATAATTCTATACGGAGGAAACACACCTAAGAAGACCGAAATCAACCTATACCATAAAATTATAGAAACTGTAAAATGAATATACCTACATATAGGAGGAGCAGCACAAAAGACTGTAATGCGCAACACACTTGTACCATAAATAACTATAATAGAATTATATGAAACGTAGTGACAGTTTCAGCAATTATTTAGTCTTGTATGAGCTTTATCTTGTATAACAATTAGATAAATCACCAGCTATCCCCATAGGAGTTCAGTTGGGGGTTTTAAACTTTTTCAGAAAGCAAGGTCAGAAAGAACTGAAGGGAATATATTGGAGGTTATAAATTCAGTCGAGGAAAATGAATCCCAGCAGGCTGAAATTTCAGGTTAGAAGCTTTATAAAGCAACTTTTGGTTAATTTTCAGTTCAAATCTAACAAAATATAAACTCTACTTAGTGTCTTGACTCAGATTTTGATATATTATGAGTGAGTGAGTGAATGAAATGTAATTTTGTAAGTTAACAATTGCAGTTGTGTATGCAGTACTCTAAAAACTCAACTTAGAATCTTAAAGTGCTTCGAAATGCATAACTTTTAAGCACTAGTGCTTCAAACATATGACTTTCACACACTATTTCTTCAAAAAATGTTACTTTTGTATTCATCACTGTTTGAAAGAAAGTATACGACATTTAGATATTAGTGCATAAAATTTTATGAATTGAACATACTTGTCCTTAAAATAGGCCATTTCTACACACTACTGCTTAAAATCATGGGATTTTTAGACATTTGTGCTTAAAATTACGCCACTGTCACACACTGCTATTTAGAAATATGTCACGTTGACACACTACTGCTTCAATTTTTTAAATTGTCATTCGGTAGCGCTTAATAGTAGGTCACTTCTGCACACTAACGCTTATAATGTTTTGTTTACACATCAGTGTGGAAGCGTGTGTCTGTTGTTATTGTTATTACTGTTCAAAATTATATGACTTTCATGCACTAGTGTTTATATCACTTTTACATCGTATGTTATGTGAATTTTACACACAAGAGTGCTTAAAAATATGTCTTGTGTAGAGAGCACTGCTTAAAACCAGGTAATTTTTATATAGTTAAAACTACGCCACTTTTACACAAAGCACTACTGCTTCCAACGTTATCACTTTTAGACAGTAGTGTATAATAGTATTATATATTTACACACTAGGGCTTATAATAATGGTTTTTTACATATTAGTGAATAAGAATATGTAACTTTTATACATTAGTGTTCAAAATGATGTGTCTTTTACGCACTACTGCTTAAAAGTATGTCACTTTAACATACTAATGGTTGTAGGTATGTCACTTATATACACGCTACTGCTAGAAATTATGTGAATTTTACACACTAGAATGCTTAAAACTATGTGTTTAAAAGTATGTCACTATTACATATTAGCGCTTAAACTATTGTGACCTTTGTTCACTAGTATTGCTTAAAAGCGTGCTACTTTTACCAACTAGCGCTTACAATTGTGCCCTTTTTACCAACTAGTTCTTATAAAAATGTCACCTTTACACTCTAGTGCGTAAAATAATGTCATCTTAATCCTAAAACGGCAATCGGAAAGCTGGTAGGTTGTAGAAAAATACTATTTGCTGTAGAACGCAATTTAACAATTGGTGTGCTTATTCTTACTAAACGCCAAGACAGCTTTTAGTGTGTGCCTTTTATGCTTCGAACTTTGTGTGTAAAAATTTCTAGAAGTTTATTGATAATTAAATTTAAAATCTAGAACAAGATAAGCATTTTGCAATTTCAAGTAAGGTTTCTGAAAACCTACTTGACATCTTGATATAAAATTTTAGAATAATATAAATAAATGAATGCAATGTCACCAGTGTACGTTAAAAATTACAGTCATGGACGAAGTACCTTAAAATCTTAACCTAATGTATGAAAAACTGAACTTAGAATCTTAAGGCGCTAAAAAGTACGTCACTTTTAAGCATTAGTGCTTAAAACATACACTTTTGCACACTATTGCTTAAAAGTAGGCGGTCTTTGTGCATTACCGTTCGAAAGTAGGCCACGTTTACAAATTGGTGCTTAAAATCATGTAATTTTGACACAGTTGTTCTGAAAATTACGCCACTGTTACACACTACTGCATAGAAATATGTCACATTTAATGCTAGTGCTTTAATTTTCTTCCCTTTTACACAGTAGTGCTTACAATATGACTTTTTACGTTTTACCATAGTGCTTAAGTGTGTGCCACTTTTATACATTAATGTTCAACATTGTATGACTTTTCCACACTATTGTTTAAAAACATACCGCTTTTACATACTAGCGTGATAAAAGTATATCACTTTTACTTGCATAATACTGCTTAAATCTATGTGAATTTATCCCACAATAGACCTTAAAAATGAGTAATTTATTCAGAGTCGTTCTTAGAATTACGCCACATGTATTAGGAATATTTCACCTTTATACACTAGTGTTTAAAAATTGTGCCCTTTTACAGAGTAGTGTTTAATAGAATGTCACTAGACAATAGGGCTTATAGTAATGTTTTTTGGCACATTAGTGCATAAGTAAAGTTGTAAAATTGTGCCCAGCATCTTGCTATCAAATTTTAAAATAATATGTATGAGTGAATGCAATGTCGTTTTTGTAAGTTAAAAATTAAAATTATGCACAAAGTACATTAAAACCTTAATCTACTATATGAGAAACTTAATTTAGAATCTCACTGTTAATCACTAGTGTTTAAAACATGTCAGTTTTACAGATTCTTGCTTAAAAGTATGCGACCTTTGTGTATTACCGTTTGAAAGTATGACACGATTAGAAATTAGTGCTTAATATTATATAAATGCTACCGACTACCAGTAATGCTTAAAATCATGTAATTTTTGTTCAGAAAATTCCGCCACTGTTACACACTACTACTTACAAATATGTCACATTTATATATACCATGAGATAAAAAAAATTATTCTGAGCAGGCCTTGATATGTGTTATACGTTTGGCAGTACTGAAGTGTATTGTCAGTCTATGTCAAATTCGAGATTAAAAGGTTAGGTTTTGTTGGTTGTTTGACACAGACTGACGTAAAACTTAACCTGCAAATCTCGAATTTGACATAGACTGACAATACACTTCAGTACTGCCAAACGTATAACACATATCAAGGCCTGCTCAGAATCATTTTTTTTAAATATCATGGTACATAATTGTAAGCGCTAGTTGTACATTTTTAAGCAATGGTAAATAAAAGTCGCACCCGCTTAAGCTCTAATATGTAATAGCGATATACTTTTAAACACATATTTTTAAGTACTTTAGTGTGTAAAATTCACATAATTTCAAGCAATAGTGTGTATAAGTGGCATATCTTCAACCATTAGTATATAAAAGTAACATACTTTTAGCAATAGTGCGTATAAGTTACATAATTTTGTACACTAATGTATAAAAGTTACACATTCTTAAGCACTAATATGTAAAAAACCAATATTATAAACCCTAATGTGTAAAAGTGACATACTATTAAACACTCCTGTCTAAAAGGGAAAACGTTTGAAGCAGTAGTGTATTGAAGTGACATATGTCTGAGCAGCATTGTATAAAAGTGGCGTAACTTTAAGCACAACTGTGTAAAAATTACATGATTTTTAAGCAATCGTCTCTACACTTGACACATTTTTAAGCATCTTTGTGTGTAAAATTCGCATAATTGTAAGCAGTAGTATGTAAAACTAACATACCATTATCACACTTGTATGTAAAAGTGATATAAATAATAGTGCATAAAAGTGCCATCATTGTGAACAATAATAACAATCAAAAGAGACACACTCTGAGACAGTGATATGTCAAAAAACATTATAAGCCTTAGTGTATAAAAGTGGCATACTATTAAGCTCTACCGAATAAAAATGTTAAAAAGTGAAGCACTAGTGTATTAAAGTGACATACTTCTAGTAGTGTGTAACAGTGGCGTAATTTTAAGCATCATTGTCTAAAAATACCATGATTTTAAGCAGTAGTGTGTAGAAATGACCTATTTTAAGCACTAGTAGGTAAAATTCATATAATTTTCTGCACTAATTTCTAAACGTGATGAATAAAAGTCACATACTTTCAAGCAATAGTGTGTGAAAGTAACGTGTTTGAAGCAGTATTGCTTAAAAGTGATGCATTTTGGAGCGCTTCAAGATTCTAAGTTGAGTTTTTACACATTATATTAAGATTTTAAGTACTACGTGCACAACTGTAATTGTTAACTTACAAAAATTATCTCTCATTCACCCACTCATAATATACCAAAATCTAAGATGCTACCTAGAGTTTTCAAAATACTAACTTAAAATTGTAAGGTTTCTCTAATTCCAGATTTTTAGTTGAATTCCACAATGCACTTGCTTACATTTTTACTCCAGAATGAAAACGTATAAACCATATACTAAAATATGACAAGATACAAAGCCAATTTTTAATATATTAATTGTAGCCATGCTTACATTTTTTTTTTAATTAACCAAACGTTGCTTTATAAGGCTGCTAAGCTGAAATTTCAACCTGTTGGAATACATTTTCCACGACTAAATTTATAACCTGCAAGATAACCCCCCCCCCCCGTCCCCATTCTGGCTGACCTTGCCTTCTGAAAAAGTTTAAAACCTGCTAAACTCCTATGGCACTAGTTGGTGAATCATATAATTGTGATACAAGCAAAACTAAATACATGCTGAAACTGCCATTACCTTTCATATAATTCTATAATAGTAATTTACGATACAAGTGCGTAAAGCTGCTCTTTAGGCACGAGTGGGGTAGAGTTAAAACGCCAGTGAGCGAGCGTTTTCAGCCCCGCGAGTTCTATATTACTATCTATGCAGTAATGAGAAAATGTTGCTGTAAGCTGTTATGAAAGTAGTAACTGATTGCCCCAACGAAATTAGAAATTAGTTACCAATAGATGCATATATACAGGGTGTTATAAAGGACGTGGCAATATAACAATTTTTCATATAAACTTTTTATTTTAAATACCTCCCTGTCGAGTTATCCCTCTTAAAGAGGGTGGTTATATTATAAATTTTTAATGGACAAGAAATTCATTATACAAAGCCTAATTCATTCAGAAGCTTCTTTTGCTCTTTTGGTTTTCTCGTACTCTTTTTTTTGTATAAACAATTAGATATTTTTTGATGCACGGCTTTTTACCCGCAGTTTCTGTTTAGAAATCGGATGAGCCCATGCATTACAAACACATGTAATTGCGATACTCATATCAATACAAACAAAAATAATGACTTGTCAAGTTACAGCAATTTAAAATATGCAGAAACAGTCCTTTTCTTAGTATAGGGTATCCGGTATCGCACGTTGGCGTGACGCGACGTTTTTAATCGCACTTGGTATCGCACCTTGTATACCTCATGTAACCTAGCATTTAAAGCTGCATAAATCTGCAGTGCAGCTAGGATACTTCTTTGCCTACATATTTTTATAAATTATTTTAGTTAACCTGAGGTGGTTGCAAACCTTAGCTGCTTCAGCTTTGAACATTTATAGCTGTCTCACTGTAATAAGAACAAAGTCAAACCTGGTACTCATGAAGTCATGAAAACAACTACGAGTGCCCGCAGTGAGAATTTATGGCGATCTTCTGGGGCAGCAAGCATGCACTTAGTGCAAGTACGCGAGCCAGTTGTCCAATTTTGGACTTCGGCAGCTGAATAATTTTGATGATCCCAGTTTCTTATGAACGACAATTAGAGTGGTCCAAGTCTTGACCGCGTCAAGTAGTGGTAGATACATTTCAAATTTCCAAAGCTCAACTGAGGGTGATATGTAAAGTTGAAAGTCGCTGAGAAATGAAGTCGTTTTTGCAAAGGAAGAAAATTGAAGCAGCTCTTACGGGCAAAATTAAAAATGAAAATGAGGCTCCTAATAAATTATAGAGAAGAAAATCTTCGCTTTTGTTTGAATTTCGAAACAAAAATCTGACTATCGTGATATTATATAGCAATCACTTAATGTGGTCTTGCAAAAATTATTGGCAAATATCGCAGAAGACTAGAAAATTATGCTATGCCTTAGTAACATGTTATAAGTACAATAAGATGCAATATGCTGCTTTGCATACAGAGCTTACCTAAATATAAAACCTAAGTTACGGGTAAAAATTCATTTATAAGTACTTACGTATTTAATTGCCCTATTCGTGATAAATCTAAATTGTCCCTAAATATACTTAAACTAAAGTCAAGTTTCACATCTCAATATATACGCTATTTCCACCAACATTTCAAGCTTCAAGGCATTCTGGTTGCTTACCCTGGGTTTCTCAAGGTTTTCCAATTTTTTGGGCTGCAGCTTATCTTTTCAGACATTTGCCAATTTGTGCTGAATCAGGAAAGATGGCAAAATAAACTACATTTGTGAAGTCAAATGTTCCATTGTATTTTGAAATGTTTGGTGTCATCCCATATTGAGGATTCACTTTGGTGTTGTGATGACTTTCGTGGGGAATTCTTGCAATTTCTAAAAGAAATATTTTTCCTGAATTCTCTAAATCAGCCATGTTTCTGGATTTGTACCTGAGCGAGCACATGCTACGCTTTTGACAAAACGGAGCAGAACATGTTAATAGTAAACTTAGCTTCCTTGTTGTATTATTTGCATAGATTTGCTTAGATCCTTTTCAGCTTCTTTTCTAGTACGGGGCAAAATATTTTGTGGTGTGATCCAAGGCCACCCCCTTTTCGTTTGCCGTTGTATATGTTGAGAATTCCATTTCTGCAAAAGCCGAGGGTTCGAGGGTTACAACGTCAAATTGCAGTCCTGGCTTCCTTGGTGGCTTATCGGCATGGTGGCCAGCTTCTGATGTGCCTGTTTTATACCTGGTGATTAGCAATATCGTTGCTTTCAACTAGCCTATACCGTGTGTTCTGAAATTGGGTCACGTTATTGCTGCAACCTCGACATATTCCGCAATTATGGAATTTCCTTTGAATACGTCTGTGTTAATTTCATTGTATACGTCAAATACCAGACTGGCTCCATGATTATATAGATGCAGTATAATATAGAACTTACTTGCGTAGAGCACTTCAGTTTGCCGTTATTATAAATTATTTTAAAGCACTCGAGTCACTGTTTATTTACTTTTAATCTGTCGAAGATTAGTTCTTGAAATTTTGGGATGTGCCTCACGAACCGTCCAAGTTATTATTTGCTTTTATTTTTGGCTTTTTGTAAAGAAATTTTGCATGTGATGTTTGAAATTTAAGATTTGGACATTCGCTTCATGATAGTGACCGATCACTCGGTTGAATTAAATTTAATTGCTTTTCTACTTGCCAGATATTGCGTTAATAATTCTCTTTACCCGATAAAGTGAAACTGATGATTATTATTAATTAACTACTAAACATATTCCGGGTTATATAATGCTCTATTCTAAACCAAGATCTTGGAGTCTGTAAAACCCTTCTGTTAATTATTATGAACATCTGAATTAGGGTCAAATTCAATACGAACCCAAAAATTTAACTAATAACGTTATCGGGTTCATGCACCTTTTACCGAGTAACCTACTGGTAATGCAAATTGCTAACTTTATAATCAAGGTATTTTGTTTATACTACTTATTTGTACCAAACTTTCATAATTGTCGTGTTTTATTATTTTGCTTTGTGTATGTACTGCCGAATATTTTTGACTGATGTTATATATCTCTGATTTTTATGCATGCGAATTTAATTTCTGACCTTATCGACCTCTCTTTTTCAGGGATCGGTTAGTAGCGCCTTTCGATGTGTACCTATTATTTGATTAGTAAAGTGCTGGGTTACTTGCTACTTGGCGCCAATATTTGTTACAGCTTAGGATTAAAGTATTTTCTTTAATCCACGATTAGTTCTGGCTGAGAAGTCGGCCGCCTTTGCTTCTCTCCTATTTACGGTCAGAGTGACATAGCACCTAACTGAATTTTGGCCCAATCTTTGGTAGCAATCTATAAAGCGGTTTTATCGTAATTTTCCACTATAGCTAAGCAAGCGAGAAAGGACCATTCTTAAGAAGGGTCCGATTCAATAAAAGTCGTAGGCTGTTTAACTTAATATATTAAAATTTCAAAAATCATAAGGTGCTTAACCCAGCTAAATAAAATAAGTTTGTGAAAACATAGTATCTACGCAATATATGAGAAAAAATTCCTCAAAAATTTAACATACAAAGATCCATGGAATGTACGAAAGTCCTATATGAATTATGAATGGACGCCACGGCTACCAATCCTGTTTAAATACATTATTTTTAAGATTTCCCAAACTAAAGTACAAAATTAAAGGGCATGCAGTGTTAGTAAACTAATTTATAATCCACACATTTTATCGAATACGGAAGCCGAAACGATGTACCATTATGGTTAAGTACGAACGGAAAACGGCGGATTAAAATAGTTAGAAAATTGGTTTCAATTAATTTGAAGTTCTACAAATTGGAAGGCGATTCTTCTCTCTGTTGACACTTGGCACACACATATATTTTTCAGTTTAAAAGGAGCTAGTCAAAGTTTAAATTTTTTCGGTCTTTTTACCCTTTTAAAAAAAGCGGTGCACGGAATTACCGTTGTCAAAATGATTTACGTTTGGGAGTTTTGACCGAACCGTTCTTCAAAAGCTAATTAATTTTGTAAGTTATTGGTTATCTCGAATTTTGCCTCCGACTAACCCGTATTTTCCACTTATCTATTTCTTTTGCTCAAAGCATTCGCGTAGGAATGTTTTTGATTTGTCAGTTTTGCAGGTCTCACGAGAAACCATACTAGCTGCCATCTTGCAAGGATTGTATGAAGAACATAGCCTGGTCTTTGAATAAAACTTGCTTGCTCATATCCAGGATGTCTAACCCGTGAAAACAACCCCTATTCAGTGTCTCCTAGCAATAATTGCATGAAGAATTAAATTCCATCACGAGAAAATAGCCTGTTTCTTGGCGGTTGCAATACTAGCTCACTTGAGGTTACAAAGTGATTGTTTTGAAAATCGTTCTAAATATTCCGATTAATTATTACACGCATCTTACTAATGCGATGTGTTAGCAAAAAATGAAACTAGCTTTGTTCAAGTTATATATGTCTTTTTTTGGTCGATCTAGTTATACGTCTGCGCAAAGAAGGACGCACTTAGTGCTGTAATCAACGCCTCTGAAAAATGTTTTGTGATAAAGCATGAGTGCGGTTTTTCCTTAGGTAATAATAACACAGCGCAGTGTTTCAGAGCATACAAAATCCTTAAGCATTTTCCTATTTTAATTGAGCGTTAATTTTGCATTTGCACCCGGACCCACACGTTCGCAATTTACTTATTTATCTAATCCCTCTGTGTGCTCTTGCAGCTACTCTTGTATGGTGGGGCACCTCACTATAAATTGCAGCGCATTTGGTAGGATCCTTCCAAGTTTTTCTTCACCCTCGTTGTAGAAACCATATCTCTTCTTACTTCTTTCTCTTCGTTAGACTAGAACTGTCAAATCTCGTTATTACACTTGCGATAAAAACCAACTAGAAAATCGTCTTTCTGGTGGCCCTCGGGTAATCTTCTTCCATAAATGTTATCGTTTTTTTCCTATTATTTCCATGTTTATTGACACTATATCCGGTATCACGTATCGTCTTCTTAGTCCAATTTTTCTCATTCGGTTCTGAACTGATATACCTAGCACCTTTTGTAAGATTATAATTTCAGCTGTTCTATACCTTTGATATCTATTTTGGAAACCATAACCCATCGATGAAAACACACCTTCTTCAACAAAAATCAATAAGAGACGAGTGTCATAGCATAGCTCAAAGATACTTATCAAGAATGAAGTAATATCCAGAATATTTTAAAAAAGACAGCAGTTGTAGTTCTTGGAATCTAGAAGAAAAAGGTGATAGCATTTAATGTAGATTCACCAGAAGCAGTAAGAAAAGGGAAACATACTGAACGTGCCTAGAACCGAAATAAAAAATAGTGAAGGATCACTTCAAAGAATCAGTGCTAAAAATAAAAATTCTAAGCAAGTAGACATAGCAAAAGCAATAAAATGTCAAAAATTTACTACGATATAAATTAAGAAATAGGTAAATTGTCATAAATACATACAAATATAGCGCTTAAATAAAATTTTGGTTATTGGCAATAGCCCAAAGCACATTTACTAAGACACCCTATGGGGTTTACAAGAAGCAAATGAAGAAACATAAAGGCAAGAAAAGTAGAGAATTATTTAAATATCTATCAGAAGACGTCATGAAGAACTTTCTATATGCTCGATCAATATGTATTTGAAAAATAAAATTCTTCCTAAAAAATTGAAAACTGCTCTAATTGTCTAATTGTACCCATATTCAAATAGAGCAACGTGTCGGATTGCAAAAATAACAAATCCTACTATACAAGCATATAAACGATTTTCAAAAATCAGAGAGAAGCTTTACCGAAAAAAACATGTTACCGGTAAATTCCCGTTTACGACATGCTTAAAGGTTGCTCAGTAGCTCAATGGGATGGGATTGGTATGTATACTGAAGTGATAGGGGAGTCGCTCCCGATATTCAAAATGATTGGAACTTGAAACGTACGGGAATATAAAAATAAATTTATGTTACACGTATTTTATAGCACCGCCGTAGCATTATTGATGCCAGTGATGGCGTGGGAGTTACATCATAGAAATCCTCTTCGACGATGGGGAATACTTAACCTTAAATGCTCTAAGTAGGACTAAGGTACCTGGTACTCTGCATGCCTAGACCTTATCCATGGGGTTGGCAAAAAAGGCCTATGAAGGCCTACTTGCCTGACATCAGTCTCCCCACAACTGATAGTAACTACTAACTAACCTCAAATGCTAGTAACAGTAGTGCGCTTACCGCTCTACAAAATGAAATCGTACAGTAAATTTAAGGACTTACTCAAGGTAACATTCATAGCATTAAACTTAAGCGAGTCAGCTTTGTAGCTATGACTGCAACAAGAAAGTGTTTCAAAACAATGTCCAAAGAGTTTCGATATACTTGTCGTGATAAACAAACCTGTACAGGTGTTCGCCAGAGAAGAAAACTACAGGAGAAAGTATTAACGTAGTGGCGCAGAGAACTCAAGGCGCTACTGCACTACGAACAGAGACATGCCCCAAAATTATTGTACAATATGCAACTTATGTGCTAAAACACAAACCAACCAGACAATAATTTACACATGCAGGGTCGCATGTTAGGTACATATAAAATATTGAAAATTAACATGACAAATCACACATAAAATACGAAATAATAAACCATAAATTCAAATTAGCTGAAATGCAGCTCAATCGACGGCAATATGCAAACACCCAGACTACGTTTGAGTAACATTCTGGCCTAGCCTACTGGACCGCCAGCTGCCAAAGTTGAGTGAGATTTTCGGACTTGCAAATGCATCTTCTAGTTCGAAAATGGAAGCAAAAAGAACAGTTCCAAGGATATTGCTGAGCGGAATTTGTGTGGTTCTACATACAATGTGACGCTCGACATTTCAGGGCTGTATCGGTGGGACCATAAAGAATGGACAGCGACAGGTGAAAGAGTTTCCACGTCCAGTTATCCTGAATCCACACGCAGTAAAGGGAGGCAAAATAGAGGGATGATAAAGAGTGTTCCTTTACATATTCCACCGTAGGTCGATATGAAAATCCGCAAAACTTAAAAATAAGATGGAAATTGCTATTTCAGGTGCGTAGGCTACGTTTATGTATATTATACAACTATCAGTAATTTGCTCAGTTACTCAGCTTCTGTAAAACAACTAGCTGCGATGCAAAATAGCGTTTGTTATCAACATCTAAAAATTATTCTTCAAAATGTTCAAGTAATTCATTGAATATATAACATACTTAAACTACACTAAATTAATTATCGCATTATGCGGATACAAAATTCAGCAGTACCTTTATATCTTCCAATGTTTAATGCAATATTTAATAAGGCCTGGATAATAAAGAGATTAAAAATGTCCAGATAGAGGATACACAGTTTCTTGTTTGGTGAATAATTACTCATTTATTTACTAGTAATTGCATTACTGTCGCTAACTACGCAATATACTCTAAAACCTATTTCTTTGTAATTGTTTATTACAGTTTTAACTAATGTAGAAACAACTTCAAAAGTTAGTTTTGAGGTAGACGATTTGTGTATTGCTTCATTAAATTTTGATTTTATACTTGTGGTCATGAAGACGTGAGGTCGCAGTAGCCAAAGAATTATTATTAAAAGAAATATATATCTTACCTTTGTTTATATAATTGTCTCGACACACAAGAATTGAACACCGGTAAGTGTTTTAGAACACTATCATCTCGCCATTACATGACAATGACCGGTTTGTAACGGTCATTTAGGTGTTTATTTGTACAAATCCAATGGTAACTCACACGCACGCCAACAAACACTCACGAAAGTACTAAGTGACTTGCCTGTTACAAAAAGCTCAATTGTATTCGATAATTGCAATTAACGTGCAGCTACAGTAAGTAGCCAACATTTTCGGCGACGGCATTCGCTACCCATTTTAGTCAACGTCACGAGACAATGACGTCAGAGCTATTGTCCTAGGAACGCTAAGTTAAACACCTTATCAAGCTGCTTTGTTGAAATTTATGGTTAGCACAGCAACAATTCCAACAAAATTGTGTGCAGTTAAGCACCAGTTTGACCTAAGTCATCAGTGATTATGTTTTGTATGGTGAACCTAAAATGTTATGTTAATTTAACTCAGCTGCTGACCAACTTCATGTGCTCCTAAATTCTGTACGGCTTAGGTAAGCAGCAATCTAAACTTTTACAGATTGTTAATTGTATGACATCTAAAAATGTCATATACGTGTTGACCTAATCTTATTTGTGTTGTTACGAAGGACGGATGTGAAAGACGTTTTAAAGCAAAGACCTAGGACGTTCACAAAACTAATCTTTTACTACGGGTAAATTACGTACTCACGTGGAAGTGTTATTCTATTATCTACAAATGTTGGCTTATTTCAAGGACTTTCATTGTAATATCTTTGCTATATTGCCCTAATATACAAGCAAGTTAGTGATTTTTTTAAATTGAAGAGCTTGTACTCTACGAACTTATAATATTGTTTCTATCGCGCAAAATGTATCACAGTTATAAGCAAATCCACTGGTATTATTTACATTTGATTACATGTAAGCCCAGCAATTAGATGTCCTTAATTCTAAAAAGATTTAGTTCAGCTGATTATTCGTTGGAATTAATAAATTAATATTTGCGCGTACATCGTTTGTATGGTATTTATTCACGCAATCAACTACTTTCATCTCTTGTTTGGCACAAAAATAATACCGATGCCTATATAGTTTACTTTACATATTGGTTACGAATACAGATTATTATCAAGTCGTTTTTGGGTTTACATGGAAAATTATATATTTGTGTATACGAGTAGTATAGTAATGAGGGCACAATCAAACGCCGTTAATTTTAACGTAACGAAAACTCTATTTCATTTTTCATAGAAAATAAGTTCTAAGACTCAGGAGGAAGCGAAACTGAAATTTGCATTTACAACTTGAAATGTTGTTATTGTTCCCGATGGGCATAAAATTTTACGGCATATTATCTTTAGGAAATGAGTTTTCCCTGTGTTATTGTCGATACTTTTACAGAATTTCGAGGAAACTAGACATTGATCGGAAGGAAAATGCCAATAAAAACAGCATTTTATGCAAAAAACCAAACAAAATAAAACCTGAGATAATTGTTTACTAGACCAAATTTAAAGAGATCGCATTATACTTGGTGTTTGAGAACCCATCACTCAAGGTAGCAAAAGCACAATTTTGAAGTAGTGCTAGAAATGCATATGGAGAAGGGAAATAACCTTGGAATATAAGGATCAGGGTGATCAAGTTTATGTTGATCTCATACGAATACTAAATGTTGAAACTGTTTTGTGTGCAAACTTGGTTGAAGATGTTGTAGGCTAGTGGCGAGATAAAAAGTTCCATTTAGCTCTCAGAGATGTTATTAAATGAAAAATTTAATAAGGTCAAAGTTCAGTATAAAGTACTAAAGCTAAATATTTGACCCATATTTGTAATTTACTAGGTATGAAGCCAGACGAAAAAAAATTGAGTAATTATACCTTTTAAAAAACTATAAAGTAAAAATTCAAAGAATTATAGGAATGATAAACTACTTCAGAAATTTTATACCGAATTTAGCCAAAGTTATAGCTGCGTGGAAGAATTACTTAAAAAGAATAAATATGTTATATACTAGTGAGTCACCTGAACTACGCTTCGGTAAGCTAAATTAAGAGAGATTCATTAATATAAATTTAACAAAAAGTATGCTTCGGCCGGGAATCGAACCCGGGCCGCCCGCGTGGTAGGCGGGCATTCTACCACCAGACCAATTATGCTTGGTTGAATGAACAGCTACTGTAATAGCATATGAACATAGTGAATCACCCGAGGCAACAGCTGCCGCAGCACAGCCCACGCCCATAGACGCGATTTAAAACTTTTTCGCACTTTTTTTGAAAATAATAACCGGCCTACGATCTAAGTCGACAAATTAGCAAAAATTTAAGCCATCATACAACTTAATCGGGCCAGTATCTTCGGAGGAGATAGCGAACAAACATACACGCAAACATACAAAGAGAGCACCGATTTTATGTTATAAGATTAAATTGGATTACAGCTGTTTTGAATCAATGTATTAATTTAAAAATATATCTAAAATAGTTTTATTTTCTGTACAAGCATTTTTCAGCTATTCGGTAAGCTTAAGTTACGTTCTAATTGTTTTGATTTAATTAGTAGTGTTAAAGTTTTATATTTAAATAGATAAAAAAATTTAAGTTACGTTTCACCTACTTTACTTAGTTTATTCAGATAATTTAAAAACTACAATAATTTAATTGACATGGTGTATAATGTTGTTGATGCATGATTATAGGAACTAATTTCTTTCAAAATTTGAATTCTTTGTTTTAATATAAAACAAGCATATACCTACTTGTTAAATAGGTGAAACAATAACCCCTCATTTATTTGCTACCTTTTATGTTTAAACATTATTTTTAGTTTTAGTCTATGGTTGTTAGTCCATGAACTATAGGAAATCATCTTGATCATCCAAATAAGTACGCTATATTCAAATTTATTTTCCTGTTAACCACATTTTTTTAAAATAATTATTGGATTGTTAAGTAAAATGTTCACGTTTCACTAGGTTTCGGAAAATTTTAATATTTAAACTATTGCGGTTAATAAGCCTTGTTGCGTTTACCTCTTTAATTACTTATACTGGATTTATTAGCTGTTAGTCGATTTTGTTTATTTATCACTTTCGTTGTGGCTTGTGTTCTCTTTTATACTTTTTTTTTATCAAAACGTAATTAGGGTATATGCCAGCAATAGATTTTGTAAATTGAATTATTTTTTTATCTGAAAAATAGGTAAAAGTATTTATGATTTCATGAATTACTTTGATAATACTACTAATCTAAAATTGTTCTTTTTAAAATGTGATGTTACGTGGTTATTGTTGTTAAAATTTAGATGTTATTTATGTTTTCTGCCATTTTTCTTTCCTTAATTTGCTGAACTTCCTAGGTTATATGGATTTTATATTGTTATTTTATATAGCTTTCAACAAAACTAGATTACGTGCTATTAAGAATCATTTTACTTACTTAAAACATTGTATACATTTTAATTTTAACCTATTATGTTACTATGATAATAACTCCTTAGCAACGAGTTGCGTTAAGATGCATTTAACAGCACTAGTGTTGTTAAGAAAAATAACATACCCATACTTTATTAACATTTAATCACATGTTGGCAGTACTGACGTGTATTGTTAGTGACAATAACAGTCTATGCCAAATCCGATGTTAGTAGGTTAGGTTTTGTTTGTTATTTGACACAGACTGACGCAACACTTAACCTCGTAATCTCGAATTTATAATAACCTGATAGCGCTACCAACAATACAGTATTGAGTGATACCACGACAGCCATAGCAGATATATGTCTCGCTGTTGTGTAATAAATAAAAAAAAATTATTATTTTTTTAAAAAGGTTAGTATTTTAGGATAAAATAAACCGTGTTACGATATACGTAATGTTATCTGTTTTCTACATTACAAGAGAATAGTTTGAATGAACGAGCGACGTTAGGAACGAGTTCTTTAAAATTCTCGAGTAATGTAGAAAGCAGATAACGTTACTTGCATCGTAAATTACTATTATAATGTGGGCCAAAGATTGGCTGTCATGTTCTTACAATTTTCGGCAACCATAATCTCAAAGGTTGTAGCGTCGTTAAAACAATTTGTTAGTTAAATAGTTTCTCATTTGTTCTAAAATCAAGTTTGTTTAATTTTTGTAGTAAATAGTTCTAATTTTATTAGATACTAAATTGCCTAGATTGTTTAAATGGTATGTAAGAATTCATTTTTATTTATATTAAACATTTTGTTCATTTTTTAAAAATAGTATCGTATATTTTATTCAAAGTTTCAGTGTCTAATTTGTAATTTATAGCTTGGAATAACTTTTTAATTTCTGTGCATTCCAAAAGTAGTCTTTGTATGTGTGTTTCGTTCAAGATTGTAATATGCACAAAAAACCATCAAAAATACATTCCTAAGGAACAAGCAGTAGTTTGTTACCTTTAAAAAGGGTACTTAGCATTAGAATGTATTTTGTTGCATAAATCTTGGTCGTATGAACGTTTCGTTATTTGAAGCGCTGTAATCGTGTAAACGTAGCGTAATTGGCAGCTCGCTTATGCGCCAATACTGAAATACCTGCAAACTTCGTTGAGCTTTTTCTGACGCCTTTCGCACACTTTAATAGCTTATCTTATAGCGCAGGCATCTTTTTTGTTTCGGTTTTTTCGAGATACGAAACGATTTGTTGCGGCTTGTATAGCGTACTTTTTCGTACGTGGTCTCGAGTTAGCAGCATGCATGCAATTGTCGTTCCCCAAAAAAGCCTGTTATGCAGGGTGAGTGGTTACTTCATTCTTAGTTTTAGCAGCGTTGTACAACTAACTAATCGCAATTTTCGTGTCTATCTTTTTCCCGTAGGTTCGGTCTGCATTGGAAGGCTTAAATTCCCTTCGTCCTGTGAGCCCCATTTGACCGTGGTTTTAATAGATTACCTAATGGTGCAGGCATCTTTTTTGTTTCGGCTTTTCGAGATACCAAACGACTTGTTGCGATTTGTATAGCGTACTTTTCCGTACGTGGTCTCGGTTTAGCAGCATCCATGCAATTTTCGTTCCCTAGAAAAGCCTTTTTTACAGAGTGAGTGGCTACTTTATTTTTGGTTTTAGTAGCGTTGTACAGTTAACTAATTGCATCCTGCATTTTTAGCTTTTCCATGAAGGTTCTAAAGCACCGATTTAGTCTGAATTAGAAAGCGTGAATTCCTTTCGTCCTGTGAGCCCCATTTGACCGTGATTTTAATAACATATCTTACGGTGCAGACATATTTTTGTTTCGGTTTTTTATGATACGAAACGACTTGTTGCTGTTTGTATAGCATTCTTTTGCGTACGTGGTCTCGAGTCAGGAACATGCATGCAATTGTCGTTTCCCAGAAAGGTCTGTTATACAGGATAAATGACTACTTTATCTTTGGTTTTAGTTACATTGTGCAATTGCGTCCTGCGTTGTTAGCTTTCCCCGAAGGTTCTAAAGTACCGATTCAGTAAGGTGTGAATTCCATTCTTTCTGTGAGCCCC
Source organism: Agriotes lineatus (assembly GCA_940337035.1). Taxonomy (NCBI): domain Eukaryota; kingdom Metazoa; phylum Arthropoda; class Insecta; order Coleoptera; family Elateridae; genus Agriotes; species Agriotes lineatus. Next base: position 41,082,971 of record OW679203.1, read on the forward strand.
ATTTGACCCAGATTTTCATCCCGTGAGCAATACGCATTGCAGTAATATTTTTTTGGAGACTTCAAGCAACCTCAAGTTACTGCAGCATAACTGTAAGGACCCGTTTGGAGGCTATTTAACCATAAACTGCAGACGCTCGATCTTTCAGATAAGTAAATTACGACGTAGTAAACCGCGTCGCCATATCCCCAACGACGCTGTGGAATTATACCTTCTTGGTAGAGCGTTCTGATCTTCGTGGCATGCTACTGAACTGACGCACCTGGTTGGATTGACTTCAGGACTCAGCTTATGCTAAATTGGGTTAATGATATTCATTTTGCGAGCTTCAGGTGTATTGGCGTAAAGAAATTAAGGTAAGATCGCTTGTAGTTGTTCCTGAGCAAAAATGGGAGGGGGGGGGGGGGTTGTTCGGAAGCGCCACTGGTTCGAAACGGTCTAAACCAGAAAACCTACAGATGTCCGTGTAAGTTCCTAAACCACTTAGCTGTTTCATAAAAATAATAAAAGACAGAAAACACCATAGCTTGAAATAACCTAATTGTTTATTTACAGTATGTACACATAATTTTAGTTTTACTTATAAAATGTACAAGGTTTTAATGTTAATAAATTTGAAGTGAAGAATATAACTCTATGCTTTTAACTCGCAAATCGCTCGAGTACACGTACCTCAACTGTAAGGTAGTGACTTAAAATTCAAGAACTTGCGATAAAGAAAAAACGGGAGTTCTCATCAAATCGCTTCAACGATCAATTAATTTAACTAGCCGCGATCTATTCGAATGGTACCATTTCGCATAGAAGGTTTTACACTTAAACTGTGTATTTTAAGAGCTAATAAGGAGTTAATTTCAATATTTAAGCTCCCGGTAATCCCTCGCAAAAGATAATCAAATTTATAAAATGCTGAATTCAGCTTCACGAACTGAACGCGACCAAAATCCTAACAAACAGTATTACCAATCGAGAAAATATTAAATACATAGATTGAAAATAACCTATTCCGCATACATGATTGCACGAGGTAAATATGGCAGTTCCACAGCCTTTCTTAATTTCTTGGCACAATCGGTTAGGGATATCACCAACGTCAAAAGTAGGCGCAACACAAAAGCTTTTATAGGACCAGCACGAACGACATTTTTAATCTGAACGAGAAGATGACTAAAACGCTAGCAGATACCTGGTGATGTATGACAGGGCACAGCAGCGTCGACAGAGCGACTATACAGAGCAGCTCTATACTCGGGGATGCTGTTCCAGAATTTGAAATAACCTCAAGTGCGACCATCCGTTGCACTGGGGAAAAACCCCGTCGCTCGTCAAACTTGGAGGAAGTCGTGTATTCGGAGGCTAAGACATGAGTTGGGGGTGGGGGCTCAGAACTGCGTGGGGGTTGGTCCTCCAGGTGCTTTGGCAAGCAACACCAATGCCCCAGGAGGAGTACAGGCAGCATTTCGTACGAACTAGACCCAAAAGGAGTACGAAAACGAATACAAAAAGACCTAAAATTACACGATATTCGAATTTGCTGATCACACAGAACTACAAAACATACCAGAGCTGGTGGATGTCCTCAAGTGAGTAATATTGCAGAAATATATTATCATCCTAGCATAACTGGCTTCATTCTAGCAATTTCACCAATTATTCTGGAACCGTAGATCTGCATGCAGCAAAATTCCAACAAAATCAACTACATCACCCACAAACAATTACACCAAAAATCAGAGGCATAAAATGGCCGCCGGAAATTGTACTATCAATCTATTTTGAAAACTATTGTAATCCCCTAAGATCAAGGTTTTTCAAAACGTGCCAAAAATGCATAAATGAGTATGCAACCAAATGTACACCTAGAAACTGCAGGTCACTCGAACCCTCTAAACTACATCTGTATGTATTTAAGCGAAAAATTATACGAAACAATTCTTGACTGCATTTAAATGATTTCAACGCTGTAACACAGTCCGTAGTTTACATTTAAATTGTTTGAACTTAAACTGCTTATTTAACTGTGTTAATTAATAGTATCAAATGGGATTTGGAGGTGCTCCTTCCGCTTAATTAATGTTCTGACATATACTGTACTGGCTTGTGTGGAAGAGTTTATGTACTGGCTTTGTTTGTTGTCATTTTGATGCTAATTAGCTATATTATACTGTTAATGTTCCTATGTGTCTGATTTCGCTACTACTAGCTTTTTGTATTTTAGATTGCTCGCACTATTTGAGTTTATAAGCTCTTGACTTTTCTGACTATATTTGTTGTAAGTAAAGACTAGTTGGCGCTCATAATAATTGGTAATAACATCTTGTAGGGAACCTCACGCTGTATTCACTAAGTGTAGCTGGGGAACCCTCAAGTATACTCTCGTAGCGTTGCGATATTTGAAGATTGAAGGAAACACACTAGCCAGTACCGATTATACCCATCCACACAATAATGTAGCAACAAGATTCCACCAACAACTAGAAAAAAGCTATAATCTTATACCATATGTCATTACCGGCGTACTAGGAAGTGAAAGACTGCAATTCTATTGGGATAGAGAAATAGGGACAGATATTTCTATACAAGTTAGTAAACAAAATATAGTAGTCAATGATAAATTAAATAAGGAAGTAATTATTGTTGAGGTTGCTGTACCCCTGAATAACGATCTACAATTGACATATGCTACCAAGTTAATAAATATCTAGAACTAGCAGCAGAAATGTAAAAAATGTGGAAATTACAAGCGATACGAATATATCCACTAACAATATCAACTACTGGTATTGTTCCCAAAACACATATAAAACACAATTTCCCTAAATAATACCTTCAATCAGGAAATCGGCCTTTCTAGATACATGCCATATTGTAAGACGCTTCTTAAAATCGCTATAAGCAGAACTAGGTATCCACCCGTTCTGTTTATTAATAATCCATGCAAAATCGTGAGAATAATGCATGTTAATAATAAAAAAATAATTGTCAGTTTGTTGTCTAGTAACTGGTCCTGACACTTACGTTTCATCGACTAATACAATAGTTCACTGGTAATATGGACACACTGTATAAAGTTTATACGAAATATGCTTTCTAAATTATTAGACACCTCGAATGCATTACACCAGAACCGTTTGTTTCTTTTCAAGTATCTGCTACTCAAGAACTTTTAATTTTTAATTGAAGCTAGACGATGCCGATGACACAATCCAGGAAACGCCAAAACCTGGAGATAGCGCCATTGCGGCCCGGGCTGCAATTGAATAAAAAATCCGCCGTAGGCATCCGGCACATAAATAGAGGAACGTATTGGCGTTGTCTTACTCGTTGTTATTGCTAATATTTTAGAGGCTGATGAAAGGTCGGCAACTGGGGCCCGCAACAGACTATAACAAGCACTGGTGGCGTCTGAACAGCATGCGGTGAAATCAAGCATGTAACTTTCTGTCTTTGACACTGCCGAAATATGTGGAGCCCAACGGCCGCGATGCGCAACCAGATAGTCTTTCCGACTAAATGATTGTAATGTGTGGGAATATTTAAATTAAATGCTCACAAATAGCTCGCTGGCTCGCTGGGCGAGCTCGTCCGTAATTTGCTTGATTGCTCGGCGACGCTTTCTATGGGCTCGATAGATTTGCATGTCTGCAGAATGTGCGAAGCAAAATTTTGGCTGACTCATGTCACCTTGCATAACTCATTTTTATAACAGAATTGTCACTTTGTTTATACAGGGTGTCCCATTTTCAATGATTTTCTTTAAGGAAGACCTTGTATATTACAGATATAAAACAACTGGTACACACTTGCTTAGCTACTTTTTCGAGAAATTATTAATTGCCTAAAAACGATTTAGAATTAGCTCTGGTCATTTTTAAGATGGGTATTTAGTAACTTCAAAATTTAGGATGTGCCAGATGTTTTGATAATTAACACCTTATTACTCTTAGTATAATTAGAAACATATTCTATAAGCTTCCGAAACGAAGACTCCACAGAACAAAGATTGAAAAGTAGTTAGGAATAAAATAGACTACATCCTAATAAAAGAACGATATAGAAATGCAATAAAATCAATCAAAGCATATCCTGGAGTTGATATCCTGGAGTTGACCCCTAAATCGAATCAAAACCCAATAATCGCTAAACCTAAATATCAAACTGAAAAAGACCGAAGAGAAAAACAAACCAAAATCAAATCGATGTCAACAAACTACAAAAACCGAGAGATCAGAAATCAACTCCAAAATAAATCAATGATAATAAAGTAAAAATTAGGTCACTACGAGATAGAAAACAAAGTCATATAAATGGAAAATAGGAAAGATATAAGTCAGCAGTAATGGAACCCAATCAGGAAAATGCTCAAAAAAGGAAACAATCAAACAAAAACAACAATGGATGACAGGCGATATTCTGCAACTAATGGACAGAAGAAAAAGCTACAAATAGAAAACTGATAAATACAAAGAAATACAAAAATAAATAAGATCCAAGATTAAAATAGCGAGTGAAGGAATTCTGGAAAAGAAAATGTCAAGAAATTGAAGAATTGCAAGCAAAGCATGATCATTATAACATTCACAAAAAGATTAAAGAATGCACAGGTACACAAAAAACGCAGACAGCAGAATATTCCCACAGACGAAAAAATTAAATTAAAGATGTGGGAAAAATACCTAAAAGACTTTTTTGAAGATAAAAGAACAGAAAAATAATAACTTGGAGAATGCACAAATAGATGAAGGGCTAGACATAACGAAAGAAAAAGTCTTATATCCAATTTAAAAAATAAACAACAGAAAGACAGCTGAGCCAGATGAAACTATACCTGCCGAAACTCTCAAACTCATAAAAGAAGATCACATCCATATATTAGTAGAATTATACAACGAAATATATTCGACCAGAATAATACCTAATACCCCAAGAAAGCAAATTCCAGAAAATGATTTGGTTACCGTACAATTAGCTTAATGATCCACACACTGAAAGCCTTTCTAAAGATCATACATAATAGAATATATACAGCAAACTTGAACAAGACATAAGTAATAACCAATTCGGATTCAGAAACAGATTAGGCACTAGAGAGACACTCCTTGCTTTTAATGTGATATCACAGAGATGCTCAGATATAAACTGTGGTGTAGCAGAGGTTTGGCAACGCTGTGTAACTGCGGATTATCCTAAGGGACAAAGGCAGGTACTCGGACGAAGGTTTTGGGTTAGTTTTAAGACATTCGAGTTGTGCTCTTGTTAACAGTAACTTGTATTTGTATGAGATCTGTCTAAGTTGTATATATTTAACTAGCTGGCCCGGCAAACGTTGTTCTGCCCAAAAATAATTTGTCTCTGAAACCCCCGATTCACCACTATAGAGTTTTAATTTTATGTCATGTCCATAGTCTTGGACTTGAAAATAAATGCCATTTTCGCAATCAACCTCAATAACTACACCCTTATCGATTTTTAGGCTTATTTACCCCATTTAACCCCCTAAGGGGGTAGCGGACCCGACAGACTTTGTCCTGCCCGAACGTTGGTTTGCCTGGTATTAGCGGGTTCAGCAAACGTTTTTTTCGATATTCGAATTTTCGATTTTTCTCATTTTAAAAATTATTGGGGGTGGTGGGGGGGGGGGTGAACTTTTGGGGTTTATATGTTTTGATATGCGAGAAATCTTAAAACAAATTTTAAAAGATCGTAAAAAATTTTTAAAAATCGTCAACAAAATTTTTTAAAATCGTCAAAAAAATAATTCCTAGAACCCGATTGCAGCGCCACCTACCGGGTATAATTGTCAATCTAAACCATCCAGGGGCCCCACTCAAACACACAATAAATTTCATCAAAATCGGTCCAGCCGTTTAGGAGGAGTTCAGTCACATACACACGTACAGAAGAATTATATATATAAAGATAGGTACTCACCAGAAAAATGAAATTTTGGAGGACCCGACAGACGTTGTCCTGCCCGAATGTTGGTTTGCCTGCTATTAGCAGGTTCAGCAAAGGTTTTTTCGATTTCCGAATTTTCGATTTTTTTTTCATTTTAAAAATATTGGGGGGGTGGTGCGGGGGGGGGGGGGGGTGAAACTTTGGGGTTATATGTTCTGATATGCAAGAAATCTTTTAAAAAAAAATTTTAATTGTTAAAAAATTATTTAAAAAAATTCCTAGAACCCGATTGCAGCGCCACCTACCGGGTCCAATTGTCAATCTAAACCATCCAGGGACCCACTCAAATACACACAAAAAATTTCATCAAAATCGGTCCAGCCGTTTAGGAGGAGTTCAGTCACATACACACGTACAGAAGAATTATATATATAAAGATAAACACATATTTCCACTACTACGTCTTTAATTAGCCTTAACCACAAGGACATAACATAAACCAATAAGTTTACACGTGCCTTATAGAGTATAATGAAGCCTTTGATAAAGTTAGACATGACCAGTTGATGAGACTACTAAAGGAGAAGAATTTGAATCACAGATATACAAGTTCATACTATAATCAAAAAAGTGGACGTGACTACCTCCCTGGACTTTCCCATACTGGAAACTGTTCATATCGTCTTTATTCAACAGTCTTTACAACATATCAAAATTTCAACTCGATGACTCACGTCTTCACCGTGATAAGCGTTTACACTTTCACGTAAATTGCGGGTAAATATAAAAGAATGTGTAGTTCAAAACGTGACCACCGAGCTTCTGTAGATGGCGCCAAGTGGACAAGCCGCCACTGTGCTAGTTTATGTATTATTTTCCTCAAAACGGCTGTAGCACCGAGGTGAAATTTTCTAAGTACCTGGAAATTATATTTTCTAGGGCATACAAAATCGATTTTTTTATTTTCGCGGAAAAAGATTCTTTGACGCAAAAATATAACAACCGTTAGAATAAAAAAATTATTTTTCAAAAATAGAGGGGGGAGGGGGCCGGTGCGCTTACATATATCCACGAGTGTAATATTTTTTTGCATATTCATATGCTCCATTATGCACTGAGCAATTCAGTGAAAACCCCAGCTACCTATCTTGTTTTTTTATTAATTAAAGGGGTTTAAATTTTCAAACTTCAAAGCTTCGTAGAGGGCGCCACAGATAATTCATGAGATTCTTTAAAAAACAGATCGATAGCCCTTTTCGGGGTCTATCAGTGTATGAAGTTTAAACAAATTCCTGTGGGCAGTTTTTGAGAAATGATTTTTAGAAATTTTTCAAAATTTTGAAAATTTGTAATTTAGGCCCCTTAGTATTTTTCAAAACACTTTTTATATCACCTCATGTTAGCCTTCATATACTATTCAGAAAAAAAAAATCAATTGAATCGATTCATCCGTTTTTGAGTAATAGGGCGTTAAACTCAAAATTTTCAAAAAATCATAGCGCCCTTCATTTTAAACCTAGTGAGTTCGGCAAAAAACTAGCAGATTTGTCTTATGACCCTCTATCGTTATCCGCGATAAAATTTTTAAAATTTTAATCACGAAAACAGTGATACCAAAAAAACATGCGTAACTTCCGCTTCCGGTTTCGGATTTTTTTGAAAAGCTTATTTTGTCGATGAATTTTCGATACACTCCCGCATTCCAAAGCGCATCAAAATCGGAGCAATACTTTCGGCTGTAGGAGCGTCACCCACCCACACACCCACACACCCACGCACCCACACACCCACACACAGACAGACATTTTTTAAAAACCACTTTTTTGGGTTCCTAGAGGCCCAAAACGGATATTTCTGTGAAAATCTCGATTTCCAAAATTTTCATGATTCCAAGACTTCCCTATACCTATGGGTATGGGAAAGTTAAAAGCCTGCATCGACGGGATCGAACCCGGGGCTCCCGCGTGATAGGCCAGCACGCTTACCGCTTACCGCAGAACCACACTCTCCTGTTTGAATAATGCGCGCACCCGAGCTAATAGTAGACAGCGATAGGCGCTCCGCTCCACTGCCTAGAGAAGTTAATTAAATTATACTGCTGCCTAGAGAAGTTAATTAAATTACAACTGTTTCGCACTTTTTTGTAAATAAAAACCGGCCTACGATCTAAGTCTGAAAATTAGCAAACTTTTAAGCCATCGTACAACTTAATCGGTCCAGTATCTTCGGAGGAGATAGCGAACAAACATAGTTACACGCAAACAAAGAAAGCTACGATTTTATGTTATAAGATGTGTAGTTCAAAACGTGACCACCGAGCTTCTGTAGATGGCGCCAAGTGGACAAGCCGCCACTGTGCTAGTTTATGTATTATTTTCCTCAAAAACGGCTGTAGCACCGAGGTGAAATTTTCTAAGTACCTGGAAATTATATTTTCTAGGGCATACAAAATCGATTTTTTTATTTTCGCGGAAAAAGATTCTTTGACGCAAAAATATAACAACCGTTAGAATAAAAAAAAATATTTTTCAAAAATAGAGGGGGGAGGGGGCCGGTGCGCTTACATATATCCACGAGTGTAATATTTTTTTGCATATTCATATGCTCCATTATGCACTGAGCAATTCAATGAAAACCCCAGCTACCTATCTTGTTTTGTTTATTAATTAAAGGGGTTTAAATTTTCAAACTTCAAAGCTTTGTAGAGGGCGCCACAGATAATTCATGAAATTCTTTAAAAAACAGATCGATAGCCCTTTTCGGGGTCTATCAGTGTATGAAGTTTAAACAAATTCCTGTGGGCAGTTTTTGAGAAATGATTTTTAGAAAATTTCCAAAATTTTGAAAATTTGTAATTTAGGCCCCTTAATATTTTTCAAAACACTTTTTATATCACCTCATGTTAGCCTTCATATACTATTCAGAAAACAAAAATCAATTGAATCGATTCATCCGTTTTTGAGTAATAGGGCGTTAAACTCAAAATTTTCAAAAAATCATAGCGCCCTTCATTTTAAACCTAGCGAGTTCGGCAAAAAACTAACAGATTTGTCTTATGACCCTCTATCGTTATCCGTGATAAAATTTTCTAAATTTTAATCACGAAAACAGTCGTACCAAAAAAACATGCGTAACTTCCGCTTCCGGTTTCGGATTTTTTTGAAAAGCTTATTTTGTCGATGAATGTTCGATACACCCCCGCATTCCAAAGCGCATCAAAATCGGAGCAATTCTTTCGGCGGTAGAAGCGTCACCCACCCACACACAGACAGACATTTTTTAAAAACCACTTTTTTGGGTTCCTAGAGGCCCAAAACGGATATTTCTGTGAAAATCTCGATTTCCAAAATTTTCATGATTCCAAGACTTCCCTATACCTATGGGTATGGGAAAGTAAAAATGCGTTCTTTCAAATCCCGTAATAAAAAAAGGGGGTTACGATTTAAAAAAATATCGACGACGTCATCACCCTGTATGTATAGATTTTATTTGAAAAAATGCGCAAATAAAAATAAAAATCGACGGATCCCAGCGTTTTTTCCAAAAGTTATTCCTTGAATGTTTAACGAATGTATCCACTACTTTACGAAAGCACTATATACAGCAAATGCTCGATAACGTAAACACTGGATAAAGTTAACACAAAATTCATACTATAGGATGGAACAGAACGCCCGATAACGTAAGCAACCTGTACAGTTCGATAACGTAAACAGTTCTTGGCAAAGGTTAGTCGCCGATTTATGTAGGGGATTCCCCTCTGCGTCATGGCTGAGTCGATCGGATGGGTATTTATGATGCGTTTGCATTTCATTTTAGTCATTATAGAACATAGGCGCTAATCTATGCAGAATAAAATAGCAGCTTATTTTTCTTCTCATTAAAAATGTGTATTACTTATCGCTGTCATAATAGGTTTTGTTTTTTATTTGTGTTATTAAACGTTTCTTTTAATAATGTGTTTATTAATAAAATCATGCTCGCTAATGTAAACATTTCAACAATGTGAACACACTTGGTTCGAATTAGTTTACTTTATCGAGCGTCTGCTGTATTTATTAAATGGATATTAGTTTGCAGATTGCAGTAACTGTTTCGACTATCAATATTCAACTATTTTATTTTTAATGGAATACTCTGTATATTTTTATAAATTTTGGTAGAATTTTTAATTCTCTTTCGTGAAAAATACTACCAAAAAATTCTAAAAATGTATCAAATCTAGATTGCCATGGAAATTCGAATTTAAATCTAGAAGTCTTAGAAAACAGAAGTAAACAAAGAACAATCTTTGCTGGTGATTGCTTTTATTATATACCGGGTGAATATTTCGAAACCGAACATAGGCAAGGGAAAAAGGTTTTTCGCAGATTGCTGCTCCCCATTTTAACTTAGAGGGTTTATAATGACACCAATCGAAAGAAGATTTTTTTTCTCATCTAATGATATGTGAATTAGTTAATTTTCAGTTGTATTTCTCATTATTTTATCAAAAATTCGCAAAAATTCAATTCGGAAAATCATGTTGAGCCATGAGTCGTAAGACAATAAATAGATTCAAACGTCATTCAAGTGACAGATTCATTATGTTAAGATAACTTGATTTCAGGGAAGCCATCACTCAACGTGTTTTTTTTAATGACATAGAGTCATGGCAAGATATGATTTTTAAAAATCGGATTTATCACGAATTTTCGATAAAATAATAAAGATATACACCTGATTATTCAACACTATAATGAACGAACCAATGAAAATTGTTCAATTTGTCAGAAACGGCCAATAAAAATTGACTGTCATTGAAAACACCTAATGTCGCAGTTTTTTCACGCGATTCCGATTGGTTTCAATGATTTCAATTTAGTGAGTAGCCTTTGACTGACATTTCGCCAAAACGTCAAAGTGAAGTTTGCAAATCAGCGTCGTTCTAAAAACTCATAATAATCGTGTTGGAAGCTTCAGTATTGAATTAATAGTGGAAAACGTTAAAAATGTGTGCTGTCGAACACGGTAAAAGTCATCTACCCATACTGTTGAATAATCTTTCCAAATACCACTCAAGGCAAATTTTTTTCGTCAACATGCAAATGATTGCAAATTTCTCTCAACAAAAACTGCTCAAATTCCACTCGACCTGCGGTCTCGCGGAATTTTTAAAGCAGTTTTGGTTTCACAAAATTTCAACACAATAATTTGCATGTGAACAAAAAAATTCTCAAAAAATTTTCACCTTTTGTGGTATTACCCTTGAAAATTAACTAATTCGCATATCATTAGATGAGAAAAAAAATCTTCTTTCAATTGGTGTCATTATAAACCCTCCAAGTTAAAATGGGGAGTAGCAATCTGCGAAAAACCTTTTTTCCATGTTAATTGCCTATGTTCGGTTTTGGAATATTCACCCGCTATATATTATATATATATATAAGTCGATCATTAAACGAGTTTATATACGTCATATTTTATTGTTAATAATTTATTATGAATGCCGTAAAAAGAGTGCTGCAGCATTATGAATGTATCGCTTACGATTTCCTGAGAGAAATATTCAAAATCAAAGACCTTTTAGGATCTATATCATTTAGATTTTTGCTCTGGAGCTGTTTTAAGGATCCTATTTTCCTTATGGTGCCCGAATATACTGCAGAGTTAAAAACCATATAAGAGAGGCAGTCAACTATACTTCAGCTAATATGCTACTCCGCTCAGTAAAAAGTGTAAAAAATGGTGTTAACTCTGTATTGACAATAATGACTACATTTTGAACAATCATTTTTGTAAACTACTTAAAGTATGCTTTTGTGTTTAATTTCTCACATTCTCTGCTTTTCTTCGGAACTCCAATTATTTATTTTTAAGGTTACATTCTTTCATAATGTCAATTTATAGCAATTTTAATTTTTGTTAAAGAAATTTTAATTGCTTATAATGGCTATAATTGAAGAAAGAGATTCTAAGCCTCAAACAATATACACAGGAACAAGATAGAAGAAATGGAGAGAGAAACCAAGAAATGAGATCAAACAAAAGACCCACAAACAAACCATGGGTAACGAGAGAAATTAAACAAACTATTCTAAGGAAAAAGGAAGTCTGGAACAATTATAGAAATGGTACAAATAATGTAACCTACGAAGATTACACAAGGTTACGGAATCACTGCATAAATCAAATCAGAAGGTCACGAGCACAATTTGAATCGAACATTATTGATAGCGGTGACAAAGCTTTTTATGCTTATGTCAAACAAAACATTGCCTCCTCTATATCCATCCCGCCTGTTCTAAGAGATCCAGACGGAAACTTAACAACCAAACAAACAAAAATTGCCAATATATTTGGTGATCATTTTGAGAGAACCTTTCTCCAAGAGCCAGAATTCAATAACCGCACCATCCTCAACACAACCCCACGAGTTGGAAATGCAATCTCCGAGATAATCATCGAGGAAAATGTAGTCAGAGAAATCTTACAAAACTTGAAGGTAGACTCGGCAGCGGGCCCCGACGAAATTCCATCAATTATTCTAAAAAATACTGCACCAATGCTTAGCCAGCCACTGACAAAGATCATGCATCAAAGCTTTCAAGAAGGCAAATTACCTCAGCAGTGGAAAGAAAATGTGGTGGTTCCAATTTATAAGAAAGGGGATAAGTTGAATCCAGCTAACTATCGTCCCATCTCTCTGACATGTATCGCCTGTGAACCTGTAAATGGAGCATATTATTGTTAACCAGCTGAGAAATTTTTTAATGCAAGAAAACATAATAATTCAGGAACAGCACGGATTCACTCCGCACAGGTCAACAGTGTCTAACCTGCTATCTTGCCTAGACAAGTGGACGACAGCACATGATTCCCGGGAGCCTCTCGAGATGTAATATACTTGGATTTTGAGAAGGCCTTCGACAGAGTCCCAATTCAACGTCTTATAGCCAAATTAGATCATCTTGGAATTCGTGGCAAGTTATTGAAATGGATTGAAGACTTTCTAACAAATAGGAATTTCTGTGTAAGATCAGGCAAGTCAAAGTCGCAGCCAAAATTAGTAAGAAGTGGAGTACCCCAGGGATCAGTTCTCTCGCCCACTCTATTCACGCTCTTCATGCTCGACTTAAGGAAGGTCATAAAATCTAATGTATTATTCTTCGCTGATGATGTCAAATATTTTGCTAATCCTTTAACCAGCTCAGGGCAACTCCAACAAGACCTAGACAGAATACAAGAATGGACCAGGAACTGGTTGATTAACTTAAATGCCAGCAAGTGCACTATTTTGCGTTTTGGAGCTAATAATCCTAAGACAGCCTACTACACTGATGGCGTTTCTATTACTACTGTCAGTGAACAGAAAGACCTTGGAATACTGGTATCCTCAAACCTAAAATGGGAGTCTCATATAACTGGAATTGTCAAAACTGCCAACTCGGTAATCTACATGATAAGGAAAGCATTCCAAAATCTTAAACCAGACACATTTGTCAAAATTTATAAAACGTACATTAGGCCTTTGTTGGAATACGGTTTTCAGATATGGAATCCTTACTTCCAGACGGATATTACATTGATAGAGAATGTCCAACGTCGGGCTACTAAACTACCACAAGGATTCAAAAGACTCGAGTACCCACATCGTCTTGAACTGCTCAAACTTCCAACACTGCAACAACGTCGGCAACGTGGCGATTTGATTGAAACCTTTAAAATATTAAACAATTATTACGACTGCCCAGAGCTAAAATCCATGTTCAAACTCCAATCAAGAACCAATTTACGAGGACACAAGATGCACCTGCTAAGAACCAGAGCAGAACTTAATCCTCGACATAATTTTCTGTGTAATCGCATAGTGAGTGACTGGAACAAATTACCTGAAGAAGTAACTAATGCCACATCCATAAATCAATTTAAAAATAGACTGGACAAACATTATGCAAACAATACTACAAACACAAATACAATACAATAAAACAACTAACTATTAACAAACATTATACAACATAATGCAATATCATGTATTATACGTGGATATATCAGCTTAAAGCTGCCTTTCTACCTCCAATAATAATAATAAAATAAATAATAATACACGAAGTGGCGGACCAAGAAAATGAGAGCGAGTTACAAAGAGACGAAAAAATACAAGTAGTACTACGAGACCTGGGAATACCAATAGTATTGGGAGGCGGAGGTAAATGAGACCAGGAGAATCGGGAAGTACCAAGAAGGCAAAATCAGACCAATTATGATGGAAACAAGGAAATGGAGTAAAAAAGTAGAGATACTCAAAGAGACTAAAAAACTAAGAGGTACAAAAATTTACATGGATGAAGATTACTCAAGAGAGATACAAATGCAAAGAAAAGAACTGATAAAATATATGAAGGAGATCAGAGCAGAAGGACACACAGCTATTGTTAGATACAATAAAATAATAATGAATGGAAACACATACTCTTTGGAACAAATCAAAACCATAAGGGAACAGGAAACGAATGCACTATACCGAATTCACGAAGTCGAGTCAGTGGAAGTAAATAAACATTGGCGCGTGATCAGTCCGTATTAGCTGCATGCGCGCGATGCAATTGGCCCGTTGTTTGCAGTGATTATACTGAGTTCACAGACTGACGACCTGCACGTCAAATTTTAACGATAGAATTCGACAGCTATTATTACATATTAGCAATGGCGAGTTCAACAGATTATGCAGATGAACCAACAGGAGTGCCAGATCAATTATCTCCTCCTAAGAAACAAAGCAAATGCGTGTCGCTGACTAGCGCTGAAAAACATATTACAATTTTTATCCGCACAAGCCGCAATCGTGTGAACAAAGTTCTACAGTGTTCACGTGAATTTGTTTACGCCTGCTGACTCGATTCGGTGAATTTGGTTTAGATGCAGAAGAAGAGAAAGTAATAAACGAGACAAAGACCATTGAGACACAGATAGAAAGAAATGAAGACAAAAAGAAAGGCAGAACCATGAGTCAAAGATCTCCAGGGGATAACTCACAGGAAGAACTACGAGACAAATTACTGAAGATTACAATAACAGGAAATACTCCAAAAAAGTAAGGGCAAACAACAAAGGGAAAACAAATGAGACGAAACGGGCAATGGAAAAGGAAAACGATAAAACAAAAAATATAACAGTGGAAATGCACAAAACAAAAAAACCAAAAGTATGGAAATTGGCAACATGGAATATTAGAAGTTTAGCAGGGAAAGAAAATGAGCTGAAGTACGAATTCGTAAAAGCAAAACTAGACATACTGACCATATCAGAGACAAAAAAGAAAGGACAAGGGATCATACAAATGAAAGATGGACACGTACTCATATATAGTGGAGTACCAGAGAATACAAGAGCAAGAGCAGGTGTAGGCTGCTTAATCAAGGAGGAACTAGCAGTAAGTATTCAAAAATGGAAAGGATGGAATGAAAGATTATTAACAGTAGAACTAAAAGATACTAATGGAGACATAATAACAGTAATAGCTGTATACGGGCCAGATGATAATGATTCAAAAGTAAACAAAGATAAATTCTGGGAAGAATTAACTGTAGCAAGAGAAAATAGTAAAGGAAAGATATACGTAGCGGGAGACCTAAACAGCAGAGTGGGAAACAAGTAAACAAATCGATCAAAGCTGTAGGAAGATTTGAAGAAGATACAAAGAATAATAACGGGGAACGATTAATAGAATATTGCACTCTAAATAATTTACTAGTAACAAATACATTCTATCAACATAAAGATATTCATAAATTTACAAGGGAAGTCACCAGCAGAAATGAAAAATCTATTATCGACTATATATTAATAGTAAAAACAAACAGAAGAAAAGTGAATGATGTCAAAGTCAGTCGAGGACCAGAAATCTATAGCGACCACTACCTAGTGATAGCAAAAATAGTAGACGAGAACAACAGCAGAAAGGACGAAACAAAGAAAATAACTAAAAAAGTGGAGTACCAAACAACTAAAACCTATAAGCTAAACGATATAGAAGTTAGCAGGAGATATAAAGAAATCTTAAGTAATAAAATTAAAGCATTTGGAAATGACCTGGAAAAAGCAAATACTGAACAACTATGAAAACACTTCAAAAATATGATATTGGATGCAGCATTAGAAGCTTGCGGGAAAAGAAGAACAACTAATACCACAAAGCAAACAGCATGGTGGAACGAGGGTACTAAGAATAAAGTTAAGAAAAAGAAAGAATACTGGAAGGCATACCTTGGTAATAGAAACGAAGAGACATACAAAAGATATAAAGATCAAAGAATAAAAGTTAAGAACTTAATACTTACGGCAAAACAAGACACATGGAAAGAATTCGGGGAAAGACTGGAAAGAAATAGTAAAGGAAATCAGAAGCTGTTCTATAAAGCACTAAAGTCATTACGAAACAATAAAGCAACGTACAATAACAAGATAAGAAATAAGAAAGGAGAAATAATAACAGAAGACACAGATGTTATGGAAAGGTGGAGGGAATATTCCAAATAATTATTAAATCCAACACAACCAGAAACAAAAGCAGAAGACATTAATACAATAGTAAATAATGAAAGAAGTATAGACGAGCAAGAAGTGATGAACGGAGAGGAAATAGAGCTACAAGAAATGAGAGAAGCCATTAAAAATATAAAAAATGGCAAAGCACCCGGGTACGACAAAATAAAACCTGAAATGTTAAAGCATATGGGGGAAGACGGAGAAATGCTGCTGCTAAATATTTATAATAAAGTGTGGAGTGAAAAGGCTATACCAAAAGACTGGGAAGTAGGACTGGTCCTACCAGTGCACAAAAATGGTGACAACACGCTGTGCAATAATTATAGAGGGATCACATTGTTAAGTGTACCCATGAAGATATACGAGCAGATAATGGAAAAGCGACTAAGAGGAAAAATAGAGGAGACACTCTCGAAATCACAAAGTGGATTCAGAAAAGGACATAGCGCTCAAGACCATATTTTTACAATTAAAGAAATAATTAAGAAAACGGTACCGTATAACAAGAAAGTATTCTTGGCTTTTATTGACTTAAACAAAGCATTCGATCGAGTCAAAAGAAGGAAGATATGGAAAGCCTGAACAGCAGAGGAGTTGATAGAAACTTGATAGAGGCTATCAAAAGACTCTACAAGAACAATGTTAATTATGTCATGAGCAAGAATTTCATATCAGAAAGTTTTAATACAAATGAAGGATTAAGACAGGGGGGAGTCATGAGCCCGGTATTATTCACAATATGGATGATAATATAAAGACGTGCAATATGCAAGAGTTAAAAAATTAAAGCTGGGTTATAGAAACCTACAGATAGTACAGATAGCAGAATGCGCATTTGCAGACGATGTCGCAATAATGGCAGAAAATGAAGCGGACCTGCAAATAAACTTAAATGTATGGAACGAAGTGCTAAAACAGTTCAATATGAAATTGAACCTAGACAAGACGAAAGTGATGGTATTAAAGGAGGCGTATAAAATTAACATCCAAATAGAAGGGAAAGACATAGAACAAGTCAGCCACTTTGAATATTTAGGAGTCACAATAGAGGCGACGGGAAGACAAGAAATGGACCTCAAGAAGAGAGTAGAGAAAACTAATAAAGTATACTACGCAATAAAGGATAAATTCTTAAATAAAAGAGAAGTGTCGAGACAAACAAAGATAAACAATCTTCAAAACAATATACCGACCAATACTTACCTATGGCTGCGAGACATGGGTCCTGTCAAGAAGGATGAGAAGTAAGTTACAAGCAGCAGAGATGCGTTATTTAAGAAGAGTTAAAGGGATTATACAAGAAAGATGTTTCAGCTTATTAAAAAGTGTCAGATCATACTGTACTGCAGAAATGGGCTCGGACCACTTTTTAGTGTGTACGACATAGAAGTACAAGAAATTGGAGAAATTAAAAAAGAAAACGATTGTTCAATCCAACTATGACATAGAAAACTACTAGAATTAAAGATTAAAAAGGAATATCAACAAAGAATTAAAATATGCGGAAAAACTAAACACAAACTGGATATAGGAAGAGAATAGAACATTTGTAGGAAATAATAAAATTGGTAGGAAAGAAAAAGAGAGTAAAAAGAGAAGGATGACTTAATGAGGACTATCGAGTTGCAAGAGCTGAAAGACAAAAATGCTGCAGACCAAAACAGCACAGAACGAAGAAATGCATTGCGAGCTAAAACGACACTCAAAAAGTATATATAGAAATGTGAAGAGTCTTTCAAACATTAATTTACAAGAAAAATATAAAAAGAGATAAGGAATCTTTACCAATAAAATACATGCAAGGATAGGGAGCAAAAAATATTATTTTATAAAGACAAACACGGCAACTTAATAGGGGAAGAAATAGAAATGGTGAACCACTGGAAATAATTATTCAATGAAATATTAAATGACGAAATAGAAGAGGAGCAAGAAGACCAAAAAGAAAGAATAGAAGAGGTAGTAACACATTTGAAAAATGGGAAGTGTCCTAGAGGAAATATTATTATTATTATGATTATTATATCAGAATTTAAAAAGAATGGAGGTAAAGCGCTAAATGAATATATATGTTACGGTTAAAGTGTTTATTTGGCTAGTTTATAGACTAGCTGGATAGTATACAAACTATCCAAATGTCTGGATATTTTGATGGAAAAACATATTTCTACTAAAATAGCTATGAATATTGGCTGGTTTGCATACTATCCAGCTAGTTTACAAACTATACAAGATTTATAGCCAAAGTACAAGCCACAAGAAAATTACACAAATTAACCGGTGTTTTTGGCTAGTTTACAAACTATCCACAGTATTTGGATAAAGTGTGAATTTAATATTAGTAGTAATACATAATAACCAACTCTGTTAGTATGTAAACTAACCAATTCCATTTGGGTAAGTTATTAGAAAAGTGAGGTTATGTTTGGGCAAGTGCTATGTGTTGTTATTGTTTACTGTTGTGTCTTGTGAAATTTGTTTAAGGATAGGTATCTAGTTATTAAAAATGAATCAACAACAATTTGAAAACCTGCTTTTGGAAGCTTACAAGCAAAAGTCGCAGAATTCAAAATTAATGAATGACAAGTGATTATAGTGAACTTTTGCAACGTATAAAGAGAATACGCGAAACTGGACCCAACACTAGTAACAGGAATGATTATTATGTGGTAAATACTTATGATTTACAGACAATCGAATCATCTTATGTAAATCTTACATAAATTAACCAAATGGAATAGGTTAGTTTACATACTAACCAACGAGTTAGTTATTATGTATTACTATGAATATTAAGTTCACACTTTATCCAAATACTGTGGATAGTTTGTAAACTAGCCAAAAACACCGGTTAACTTGTGTACTTTTCTTGTGGTTTGTACTTTGGCGATAAATTTTGTATAGTTTGTAAACTAGCTGGATAGTATGCAAACCAGCTAATATTCATAGCTATTTTACTAGAAATATGATTTTTCATCAAAATAGCCAGACATTTGGATAGTTTGTATACTATCAAGATAAACTAGCCAAGTAAACACTTTAACCGTAACATATACAAGGCACAGAGTGTTAATTTTAAGGAGTAGTAGAGCTTGCTAAATTAAATACTTTTTCTGTTTGTAATTTTTTAATAAACACCCCTCAAACTGATTTAAAATATGCAACGGAACATTGTCAAAAAGCTTCATCGTTGAAAGTCATGGTGACCAGTTACGTGAGATACCGAATGACTCGTATTGTCAAAATTACAAGGCAAAAACATAATATGTATATAGAAAATTACAATTTTTGCAAAATTCTATAGAAAAGTTACTTAGTAACTTTGTGAGTTTTTCCATGGGTTAAAGGTAGCACATGTATTTCTGATACACCTTATATATACAAGCTTTTTAAAAAAATTGGTAGCGGGAAAAGGTACCTGAGCAATGGAAGATGGCAGTATTGGTACCGTTGTATAAAAAAGGTGAAAAAACTCGATGCGTGAATTGCAGATTATAGCAGAACTATTCAAAAGCAGAGAAGAAGTACTAGCAGACCAAATCCACTATATAATACTGGACGTATGGAACACCCAAACAATGCCAGCAGAATGGAACTTGGGCATATTATGCCCCCTACACAAAAAAGGGGATCAATTACTCTGCAGCAATTACAGGGGCATTACACTGCTTAACGCAATATACAAAATCTTCTCTAATGTGCTATACAATAGATTATTAACATATACCAAAGATATCGTTGAACAGTACTAGTGCGGCTTCCCCCTGAAGAAATCAACCACCGACCAGCTGTTTACGTTACGACAGATACTAGAGAAAATGCATGAATTGAACATAGACACCTACCACACATTTATCGATTTCAAGACAGCCTACCTACGATAGGATTAAAAGATCAAAATTAACCGAAGCAATGCAAGAATTCAAAATCCCCCAAAAACTAGTAGCACTCACCCAAATGACACTAACGAATGTCCTGTGTGCAGTCAAAATACAAAACGAAATATCCAAACAGTTTAGCACACACAGAGGACTGCGGCAAGGCGATGCATTAGCGTGCCTGCTATTTAATATAACACTAGAGAAAGCCATCAGAGACTCCAAGGTACAAACTACTGGTACAATCTTCAACTCAAGTACTATCGTACGCAGACGATATCGACGTAATAGGAACATCGCTCGCATATGCCACGGAATCATTTATAAAAATTGAGAAAGCTGGCAGATCAATGGGCCTACAAGTGAACGAGAGTAAGACGAAACACATTATAGCAACACCAGAGCGTACCGGATTGGGCAAAACATAACCATCGGAGAGTACAATATAGAAGTAGTACAGGAATTCGAATACTTGGGCTCACTAGTAAATAACCAAAACGACGTGAAGGAGGAGATTAGAAGAAGACTAGTCCTAGCAAACAGATGCTACTACTCCTTGAGGCAACAATTCACTCGATCATCTAAAATAACCCTATACAAAACACTCATCATTCCAGTTTTGAAATATGGATCAAAAGCATGGATACTGACAAAGAACGATGAAAAACGAATTGCCGCCTTTGAAAGAAAGATCCTACGAAGAGTATATGGACCTATAAACGAAAATAATCAATGGAGAAGAAGATATAACGCAGAACTGTACGAACTAAATAGAGGCAGCGACATCATAACAAAAATTAAAGTGAGCAGACACGTAAGAAGCAGAAATGAAGCTAAGCAAGCGGTAAGAAAATCCAAGAAATATACCGGAACAGTTTGGTAATGAAGTACAGAAACCGTACAGACAAAATGGGAAATACTTTTGGCACATTGTCAAAATACTAAAAGGAAACGTAGCTCGGATTAGAAATATAATAGTGTAACTTGGGCCTTACGAACAGCTTATGAAGAATTTTAACATGGGGAACTGCTCATTGCCTGGGTTAATTAAGTAAGACCTCGCCAAATTCCGAAAGAGTTTACGAAGTTGGGTCGCTCTCACACGTGAATAAATAATAATGAAGTAACTAACAAACCAATTTAATATTTTTTGGTAACCCTGAAGTAATACTTCCTCACGTACTATACGGTAAATTAAATATTCGACACGTCAACCAGCAACACTGCCATCTTCAACGGAACCGCCGCACAGCCATTCATTTCTCTTCAAGGATCGGGCAGCCAGACCCAAGATCATAATCATACCTTAAGGATAATACGCAGAAAATCTTGAAAAGGGTAACAAGATGAGGATTGCATTTCTAGACACAAGTGCAGCGTTATACAATATAGCAAAGGAAGATATGGGAAATACTAGAAACATACAAAATATATCCAAGCTTTAGAAAAATGTTGAAGGGAATGTAAGGATAAATGGTACTAGCTACTACAAGGAGTTAAGTAAGGAGGTGGCATGAGTCCCCTTCATACTTCCAATGAATAAAATTATTTAGAAAAGATGTGGAAATGCAGGTAGCAATAAGCACCTGGTGAGACTAATTGTGTGAACTAATCTTAAAAGATAGTAAAAATATAGTAATGAAGCTTAGCTACTAGTTAAATACGAATTAATAAAGCCAACCTGATCTAACGGGTGTTCATAAAGTGTTTACGTCCTGGGCGGCTGTGGAAATTCAAACGTATGAATTATATGTTGGTAGCACTGTAAGTCGATGTCAAATTCCGTCAGTTTTAACACAGACTGACAGTGCCACCAACATATTATTCGTACGTTTGAATTTCCATAGCCGCCCAGGACTTAAAGACTTTTGGAACATCCGTTATTTTAAAATTAACAATTCGATAATTAAAAGAGAAATCAGCAAGAAGATCAAAATACAAATCATCAATACAGTTTAGCTACCAGCATTATCATAAGATGCAGAAAATTTGAAGAGAGAGAATAAACAACTGAAATGCATTAGCGCCATTTATAGAATGGATCAAAACATAACGCCAAAAATAACCACACAGATAAGGGTACAAGGTAAAAGACAAAGGGGAAAGACAAGGCAAGTAAAAAATGTAATAAGATACAGGTAGAACAAAAAGTGGCTGGTGGAAGGGAAGGATGTATTATACATCCTCCCCTTCCACCAGCCACCTCACGGAAAATGGGATATGATAAATAAAAATAAGAAAGAGTTACACCCGTATGCATAGTCGTTCGCCAGTGGCTCGCCGGCGACTCGCCGGAGTTTCATTATGAATAGTACGTTGGCAGCACTGTACTATTCATAATGAAACTTCGGCGAGCCTACTATCACTATTAACCAGCTATGTTTGTTTAAAACAAAAAATCACACTGCACAATCTGAATTAAGAAGCAGAAGCAAAATAAGCGATTACTCAGAAGATGATTTTTCAAACATGCAAAAAACCAAAAGGGTTGAAGAATGCAAACTAGTAAAACTCACGTCCATCATACAACTGATAAGTATTAAATACAGTGAGAATCAAAATGAGTACTTTTATTTTTTACTACTATGAATTATTACAAACGTTGTAAGGGATAACAGAGTTTGTCCTCGATTCAAATGATGTTTTCCATGGAGTATTTCATAAAATTTAAGGAATTATTAAAAACAAATATGTGGTTAAGATGACTAAATAGAATTGAGATTTTGAGTTCAAGAAGACGGTGGTAACAGACACAGTAGAAGATGTTTTGAAAACTTTATGCAAAATGCATAGTGCATAGTTTAACTCCGAATCTTATGCAATTAATAAAATATGTGCAAATAATAGGAGCTACATTGCTGGCCGACCTCCTCCATGAAATGTGGTGTCTTGAATTTTGTTGTTTACTATTTTTAAGCTTCGTGAACTTACGTACATAATAGTGACATTTTGACAAAACTCGATTACTAAATGCTTTTCAACAACTACATGTAGAACATGCTTTTAATAAATTCCATTTGTCTACTTAGACCAGAACTGTTAGTTTATTAAGCAAAATTAATATATTGCAATCCTGTCAGTGCAATAAAAACGTCTCATCTAATATGGTTTCACATACATTTTAATGATGCAAAAATATATTTTGCTTTTAACAATTGTGTTGATCACCATTAATCCTCGAAGTTTTACTTTCCAATGATGTAATTTAAAAAAATACAAGCTAAATTCTGTTCATTTACCTACCACTATATTTTTTTACCATAATTGTAAAATTAGCAAGTATTAAAAGCCTTTTTAAATTTTCTTGTGGTAACAAACATATTATAGGGGCTTCAATGATTATTTTATCATTAGGCTATTTCTCTTTTAAATATTTTACAGCTAAATAGTAATCTGAACTTGAATGAATTTGTTTTCATTTTCGTTTTATCTTACAGTAGCGCCTATTACCATATATTATACAACTGTTTTCAGTGACTAAAATGAAGTTTTATTCACAAACGAGTTTTCATTATTTATACTACTGCATTGTTGGTAGCACTGTCAAGCTATGTCAAATTCGTCATTTTCAGGTTAAGTTTTGTGTTAGTCTGTGTCAAATAACAAACAAAACCTAACCTATGAACCTCGAATTTGACATAGACTAACAATACACTTCAGTACTGCCAAACGTATATCACGAATCATAGGCGACTAATTATAAATTTATTTCGCGACATATTTTGACTGCGCAAACTATTTAGGCACAAGAATTGCTGCTGTAAGATAAAACGTCGTATATCACCTGTGAGCGAAATGCCATTATAAGCTCCATTCAAAATTCTCACTCGCAAATAACGATGCATTTCTCTCACTTATAATATAATCTACTATTGTTGCTCATGTCTTCTTTCATTAAATTTTGTTATCAGTGGTACCTTGGAACTATGAAATCAAAACAAGTGTACCTACACCTACAATTGTTATTTGCATTTGACAATTGTAGCTTATGCTGTCAGTAAGACGTAAATATGCGATTCGATCAATTCTAATCACGTTAATAAACCCCCACAGAAGTATAATGGAATGTAGAAATTTTAAATTTATAAATGAAAATGTATTGATTTGTAAACTACAAGTACTGTGGACTGGCATTCTCAGCCATCCTGTTAGACGACTATCGCTGTAGAGAAAATTTAACTATAGAATGATTCTGGCAATTACTGAAAGAAGTAGCACATGCGCTATTAAAGAAGGAAACGTTCTGTATGGATTAAAGTGTAATTTATTTTGGAAATTACTGACAATAGTATTTCCATCAAGATCATTTCACAATATTAAAGAACTAAGAAATTGCATTGCTAATAAATGTTAGGACAAGCAGTTGCTGATAAGTTGCACGATGACATATTTCAACTTTTGTAGGCAACGTAATTTTCCTTACTGTAAGTCAAATACATTTTCATATAATATTTAACCTCCCGGCAAAAATACGGCAGACAAAAAATCGGAAAGCAAAATCAGTTGTGAAAATAGTTGCATTACTGTCGAGGAGCCATATTAAAATACGAGGCACTTTGTGCCGAGTATTTTTAAGGCTCCGAGGCAAGTGAGACATTTTACTGACGAGACTTGTATTAAATTTTTTCTGAAATCCCCAACTATAATAAAAATTAATGTTTATTAATTTAATAAATTGAATGAGCAAGAATATGAAGTTTCTGTTTGTTCAAATGCGATGATAGTTCACAATGAAAATAATGGTAGTATCCGAAATAAAAGTGCTTTGTTGTCCGGGATTAACATATCCAATGTAGAAAACGCAACTATAAATATTAATATTCAATAAAACTTTAGAAAATAATGTGTAAGTGTATTCGTGACTAGTCAGGGAAATGCAATTTTCGCGCCGCATTTCCGGAGCGAAAATAGTACTTTCGCTCAGATTTCAGAAAAATAAATTTTTTAGAACAAAGAATATTTTATTAATGAAAAACAATTATTTTGAGCTTATTATGATATTCTAACTTAACCTTGTGGTATTGTATTACCTCATAATCTGTTGTTAATTTATTAGTAGCTTCAGCGTACTTATGCGAACGTTTTGTCCGTCCGTCCGTCCGTCTGTCTGTCTGTCTGTCTGGATCGCCTGTAACTTTCGAACGGCTACAGATATCGAAATTTTGAAAGGGGGCAAAGGTGTTGCTAAGGTCCCGAGCACCTTCATGCGCTATTTGGTTCTGGCGAAAGGTGGCGATTTTCCACTTTGCAAAATTTCCAAGCATTGTAGCACAGTGGCGGCTTGTCCACTTGGCGCCATCTACAGAAGTTCGGTGGTCACGTTTTGAACTACACATTCTGGGTGCACTATAATACTTAATGTTTTCGCAGTGCTGAAGCTACTCTTTAGACCTGTAGTTGAGCAGTTTATTATATTAGCCACTTAACCTTAAATATTTGAGTTTATTCTAATATTATTTCGAGTTTAATATGATCTACTGTGACCTAACTCAACTTTTGATATTTTGTGACTAACCTAATCTATTTTCATTTTAATTTACCTCCGTTGCACGACCATTCGGACCATTGACTAGACAGGAGAAGTAAAGTACGTTTTTTTTCTATAATAACTGTCAAAGTGTTCTAATGTTGGTAGATATGTGATTAAAACGCTAGGAAATTTTTATACCTCGTGTTGGTAGAACTTTTTCAAAATTATGGTTATGTGTCAATTTTGAATGTGAAAGTTTCTTAATTTAAACTCTTGACAAATTTCTTTTTTTAACATGGACTCATCATCATCATCAATAAAATCGGTTAAAAAAGAAAACCAAGAAATATTTTAAATGCAAAAATGAAGCAAGCGATATTAAATTATGACATCTGTCAAAATGACAATCATTTTTTTAGTGGAGGAAAAGAACTAAAAATCTATGTACCAACATTATTAAAACTAGGGACCCTGCAGGAATGCAACTTATCCCCTAGAAAGTTGACCTTGAAAATTATTATAGAAAAAAAATGTACTTTATGACCTAACACAACCATTGACTACATTGACTGTCTATTCTAGACCGCCTTGATATCGATGAAATGTGGAAATGTCAAAATTCCAGTGACAGTAGTGGAATTGTGTGTGAATAATTTTAATTATAATGAAATGATGCAATGTTTTACTATGCTTGTGGACACGAAATTTCGAATAACTCCAACTGAGGTAGTATATCTGATGGAAGAACATTACATTAACGTTTCTACCTGGACATTATGTTAGGTTAAGTGTAAGAACAACATTAGTTGAACTTCGCCTTTTTTCTGTATTCGAGAAAATAAAGCCATTTATTATTATAAGAAGATTTGGATGTAGAAAATGCAAATTAAAAGTGATGTACACTTGTGCTCATAAAAATGGAATACAAGTATTGCAACCGACTTTTGTAATACTTATTTTAATTTTGTAATACCGGTTGGTTTGAAACATCGATAAAGTGAAACTGTTTGTTGTATTAAATTACAAGAAAATAGTTAAATAAGCATATCGTATAAAAAATCCTTTATCTAATAGACGTGTCTGTCCGGGACGCTGTTTCAGCAGCCAAACCGTAAGAGATAGAGAAAAAAGTTATTAAAATTATAGGTTTGGAATGGTCACGTCAGGTCAGGAACCGAATTTCAAGTCTCTAACACTAATTATTATCTTAATTATAATCCTAACTTTTTAGGTTAGATTCTAGGCAAATTTTATCAAGGCGAATGCGACTGGTAGTTTGCTACCAACAATGACGTTATATACGTACGTGTGGTGAATACGCGTTCTATTTGCAAAACGGTCTTTTTTGTTTTATTAAATGAGACGTTTGTCTCACTAGACTGCTAGTTATTTAATAATGCGAATAATACAACTTTTCAAATCAGTCCAACAGTAAGTGTATTCCATTTTTATGAGTACAAGTGTATATTCCACCAAATGTAGATGAAATTACTGATGATGAAGATCTAGATGATAATCTCATGGTAAGGTAATATTGGCGCGTTCAGACAACACAGCTGCTGTAAAACAGCAGTAATAAACGCTGACTACACTGAAAGTAAGCGATTACCGATTTTCTGAACAAACCGCTGTGATGTATCATAAAACCACATAAAACTGAGTAAAATCTACTTTTGTGGAAGGTCCTGCTTAACCTCACTTTTAGATAGCACTACTGACACGAAAATCAAGAATTCCAAAAATATTGAAAGTGATAGATTTTAGGTTATAAATATCCAAAATACGTTGCCACCACCACTACCGTCCGAACCGCTGGGCAAGTCAGCATAAATAATTTCAGCTGGGAATAATGAGCATTGCTGGAAGTCAGCGCATAAACAGCGGAACTGTTCAATAGACACTGCTAAGTCAGCAACTCAGCTGCTGCGGTCATCTGAACGCACCCATTGATGAAGAAATTGCTGGAACTTATGAAATCCAATAAGAAAAATTTAAAAGTTGTGTCAAAATGGGAAACAAACCACTCCCAAATTCTCATTTTATCCTGTAAGTAAAAACAATCGCTTATTGGAAAACGTGGAATCCTGCCGGGTAAATGGCTATTGAAATATTTTCATTATTTTCACACTTTGCCACAATGTGACATGCATCGGTCGAAGAATGAAGATAGAGAGATAGCTATTGTGAGAGAAACCATAAGGTCACTAGATTAATACACTAAGTGTAAGGTACCGCCATTCCATTCCTCGCGTGAGAATGTGAGAAAATTGTAAGACAAAGATAACAAATACAAATTTGCCAAGTGCAATAGGGAAGACACTTGTTTTTGGGGATTTTCTTTTTGGTGCAATGGCACTGCTGTAAAGTCCGAAATGTGTTAAGTTATGTCACTTGTTATCACTTATTGTGTAACAAATGCCAGTGCCAGTGACGTTTGTCAAACAATTCAGCAGGCCGTGATTTTTAGATTGTGTTTTTTTTCCTGGTTGCAGAAAATTGTGTGACAAGGATAGATATAAAAAAAAATCACTAATGGCGGTACCTTACACTTTAGTCTGTTGACTTAGTGACGTTAAAAAGCCACGCCTAGAAATAAATTTCAAACAATTAAACAAAATAATCATTTGTCTGAATATTGCATACATCTGTCAAACGATGTCATTTAACCAATGATCAAACTCGCTTTTTTAACTTTCAACCAATCAAAAATGACTTGCGTCGATAAGGTGTTACATAACAACTTATGGGTAATACTCCACCTTAATCATTAAAATGATGATTCGTTAGTTTTTTTAATCGATTCAAGCAATAGCCACACAAAATATATTGCGTGCATAGTTCCTTGCTTCGATAATACTGACCAGATTGCACTCACGCTGGATTGTTTAGAAAATACGCCCTCCAGCTTCGCCCTCGGGCGTATTTTCTAAACAATCCAGCGGTCGTGCAATCTGACCAGCATTATCGGCAAGTCACAATGCACCTAATACATTACTGTTGATAATATTCAATTAGACAAAGATGATAAATTTGCCAAGCTTACCCTTATCTTTGATATGATGAATATGAAATTTTTACAATTTGATATGTTTGAACCATGGAGTAAAAGGGAAGGAGACCGATCGCCATGCTACAGAATCTGCGATGATATTTACGGTTTTTTGATAGTACAGTATTCACCACTGGCAGCGCTAATGTTTCCGCCGGGTCTCGATCTGTCACGTGATCGTGGCATACGACCGCTGCGGCAAATAAAAATGTAAAACAGACATAAACAAACCTCGACCCTGCCGCTAACTAACCCAGCGTGGAACATTTGCACCGTGAGTGGCAGACTACGGTACTACTAAAAAGCCGGAAATATCAGGTTTTGGCGAACGGCCTGCATGGGGATCGGTCTCCTTACCTCTTACAAATGAAAACCTCTACAAAATGGCGACATTCGGAAGTGATGCAAAGCAGTGAGTCCCATGTTACTACGATGTGTAGCATGTAAAAGATCCTTGCTAGGGTTGGAACTCCTTAGTCTTGGAAAAATTCTAAGTAGGATAAGGTGCCTGGTACTCTGCATGCCTAGACCTTGTCCATGAGGTTGGCAAAAAGGGCCTGTGAAGGCCTACTTGCTTGATGTCAGTCTCCCCACAACTAATACTAACTAACTAACCGTAGTCTGTTCAGGAAACACTAAAACATTATAATTTTTTTGAAATTGGCATATGCATACAGTTATTGTACTGGCGATTCTGAATTTTGTTTTGCAAAATGTTTTCTCACCTGTATAAAGGCAGGTTAGAATTTAAAAATGACAGTCAATGACAATTAACATTCCTCATTATTTCACTATCAAAGTAGATATTTTTCCAGAAATTCTTGCTTGAACTTTTATAAAATGTAATAAAAATACCTATTAATAAATGCTACGTCAATAGTATCTAACACAGTATTCGTACGGGGTGTCTTAAAATGAATTACATCTAGTATGCTTTGAATTTCCCAGAATGCAATCCAAACCTTTACTTAAAATTGGCAAGACTGTAAGTCTATGTCAAATTAGAGGTTAGCAGGTTAGATTTTGCATCAGTATGTGTCAAAACTGACGCAAAACCTAACCTATTAACCTTGAATTTGACATAGACTTACAGTCTTGCCAATTTCAAGTAAAATTTTAGATTGCATTCTGGGAAATTCAAAGCATACTAGATGTAATTCATTTTAAGACACCCGGTATTAGGGTTTCCAGTCCCGGGATCCGGTCCCGGGACAGTCCCGGGATTCTACCACAAAAACCGAGTCCCGGGACCACAGCCAGAACAGGTGAAGTCCCGGGACCATGTCAACATGCGTGCGTATACTCGATATCAAAGAATTAGGACGGGTATTCACCGGCGTCCGGCGTACTACTCATGCCTCTTGCACATTTTGCATTATTTGCGTTTTGTGTAGGCAGGAGAGGTATTATTTTCGGTAGGTTAGAATTAAACCTGTGTGTTGTTTCAGCCACATTTGCATTTATATTTTTTAGTTTTAAGTGTGTTCGTTATTTGTCTGCTAAAGCGTTACGATTAGAATGAATTCCGATTCGCAACCTACCTTCCTTCTACACTAAAAAAAAACGATTTGAAGTCAATATGGCGACAATTTTATATATTGAAGATAAAACAATTGGCGAAGTGTAAAGTAGGTTCTTACAAAATTATCATAATCAGAGGCAGCTTGACGAAAGAATTACACAAACACTTTGCAGTTCAAACAAAAGCAAAAGATGAACAGCGACAGACATTTTTAGTACCAGAAGGAAGCAATGAAGTTGTAGACGAGCACCAACGCAAATTATCAGCACAGAAATACTTTATTTAACTTAAAACAATTTTTTTTCTTTGGATATTGCATTCGGAAATTTCACCTGAATACTGTTTCTTTTTCGGGACCATTTTCGGGATTTTCGGGACTAGTCCCGGGACTTGAAATTTAGCTCGTAAGTCCCAAAAACACTTCTGGTCCCGGGACTTGGAAACCCTACCCGGTATAATAATAATAATAATAATAATAATGGACTTTTATTTTCGGTCTAGACATAAACAAATAATAATAATAATAATGACAACGAAAATAGTTACACATTACATTAGTTAAAAAAAAATATATATTGTTAAGCAAAAAGAGTAAAAATTAAAATAGTAATGAACTAAAAATGTATAATAACATTAGACCGAAAATCGCAAGGCAGAGTTCAGTAATGTAGTGAAACTACTACTGATCTCCCACTCAAACCTTGTAATCAACATTAAAACTATGTCGTGCAAACGCGAAAAAAAAATACAAAATTTACAAAAAAATAATAATAATCAACTTGCAACACACTAACATGGGAATTTAACTGCATTAGACATTTAACTTTATCGACTCTATTGACTCTCGAAAAGATGACGGCGCATATGTTTTTTAAACGAAATTACACTAAGGCTCTTAAAATCAGCAGGAACAGCGTTATAAAGTTTATAAGCACAGTAAGAAAAAGAACGTTCGAAAAGAGCAGTTGTGTGAAGTGGAGGGGTGATCAGACCTTTGTTTCTAATATTCAAGTTATGTACGTCTGTTCGAAAAGATATACGCCTGTGTAAATAAGAAGGTTTTTTATGCAGAATTATTTTATGATATAAAGTAACAGTTTGCAAAGTGAAACGATTTTTCATGTTCAACCAGCCAGTTTCTTTGAGTTTATGAGAAATGTGATCATATTTGCGAATTCCAAAAATATATCGTAAGCATGAATTCTGTACTCTTTGGATACGACCTCGATCAGAAGCATCCAAACAGGGACCATAAACAGGAGCGCAATACGTGAATTGTGAAAGGACCAGCGAATTACATAAAATTGTTTTAGCAGTTTTAGATAAGTAAGGTTTATGTGGATATAGGATTCGTAATGCAGCATAAGATCGCTGGACGTTATTTGCAACTTGCTCCCTATACCTAAAGGTGTTGTCCATTACCAAACCCAAGTTTTTTCCTTGATCGACAACAGGTATTCTCGAACCATTAATAACTAAATTAATCGCGTCTTTAACCTTAGAACAAACATTTTTCCTACCAAATAAGAGTACCAAAGATTTGTTTGGGTTCAGTAAGAGAGAATGTTTTGATGAAATGTCGTGTACTTTTATAAGATCATTATTTATGTTACTAAGAGCAAGTTGCAAATCATTAGGTTTAAAAGAATAACATAACTGCATATCGTCAGCATACATATGAACTTTACAAGAATTAATACTTTGGAAAAGTTGACTAGTATAGATGGAAAAGAACAGCGGACCCAATATAGATCCCTGAGGAACACCCGATGTTGTTAGCGCTTGAGGAGATATCTGATCCCATACTTTTACACACTGCGTTCTGTTACTAAAGTAGCTTATTATTAGATAGATAGAATTTTGTTCTAAACCTATATAATGAAGAATAGAAAATAATAATGAATGAATTAATGTATCAAAGGCTTTACTAAAATCAAGTAATATCAACAAGGAGAGTTCGCCATAATCTGTAGCTTTGAATATGTCATCAGTAACATTTAATAAAGAGGTTGTGCAGCTATGTTCAGGTTTGAACCCAGATTGAAATTCCGGAATTAGGTTATAGTGTATGAGATGTTCTTGCAGCTGTCCATGTAAAATCTTTTCAAAAACTTTCGAAAGAACTGGTAAGATGCTAATAGGACGGAGGTCCTTATATGTTTTAGGTTCACTACATTTTGGCAATGGAATTATTACAGCCTGTTTCCAGGCATCGGGAAAAACATTCTCAGTAATACAGCAGTTTATAATGTGAGTAATATATTGGACTATTGTTGGACAACACAGCTTAATCATATGAGTATTGAGACCATCAAGACCAAAAGATTTAGATTGCAAGTTATTTAATATTTTGAATATAACACCAGCATCAACTGTACGGAAACGAAATACGGTATTCATATTATTTACAGTATTAGAATTGTAAAAGTTTATTAAATCCGGATCGTACGTCTGTTGCGGTATACTGTCAATGAAATATTTATGTATTTCATCTGGTTTATTTAAGTGAAGAGGAATGTTGTTATTGTTAGAGTTCGAAAGTTGCAAAATTTTCAAGTTATTCCAAAAAGATTTTGTATTACTGTTACGTAGTTTATGCTCAAAATAGGCTTTTTTCTCATTGCATAATGCTGTAGAAGTAAAATTTCGCAAGGTTTTATAGTAATGCCAATGGTTAACATTTTTGGTTTTTCTAAATTTTGATTTAGCTTTATTCCGTAGTTTCATAAGTAATTTTATATTATCTGTAACCCACGGTAGATATATATATAATATCCTGAAAAGTACCGATGGGGCCACAATTATATATAACAGCAATGAGATAACATGAACAAGAAAATAACTCATATTGCTTGAGTAAGAAAGAGATAAACATAGTAGCAAATATTCGAGAAGGCTTGACACTTAATTTAATTATGACATTTGTCAACTAAACATGCCTACTAAAATAATTTTTTCGTATGGCCATCTCTTTCTTACGCAAGCATTCTATTTTGTTATTCATGTTATCTCATTGCCGTTATATATAATTATGGCCCCTTCCGTATTTACATATTCATTACATTTATGACAGATGCTAAGTAAATGCCACACCCTTACTTTGTAAGTACATTCCTAAAGAAAGATAAATTTGGAAGTGAACTTTTGGAAATCAAAGGCCACTTTGTGTTTTTATGTTTGCTGAACCGACTATACCCATTACTTCATGATTTGAACATAACCTTACAATATAAGAGGAAATGATGCCATATTTTGGACGTCACTCATGAAAATTGTTGATTCGAGAAAAGCCTGTTAGATTCGGGTTCAAATTATGGTGCCTCTGTTCATACTCAGGTTATTTATATAAATTTATTTCATATGGTGGAAAGCAGAAGTAGTTTTAGACTTCCTTTCCATGGTTGACAAACCTAAAGAGCATAGAGTATTTTGTGACTTTTCTTCATCTATGCTCTTTTTACGACACTGAAGGACCTAAGCTTCTTTGCCACAGGTAGTCTAGAGAAAAACCGCACTGCAAAGTGTCCTTTACGAAATAATAAGACATTCAAAAAGAGGGCATGGGGACCATTTCATTCTACGTTGGAAGTCTTACTTGTGAAATGGAATAATTCTGCAGTTACGATAATTACGAATACCTGCACAATACCACCTCTTGTACAAACAAAATGATACAGTCGAAAACAGAACAAAAATATTCTTGTACCCCAACCTAATTTTGTAGCCGAATACAATAAATCTATGGGTGGGATGGATTTGTGATAATGGCAGTGCTAATTATCATATCAGAATAAGAGTTAAAAAATGGTGGTGGCCTCTATTCATAAATCTAATTTATAGCGCAGTCGTAAATAGCTGGATGATTTACAATATAGCCAACGACAGTAGAATTTCACAATTAGAATTACGCTCACTTCTAGCATTTTCGCTCATGAAATTTGAGTGATTTGTTGGAACTGTCAGTACAGATGTGGCAGCTCATTCAAGCTATCGACATCCCTCCAAAAATAGTTTGCCAGGCGACATATGATTTGACAATATTGACATTTTGATAAAAAGGCATGATACAAGTACACGGAAGAAATGTAGATTGTGCAAAAATTATACTATATATTTATACAGAAAATGCAAAATTTATCTCCATCCCGAATGTGTCGAGTTCATTCATACAAAAACATAATTAAGATATTATTGAAAATTTGTTTTTAGATTTTAACGATACAAGTTTGATTATGAGCATCTTAACGAAACGAGTTTGATTGCCAAAACGAGGCGGTGAGCCGAGTTTTGCGGCAATCAAACGAGTT
Organism: Agriotes lineatus; assembly: GCA_940337035.1. Taxonomy (NCBI): domain Eukaryota; kingdom Metazoa; phylum Arthropoda; class Insecta; order Coleoptera; family Elateridae; genus Agriotes; species Agriotes lineatus. The sequence goes on from OW679203.1 coordinate 41,117,625, forward strand.
TCGTTGTGTGCCATAAGCAAACGTGTATTGTTCAATATTTTATCTTCATCAATAAACTCTGGTTCACTGTATAAAAAGAGTGCGGTAATATCTGTCCATTACCGCACTGAGTGCTCTTAACGATACTAAAATTAATTTGGTTAAGACGCTATAACAACACGGATGAAGATAAAATATATAACAGCATCGGCCAATAGATATTAACGATACAAGTTTGATTATGAGCATCTTAACGACACTAGTTTGATTGCCAAAAACGAGGCGGTGAGCCGAGTTTTGCGGCAATCAAACGATTGTTCAATATTTTATCTTCATCAATAAATGCTGCTTCAATGTATTTCTTTACACAAAAAGAGTGCGGTAATGAAGCTCTTAACAATATTAAAACACTGATGAAGATAAAGGTGCGTTCTGCACCCTTTGTTTTTTTTATGATGTTGATTTTTTAAAGAAATGATAAATACGTCTTAGTCATAGAAATGGATACTCTGCGAGTAACTGGAACGGCCTTGCTCGGTATAAACGAATGCACGTTTGTGAAGCAGGCGCACTAACGAAAGAGATAGCACTACTGTAGTATTTGTGTTTCACTCCAACTCACAGTCATTTACGCGAGACGTGTGCCAGATCAGCGAACCTATTTGATTTTTATCTGATTTTACTTAGTTCCAATCATTTCAAGGTGTAGAATCGGTGGTGGTTTGTTCGTTTGTTGTATAATAAAAGTTAAAGTGAGAGGAGATTCGTGAAAGTATTTTAAACAATTAAAAACTAAGAAAATGCTGCTGTAAACCATTTCGGTGAAAAACTGCATTTATTTGTGTCAGCGCATCCGGTATCAGCAAAAATATTTTCAGAAGATTTGCACGAACTTCAGCTAGTGAAGAATATTGTAAATATTTTCTTACAATGACGCATGCAGCACCATGGAAAACTGTATAATTTAAATTGCATGAAAAGCAAGCACCAATTAGGCATAAAATGTCACAATTAATTTGATTTAAAAACTGCTGTTTTGTGTATAGTATACGTATAGGTATTGTGTAATAAATATTAATAAACAATAAATGTTACTATTTTTTGCTTTTTACCTCCTTTTACGATAAAGGAAGTACTTATTGTATTCACCCCAAAAATTCGAAATTGTGTTTTCAACAGATCTTCACGTTTTATATTAGTCCCCTGAACTCAAAAAACATGTTTTTGTTCATTGGTCTGTGTGTCAGTCTGTCTGTGAACAGGATATCTCAAAAACGAAAAGAGGTATGGCGTTGAAACTTCATATAAAAGTTTCGTGTACTATGTAGATGCGACAGCAAGCTTTTGAAGAAAATCGCATAACCGGAAGTATGGCGTTTACTCTTGCGATTTTTCACTTTCTTCGATTTTTTCAAAAACTGATCTAACGATTTTTTCAAAAACTGATCCAACGTTTTTTTCCAAATTTTTACATTTTTATTAAATTTTTAATGTGTATTGATGTGAAATAGGTGATTTTCCTGTTGAATACTTCTAAAATAGGTTTCTTTTGTTTATTTTTTCTTTTTTGTATTAACTCCTATTTTAAATAGAACACCCGGTATATTATTACATTTTTTAATTCAGCTTAAAATTTTAGAGAAACGCTCTATTTTGTACCGTTTTTGTAGAATTTGTAATTTTTGAAAAGTTTTGACAAATGCTTAAAAATTAAAAATCATTTTTTTTGCTAATTATATGATCACTGTAAAAGGGAGTTGTGTGCGTGTATCACACCAGATTTTTAAATTTAAATCCCATAACCTAAAGCTATTATTATTATATATATGTTTATTATCATTTTGATTTTTCTGTGTTAGTATCTTAATAAGATTGAATACTGCATGCAAATTGTTTTGAAAATTAAAACATAAGATTGTTTATAATATGATAGCGTAATAGTTTTATTCATATTGCTGTAATAATTAAATTTTACCTGTTTTACAGTTAAGTTGCTGTAATTCGTCCATAAGCATTAATGAGCTAGACAGAGAGCGAAATACTACCTATAGGCGGGTTGCATAACTTCACGAGCAGACACGCTCAATGGACACTAGAGGCCTATCCAGTTATACGTAGTATTTGTATATCTATGGTCTTAGTTAATGTAATTTGAACCATATTCAATAAAAAAAATAAAAAATTGTTTTCTTTCATTGCTTGGCCGTTATAGTTATTAAGGTACTAAGGGCATTATGAGTAAAATAAGAGCCCAAGATTGTTAGTGTACTAACCGAGGGCCTTTGGCCCGAGGTGTGTACAACAATCGCGGGCTCTTAGCTCATAATGCCCATAGTGCCTTCAAGGTTTTATGTCCTACCAATTTTCTTACCTAATTCATATTCATATTCAATTCATATAATTACTATGATATGGTATTTAAGATTGATCTAGTTAGCTGATCTAAGTTAGATTTGTGACATTAGCTGCGCTGTCATTAATTTTCATTGTGGCAGTGGTGCATAATAAAGTTGTATCCATGGAAACAAATACTGTTAATTTTTCATAATAACCCTAGTGTTCTTATGAAGAAAATAATTGCCCTGGAGCGTTATTTTGTATCTAAGATACCTTAAAATAGAGTCATTAATTTCAATTAATGTACTGGCAGGACATAAATTGAAATTGATGACTCTATTTTAAGGTATCTTAGATACAAAATAACGCTCCAGGGCAATTATTTTCTTCACAAGAACACTAGGGTTATTATGAAAAATTAACAGTATTTGTTTCCATAGATACAACTTCATTATGCACCACTGTCACAATGAAAATTAATGACAGCTCAGCTAATGTCACAAATCTAACTTAGATCAGCTAACTAGATCAATCTTAAATACTATATCATAGTAATTATATGAATTGAATATGAATATGAATTTGGTAGGACATAAAACCTTGAAGGCACCACGGGCATTATGAGCTAAGAGCCCGCGATTGTTGTACACACCTCGGGCAAAAGCCCTCGGTTAGTACACTAACAATCTTGGGCTCTTATTTTACTCATAATGCCCTTGGTACCTTAATAACTATAAAATATCTGTAATACACAGTCCACCTCTGGGAAGTATTGACCCCTCAAATCCCCGCAATTTACTCCCTTTGGCGGAAATGTATGTTGGCGCTAGGAACTTAAATAAAATAACTAATGAAGACATAAACACACAAGATCTATATAATTTTAGACTGAAAGCTTTGGACTTCTATATTTCGTTATGTTTAGAATTTAGAAAAAGGTTCAATTTTGATTGCAAAATTTTAAATTTTGTTTCAAAATTAAATCCAAAATGTGTTAAAAGTGGCGAAATTGCTTCTATAAGTGGTGCTGGAAGTTTTTTCCAAAATTTAGTTTCCGACATTAAAGACCTAGACGCAGAGTGGAGATTTTTACCAGAGATAGTGGAAATACAAAATTATGATGAGCAGTTCTGGTATGAAATAAGTAAAATTAGAAATGATATGAATGAAGCAAGATTTCCAAATCTGATGAAATTAATTAATGGAGTTCTATCATTACCTCATACATCTGCAGCTGCAGAGAGGATATTCTCTAGTTAACTCTCATAGAAACTAAAACGAGAAACCGTTTATATATAAAAACTTGTGATGCTTTATTAAGCAGCAAAGAGTTGCTTAAGCCTTGTTCTGACTAGGCTAGTAATTTAGTCAAGTGGCGAGTAATTTAGTTACTAAAACTAGTCGGGTAAGTCGAAAAGTGTTGAGATTACTGGTCGAGTAAAGTTCATTAGTAATTGTGCAGTAATAATACTTGGTGCACCTAAAATGAATAAAATGAAGAGAGAGCAACGTAAAAGAATAAATACAATAATAAATCTTATTACAAAAACTATTTTTGAAACGGTGGAGGAAGAAATTAATGAGATAAAGAAAAAGAAAATGTGGGTACGGAAATGGATTAATAGAAGACACGAACTAGGAGCTTCAAACGGTCTTATAATGGAAATAGCATTGGAAGACCCCAAAGAATACTTCGCTACGTTGAGGATGACGGAAAGTTGTTTTAATTTTCTATTGATGAAAATGCAGTCTTCAATTCAACGCAAAGATACCCAGTTAAGATCTGCAATTCTTGCAAGAACAAAACTACAAGCAGTTCTCTACCTTCTTGCTACTGGATGTAGTTTAAGGACCCTGACACATCTCTTTCGACTTGGGAAATCAAGTATTTCAGAGTTCCTATTAGATGTTTGTGAAGCCATTTATAAATCACTGGAAGAATACATCCAGGTAAGATCAAATAAATTACAAATTCTTAGATGAAAAAACATTTTTATTAATTAAAGAACTTAAAGGTTTAAACATCTGCATCTGTCATTGCTTCTGCAAGTATGTTACCCAGGTTAAGACCGTCTGTTGTAGAATATTGCGGTGGGAATAGTATTTCTTGCGAGTGCTGTTCCTCAGAATAATAATCTTCAGTATAATATGTTGAAGTAGGGTTTGAAGTGATACTGTTTGATGGCGAAGGTTGCGATTCAAATGAAGATGGTGTGGATGAGCGATTGTACCTGTTTTGTTTAGATGCATTTTGTAGCTGCTGACGTCGAATTTGATTTATATACAGTTGTATATGTTCCTGCGCTTCTAGTGCTACTATTAAAGGCATTGCCTTCAGCTGAAGTCCGACATGCTTTCCAAAAACCTCAAATTCATTTTCTTCTTCTGTAGTCTTAGTATTTACAGTCTCGGTAATTTCTTTTAATTGACTAACCATACTTGTAAGCTGGGAAAGTCTTTTCTTTTTAGCCATAGGTTTAGATTTTGGTTCGGGTTCACGAAAATTATTACTACTATTGTTCCCTTCAGATATGTTTTCCTCAGCATCTATATTGTTGTCTGTGTCAATGTCTGCACTGTTTTCGTTAGGCTGAAAATGAAATAAATGTTTGTTACTAACTATCAAAGATATACAGTAATTTTTGTTTTAGATTCCTGCCATGGCAGAGTGGAAAACAATTGAGAATGGTTTTTGCAATGAATGGAACTTTCCGGGATGCTGCGGAGCAATCGACGGTAAACATGTTGTCATAAAAGCTCCTCCTGATTCAGGAAGTTTATACTACAATTACAAAAATTCAAATAGTATCATCTTATTAGCTGTTGTAGATCATAAATATTGCTTCAGTTATATTGACATAGGATGTAATGGGAGGGTTTCTGATGGAGGGGTATTCCGCAACAGCAGTTTGTATCGAGCATTAGAAGCAGGCATGCTTCCAGATGGCCACATATTAGTTGGAGATAATGCATTTCCCTCCAAAAACTATCTACTTAAACCTTTCCCAGGAAATCAATTAACATTAAAGAAAAAGATATTCAATTATCGATTGTCAAGGGCTCGAAGGATAGTGGAAAACGCTTTTGGCATACTAGCTGCCAGATTCAGACTGTTTGAAAAACCAATGCCCTATAGCCCTGATAAAGTTATTGTCATTGTTAAAGCATGTTGCGCTTTACATAATTGGCTCAGGCAAACTAAATTGCAGAACAGACAGTTGGAATATACAACAGATCAAGAAAATGTTAATGCAGGGAATGTGATCCCTGGTACGTGGAGGCAGGAGTTGAATTCTCAAGGTTTCAAACCAATACTACACTCTTCATCAAATCGTTCATCAAGAAGTGCTACAGATCTTCGAGATAGATATGCAGATTATTTTGTGGGAGAGGGCTCAGTTGAATGGCAGACAAGAATGGTTTATTAAAAACTTAATTTTACTTACCAGATTGCTTTCACTTTCCGTTAATGTTGAATTAATATTTCGTAGTGATTCATCCATTATTTTGAACCATTTTATTGTCGGGACGTAAATTGTGTCAGTCCCAGTTCCAGATTTCTTGGAATCCTTGATCTTTTTTAATTCTTGGGAGTAGGTTGATCTGAAAACGTGTTTACATAAAATAAGATTTTAACCGTAAAATGATTATAGTAAGGTTGATTTATAATTATTTATAATTCTTGTATTATTACTACAAAAAAATTCTATAATAAAATAATGTAGGTATTAAAAGTCTTTACTTACCTGAGATTTTTAATTTTTGATTTAATCTCTTTCTCTTTAAATCCAGATATGTTCATTGTTTTTTCCAAATCTTCATATGCAGAGTTCTTTATTTGTTTATTTTTATAAGCATCTGATTTGATGTTCCATAAACACTCATGTTTTAAATAATGTTCTACAAATTGTAGTCGTATCTTCGCTCCAACGAAATGACATTTTGGTATAATCGTAAAACAGTTCGTAAAATATTAATAGATCCGCACAGAAACTGTACTGCAAACGAACTGTACAGTAAAATAATTTCACCACTAATGCACTTGACTAAAAAACAGGTTCACACTTGTTGAGTAGATACGTTAGTAAACAGTGAAGCGTGGTGGGGGTGCTACTCGCCCGTGAAAAATAGAAATATTTGGATTGACTTGCCTAAATCACTTTACTAAATACTCGACTAAATTTAGATAGTTCGCACGCATTTAGTAACTAAATTACTCGCCACTTGACTAAATTACTAGCCTAGTCAGAACAAGGCTTTAGAGAAAGCACTTGTTTTGACTGGAAACCAAGTGACAGTTTATTAAAACAGAAGTGGTGGAGAGTGAATAATAATAATAAGGTTGAAGAGCAACTTATGAATCAAACAGCTGAAGATGAATTTGGATATGTTACATTACCTATGGAAATGTCAGATTAATTATTTTTATCTAGGACCACTACTAAAAGTAGGCCTTTTAGCGCTAGCTTGTTTCACTAAAAGTGACGTTTTATAGTTTACCGTGTTTAAAGAAATCAGATGTTTACTTTTAGCACACGGGCTAAAAGTGAAGTGAGGTTATAAAACTACAATTTCGAACTGCAAGTGAAGTTGTAAAGCTATTCCAGTTGCTTCTTGCGTTACAGGTAAAGCGTTTTTGAAATAATTAAAGCGTTATGTAATGAATACAGTCATATGTGGAGTATCAATAATTACATTTCGTAACTCACCTTGACAGCACGGGCGTGGCCAAACAATCGCCAGCGCGGCGTGGCCTACTGTTCATTATGACATAAATTAAAAGTGTCGCAGATGCAAACCTTTCTTAAATCGATATTTATGGATTAATAACGGTAAAATTAAGGTCGTAGATAAAATATTGTATGGAACGCGTGCTAAAAGTCGTTTATGCGCGAGACATGTTATGAAACTCAGCCTTCGGCTTCGTTTCATAATTTTCATGTCTCGCGCATAAACGTCGACTTTTAGCACTTGTTGCATAAATAGCTATTAGAGAGTTTGAGCACCTGGTACGTTATACGCTAACGCTATTTTAAGACAACTGCGCAGGCGCAGAAAATACCGTAACGCTAAAAACTTATCGGAGCACGTTATTTCACTACGAATAGCGTAGAGGTTTACCGTAAACGCTAAGTTGGTTTGTGAGGTTGCGTTACCATGCCTAATTTCTTGTAATAGTTATGTTATTTAGGTAATTACTGCTCCTTGTATTTACTTACCAGTAATTAACAAACTGAGGAAGTATACTACAACCTTTCAATATTTGCCAAATTGTGAGGTTATGTTCAAATACCGTTTGTTATTGTTGTGCTCAAACTCTATAAAATGATACCCTCCCGTAAAAATTTATCGTTACTAGTCATGTGACTTTATCGTTAACGGGAAGTTTAACGTCGAAGTGCTCAAACTCTCTAATATCTTACAGTAGCGCCTATTACCATACATTATACAACGTTTTCAGTGACTAAAATGAAGTTTTATTCACAAGTGAGTTTTCATTATTTATACTACTGCATTGTTGGTAGCACTGTCAAGTTATGTCAAATTCGTAATTTTCAGGTTAAGTTTTGCGTCAGTCTGTGTCAAATAACAAACAAAACCTAACCTACGAACCTCGAATTTGACATAGACTGACAATACACTTCAGTACTGCCAATACACTTCAGTACTGTCAAACGTATATCACAAATCATAGGCGACTAATTATAAATTTATTTCGCTACATATTCTCACTGCGCAAACTATTTAGGCGCAAGAATTGCTACTGTAAGATAAAACGTCGTATGTCACAGGTGAGCGAAATGCCATTATAAGCTCGTGAGAAATTGTATCGCTCGTGCTGGGGCACTCGCGATTCAAAATTCTCACTGGCAAATTATGATGCATTTCTCTCACTTATAATACCTATAATCTAGGTACTATTATTTTAGTGGTTTCTACATTTACTTAGTAGGCACACTTTTTTATATTTTTAAGCCTCAATTTTTAATGGACATGAAAAGCCTGATATATCTAAAAGATCTTAGTTTTTTTGTACAACTAATATTTCTCGTATAAGAACAGCAATTTGCCGCATTAGGCTAAATAACTGTGCCGTACATCATAAAGTATTTTAGTTTTTTAATATGAGTTAGACAAAAAACTAAAAGAGCTAAGAAAGATTATGAATATATCACGCTTTCTAGTAGGTGCGTATTTTTGTATAAACAAATTCTTGTCCATTAAAAAGTTTTTATATAACCATTCCCCTTAGGAGGGTATAACTCAGCGGCAAGAGATTTAAAAAGGAAAAGTTTATATGTTTCAACGTCGTTTATAACCTCCAGACGTTTGTCAGTGGAATACAGGACACCCTATATAATATATTATTGAAAAATAAACGTCTTTAACTTGATAGTCTGTAATTATAGGTACTTTTTACAAAATGCAGAATTATTTTTAGTTTTTTTTCTGTAATGTTGAAACAAAGCCTGTATTTAATAGTTTTCTTTTGTTAAAATATTAACTAATTGAATGAATATTTATGTTACTTATACTTTTTATAATAAAGTGCAAATTTTACACTATGACTATCATTGTGTACTTCTGCATTATATTGAGCTTTGTTGGGCATGGCATATGCTTATGAAAATTGACACTATCTCATGTAAATAATCATCGCTATTATATGTGTAGCTTTCCTTATTTAGTCTACAAAGGTTAAACATCGAGTTGAAAAGTCAAGTCTACACTAAAAAACGCAATTTTGAGGAATTTGACCAGAATTTAAATTATTATTAATCTATTACCCAAACTGCCAAATCTATTAAGTACTTACTATTTTTTAAAATTTCTATTACGGAAAAAAATCAAGAGTTGGCAACACTGCAATTATCTCAATTTGTAGTGTTGCCTGTTATGTATTAACCGTTAGCTGTTACGGTCTTGGTTTTTTGTTAATTTGATATTAGGCATTTGTGAAATATAAACCGTGATATAATTACCATTTGACAATCATTGGTGAAATAATCGTTACAGGTGTTTGTTTAAATAATTTCAGACCGTTCTTGCAGTCTATCTCTAATATAACCTAAAATACGCAAAACTACCTTTACAGGAGATGTATCTGGTATGTATCACAATATAATCCTGATAAACTTCAAAGTTTACTTTAAATAATCTATGCTCCGCAGCCATCCAGTGATGCTTTGTCATTGGTCTCTTTGTGCTCATAAAATGCATTCATTTACATCGTTCTAGTCAAGTTATTTATCAACATGCCTTAATTTTGACTATAAATAGGAAGGGAGATTTTTATGTTATCTACCTAGCCATGAAACAAAAGAGCTATGATCGCAATTGTTTGTTGTCAAGTAGCTGTGATATTTAGAAGCTTATATGCAAAGTTGTGTTTAAATCGTGTGATTTATAGAGATTTATGAGTGTTTTGTGTTGGTAAAATAAGTGATACTAAACTTGAACATCGCTCTGTAATAAAGTTTCTTACGAAAGAGGGCAGTGAGCCTAATTAATGATTCTGGCTTCATTGAATTAAGGTATCCACCTTATAGCCCCGACCTGGCCCCGTCTGACTTTTTTATTCAAACATTTGAAGAAACAACCCAGGGAAAGGCGTTTTGCTTCCAATGATGAATTCAAAGATGCTGTAGAAGTAAATTTTGCAGGCTTGCCAAAAAAATTTTTTTCTGAGGGGATGATACAGTTGGAAAAACGATGGAATAAAAGTGTAGAAGGGAGTTATATAGAAAAATAACATTTTCTTAACCCGGCATTGGTCGCTACATGAGCGATTCCCTCACGTTTTTATAAATTAATTCGCCATTTTAGTGCAATGACAGGTACGGCCACGCCAATTTTTTTAATCCCCACCCTATTCGTCAAGCACCGGCTAGTGGTATTATTTCATGAAAAAAACAAGGCACAGTGCAATTGTGACAAGTAGTTTGGTAGGTGCGTGCGCTAGTGTGAGCAAATCGCTCATTACGCGACTAACCACGTTTACTTTTATATTTTTGTATTTGATCTATACATTTTTGATTTTGCGATCTTGCCAACGAGCCATTTGCACGGAACATACCACATATACCTGCCCTAATTGTTTACAAGTTTCGGATGAGTCGGATACAAACTAGAGATCGAAGCAGAGTTTATATTATATCTTTTTTGGAATTGAATTTAACGATTTGAGTTGTATTTACACATGGTGTAAAAAATAAAGTTTTGTATATTCAATGAATAATTTTTTATTTTAATTTTAAGGTATGACGTTAACAGATATTGCCACATTATGATTATAAAGTAATAATTGCCAATTATGAAAAAAACCACACGTATACATTCAAAATGTCAGCTGTGAGAGAAACGCTCACGCGCGACCAACGACGCGAAACGAAACCTAGCGACTAATCCCGGGTTAAGACTCGTGCGTGTTTTCTTTCATAGCTGAGTAGATAACATAAAAATCTCCCCTCGTATTATAATTAGTAGTTTGTTTTCACTTACAGTTCTATTTAATTTTAATTTGTAAAAACCTTTATGTTGTGTATGCTCCCAGGCACACTGTATATCAGTACAATATTCATAAATGTGTAATAATATTTTAGTAAGTAAATGGCCGGCAAGCATGTAATATAAATATCCTCTTCTTTCAGAACCCTCAAGTGTAGCATCTGATGGAATACGGACAAGATGTCTTTTCTGATGGTGTAGATTTACATCACAGGCTTCAGGTAAAAATATAAACAATTGTCACTTGAACATGGGAAATGTTCGATAGCAGTCAGAAAACACTTCACTCACTCAAAAATACGTGAGAAATGTGCAGTAACTTTTATGTTAATATTGGTTTTTCTAATGTTGCTTATAAACCGGTTAATTGTAATTCTTAAAATAACTGATTTGATTACTTACAATCTTTGATAGTTTACCTTTCTGCTAGTGGTAAATTATTGCTGAATTTAATTCGATACTACAGGTACTTTGTTTGGGAATGGTTTTTCGTTGAAGCTAAATAAACTTACATCTCATGGTAATATACTCTGCATGTGTATAATAACTAAAAGTTATGTAAAGCAGTATAATATTTATCTCTCATTTTGCAAGTTAGGTTTCTACAAAATATATATTCACATAAAGATTTGATTTACTTATGTAATAACACTTTTGCTCTGAATAAGTAACTAATTTTGACAATGCATTAGAATTTAAAATTACAAACTGCTATTGATTTTTAACACCTAAAATTGCCAGGGAATAATTTAGTAAGTTTCAAATGTGTTATTTGTTATTATTCTTTTGAAGGTGCATTATATCTTAACAAAATAGATAGAATATAGGTATACGATCATTGCCCTAATACTACAATATGGATTTATAAAAATGGTATACACTGCTGCTATATTTATATTCACTTAAATATATTTCTTTTTATCAACAATTGTGAAGCTTTTTTTTACATTTTACAATAATATTAACATTTCAGCAGAAAATATCGATAATTACTAAATCAATAATTAACACTTATTATAATACTAATTTCATGTACAAAATTAACTTTGTTCCACTTTCATCATCGGCACGAGGTAACCTCTCACTAAATTTATAGCAATCTCGGTTCCAACGTAAATATAATTAAATAATATCTGCAGATGAAGTCGCATCTGTATTGTAGTGCTAGACTTACGGTTATGTCTACCAAAAAAGGTTAATTGGTTTATGAAATAACTGAACTGCAAATTGTGTGTAGTAACTGATCTGATACACGGTATGCAAAGTATATGCAAGAAGCTAAATGTAATTACTAGTGGATTATTAGTAAAAATGTATGATTGTGTTATACAGGCAGACGTAAATGATAAAAACGGGGTTAGGTTCCATTAACTAGATTTATTTATACTATGCAACCAAAACTTTTCTGCGTTTATTGTCTGGCAAATCTGAAGCAGAAACTTTACACTTTGACGACATGGTTATCCGTGTTTTAAAAGTTTTTGTTTCAGTTTTGACACAAACTGACACAAAACCTAACCTGCTAACCTCGAATTTGACATATACTTACAGTGCCACCAATGTCATGTAAACAGAAAGTTGGGGTGATACACTTGCGAGAAACATAAAAGCAAAAAATTACTAGGAGTTAATTAAAAATTTCCCGCTCTTTCCCCACGTTTTAGTACTCACGCTGTATAAATGCAGTGGAATATTTTATGTAAAATAACAATTTAAATGTAACATTGAATAAGCACAGTCATCCAGGTAAATTAATAGTTTATCAGGAAGAAACACTGGCTGTCGAAGTTTATGGAAATAAACAATGAGCATTAAATTGCACCTGTCAGAATTTACAAAAAAAAATTATGATGGCTCTGACTCCGGAGATTAAGATTATTTATATTGTTTGTACAATGAAATCTCTCATAACGGACACTCCATTAAGCGAACCCCTCTATTAAGCGGACATTTTTCTGAACACCGTCGGTAACCAATGTAGTTTAAATGCAAGGGCATCTCCATTAAGCGGACTCTCCGTTAACAGGACGTGGACAGGAAAATTCTGGAAATTTTTAGATATTTCCCTCTTTTAAGCAGACATGTTACTAATTATTATGTGCTTAAATGCTAGGGAACTAGGTGAATTACATGTTTTCATATGTGTGGTATGGGGCACGTTATAAATTGCGTGTTCAGATGCTAGCTAGGAAACTAGGGGAATTACTTCTTTTCATGTTTTCCAACCTTAATCCTCAGTTATGTATCTGAATTTCGGAAGTAAAAGAAATGTTTTGTAAAAACAATGTTATTTATCTATAGCAAAGTGCTCTTTCTTTATAGCTGCATTTGACTAAAAGCTGGTAGGTTTTCTTCATTACAGGCTGCAGTTGATATGTAAGTACTAAAGCTACTTTTTTACAGTAATGTCATAATGAAAAACAAACGTAGCACTGTATGTATTTAAAAATCTTTGTGTTCTTTGTCGTTCTATATTCAAATAAAGATTAAACAAAAAAATTGTAAATTAAAGCATTTCTATTAAGAGGACACCTCCATTAAGCGGAGAAAAATTGTGGTACCACGAAGGCGGCTTATGAGAGATTTCACTGTATATTATTTTCCAACTTGTTTCCATTTTTGAAAAATGAACTTAACATTAACTTGGAGAACATTAATAATAATACATACTTATATACATATTAAGAAACAATTTTAATAAGGCAAAGAAGACAACAAAATGATATAAACAACATTGTATACCGATGGGACCATAATTATGTATAACAGCAATGCGATAGCATGAACAGAAGCAGATAATACTTGAGTAAGAAAGAGATAACCGTTCAAAAAAGCTATTTTAGTAGGCATATTTAGTTGACGTGCCATAATTTAAATGAGCGTCAAGTCTACTCAAATATTTGTTTCTATGTTCATCTCTTTCTTCTTCAAGCATTTAATTCTGTTTTTATTCATGCTTTCTTATTGTTGTTAGATACAGGTTGCCTAAAATTGTACGGAACATGGCAACGTAGTTGCATCAGCTACTTGTTGCCTAGTACCAAAGTAATTACTGCATTTTCTATTTCGGTTATTCTTATGGCAAATAGTATTTGAACCTTTTCCAACTCATGAAATTGCCTTGTTTCGTAGAATTTTAGGCAACCTTTATAATTATGGCCCCATCGGTATTTTGGGCAGGAACTGTTCCCAGTCCAGTTATTTTTTTTATTCTACATTTTTATAAAATTCGAATAGAGCACCTTCACTTGCCAATGGATTATACTGGCTACATTAGCTGTATAATACTTGTAAATGAGGATATAAATACCCGTTTAAATACTCATTTTGGTATTCACTCCTAAAAATAAATACCCGAGTAATTTACATCACTAACTGTGCATAAGTTTTGATCAAAATCATAGGCTGAATACCTATTGGAAATAGGTTGGCTGTATTATTTATTTAATATTAAATATTTTAGGTTATCACAAACTAATGCCTAAAATACATAGTTGCATTTCAGAACTTACTTATTTAATTATTGCAAAATGCATTTACACTCGGCAAGGTAATATAAAACCATAAATTTGTCTTTTTACGTGAACTGACACAATTTTAAAAGTATTAATGTAAACTAATTATCTATAATGTATGTAACATGGAAAATTTGCTAATTATTAATTTTTATTTGTTACAGTTACTATCTGAAGATCTATTTGACTGTCACAGTCCTATCTTTCAGACTTACTGAAGCGTTTCAATATGTTTCGGTGATTGCAGTGTCATCCCAAAATTGTCAAGTAAGTCATCATGCCCAGTATCAGCTTTACTTTATTTTTATATACCAATTTTTCTGTTTAATGTCTTAATCATCGCGAGCTATAAAAATGAATTAGCTTTAGTTTCTTGGATTGTAAGTTAATGATATGTTACCACCTCTGCATTTGCCTTTAAGACTACAACATTATACAGCATATTACACGCAGTTGTATTATATAATTTCTATCAATGTAAAGCACATTTATACCGTGTGTCCAAAACAGTACAATTAAGCTCTTGTAATTGGTAAGATAAATATTCGGTAAAATTCGATAAAATGTGCAGCATTGGAAGTACTATCGTCCATATTTTAATCGTACAAACTAAAGCTTTCTTGACAGGTTCAAACTTTCCTGTAAATGCAAATATTTTCACCTTAGTATATTGTAAAATACTTTCCCGATTTGAGGATAAAATTAGTGTTTCCTAAAAGCAACACTAATTTTGTTCGAAAAAGAAGGAAAGGTCACCGGCGTTCATTTGAAGTGGATCACTTAAAGAAACTAGTTTTAACGACATTTTCCTAACTTTTTCATAGCAAAATTTAGTTTATTGTTTTATAGTTATTTAACCAACAAGTGTGTTAATGAAGGCGATTAATAATCGAAACTGTTTAAAGCACGAATGAGCGATAGCGAGTGAGTGCCTTTAATAGTTAAGATTATTAATTGCCCATTAATAAACGAGTTGATTACAAAATTTTTTCGTTGACCACAAATTTTTTTTTTGTGGTGAGAAATTTTATTAAAACAACTAACCTCCATGCAAAACATCAAAATCACAAAAACAGTTAATTAATGAAAAAGAGTGTATTAATCAAAAATAGTGTATTAATGACGTCTATTAATCCATCCTTTTTTAGGAAAAATAATTCATTAATATAGAAATTAACAAGCAGTCAATGAAAAAAAATATTTAGCCGCTAAATGTCATTTTTAAGTTATATCATTTATAGCATAACTGTTGTAAAGTCGACATAGTAGCATTGTTTGAAGCAGTCTTAATTAATACTTGATTAATTTTTATCAAACGAAACACACCAAAATCTTCAATATTCTTTACTACAAGTTATGCATTGTTGACTTATCAGTTACTTTTAAAAATGATATGACTTCAAAATGACATGTAGCGGTTTGATATTTTTAAAACAATAGATAACTCGTAATAATACAAACTACATTTTGCTATGAAAACGTTAAGAAAATGTCATCGAAACTAGTGTCTTTAAGTGATCCAATTCAAATGAATAAGCGAAGTGAGCCAAGTGGTATTCAATCAAATTATATAATTCCGTTCAACTAATAATCGATACTTCTTAGAATTAGTTTTTGATGACTTGATAAGTATTCGGTGTAATTTGATTGACTGAAATAGTGAAACAAAGGAGTAGGAGAGGTCATCAAACTAAATGTTTATTGGCACTGTCAGTTTTGACATTCACTGCTCAATAACGACAGTAAGGTTATTTCTAGTTTGTGAATTACGTGAAAATAAGTGTAAAAGCGGGCTGTAGTTAATGGAGAGAAGCGATTGAGGTTCAAATTCAACATTTAATCAAATTCTAAAACTCCAAGAAACAGTGAAACAAATAAAAATTCACAATAGCGTTTTGTAAATCAAAAAGTATTTATTTTAAAAAAAAATTGTAACTCATGAAACGGGTATTATGATTATTCATTGATGATAACTCTCGTTAGAACCTTCAGTAGATAAAATCTTTATTGGTTCTGACTTGTACTAATATCGATGATAATCCTCGCATCAGTTATGTTGCGTCTGTATTTGGTTAAAATTTGGAAATAGAAGACATTCATTAGTAATATAATAATAGAAATGATACAATCCTTTTAATCAATCGCATTGTCCTGTAGATCTATCTTTTTGTCAAGACATTTTACCCATTCAATGATTTTAATTTTACAGTTAAAATAAACTCCACACTATCGGTCAACAAATGCCAGCAATCTGAAATTAACAATAGTTATAAAATGGCGCAAGTCCCTGACTGCTCATAATAATTATACAGAGAGAATCCTAAACGGCAGAAAATAAACTCCTGGACAAAATTAAGACCACTTTATTAAACTTATGTAATTACAATATTATAATTAAAATAATTAAAATTACATGAATGCTTATAAATTAGGTTTGTGTAATCATTTGCGGAAGAAATTAGCTAAACATAACCTTACTTTAAATCGTTTTTGATTTAAGAACTTTTGATGTTGAAAACCGTGATACATGAAAACTGGAAAAAATCAAAAACAATAGAATTACTGGATTCAATGCAACATTAGTACGATCTATGCCCTCCTCTACTCCGAATTACCGCATTCATGTGTCTGGACATGCTGGAGATTAGATTTTCAATTATTTCCTGAGGAATATTCTCCCATTCTGCAATTACTGCATCTACCAGTTCATTATGGTTGGCAGGTGGGGCTGTATGACTTCGGACCTTTTTTTTAAGAGTGTCCCATAGATGCTCTATGTCGATATTACAAGATTGCTGTGTTACGATAAAGAAGCTGACCTGCGATTAATTAAATAAGATAATCAGTGGTAGTAAAAATCGCAGATTAACCTCCTTAAAGTACGTACTACACGGAAACTCTAAAAATTTTTACTTACCGCGCAGGCAGAACTAGCTCAATTTCGGCGGCCTTGGATCGTAGATTCTTATCAACTGTACCACCCTGGAAATGCTTCAAAGACAAAAAAACAAATGGGCGCCAGAAACCAAATGGTTTCGAATAATATAACTAACTACAAGCATCTAGAATTTATTTATTAACGCTAAATAGTCTTGCAGTCTATAATGGTAATTCAATATTAAATAATTAGAATAATTTGGTCATAAAGAATGTAATAATGATAGAAATGTGCAAATTAATTGAAGGCTGCGACACGTACCAAGATCAATAACCCCTTTCAGGTTATTAAATTAATTGTAACCACAAATAAATCGAGTGATATGCATATCGCTGTCATTTAAAAAAAAACCTTTCTGTTCAGGCTATTGGAGGCAAAAAACGTGAATGTTCCTTTTACAAAGGTTTGATTACACATATAAATTGTACTTTCAATATTAATTGTAATTAAGTATACGCATGTAAACTTCAAATATTAAAACTGATTGAACGTATGTGTCTAAACTTTACATGTTAGTAATAACGGAAAGAATACATTTAAACTTTAAATACTGATAGTTATGGAATGTACGAATTTAAATTTCAAGTATCGAAGATTATTTAATATAATATTAATCCCGGAATAGCCAGTCCGAATCAGCTTGAAAGCAGGGAGACCATCCACTTTTAATGCGGTATTCACCACAAAAGTAACACTAACCTCGAACCTCCAACGCCCATAAGTTGCTGACAGGCAAATGCTGGCCGGGGGTTGCTATACCCTGTGGTTAAAAGCACCTTGGATGCGCCCGTAATTGAAGCAGAGCCACTCCCAAATTGCAGAAGCTAGGTAGGACATTAGCCGGTGTTGAAAATTAAGTCAGGTAAAACTGTCATTTAAGAGCTAAAGAAACATAATTAATACAAGAATAGCAAGCAGAAAATCTCAATCGTACCTGAATCAAAATCATCAGCCCTTAGAAATAAAATTCTGGTAAAAATTGGTTGAGCGCACGTACTCTTGACTTAATTAAAAATCAAACCTCAACCGCGCGAAACGCGTCGGCCGAGGCCAGAAGAACAGTGCCGGCCGAAACGTTTGCTTCAACAAGAAAACTCGCATTCCATCGCTCAGCAATAACAGATAAAGCGGGTCAAAAGTGCACCGTGCTAACGATTGCAACTCAAGCCAGGTACAAAATGCGCTGGTTTGAAAAATTTAAGAATTTGAAATGCAATGGATTATAATTCAAATAAAAATATACAGGTTAGACCAGAAATAATTGGGTAAATGGAGAAAACAATTAAGCGGCGTGAAAAATGGTTTCAGCTGCAAGCTCATTTTTTAGCACAGTGCTAGTAATTCTCCTATTACTTAGAACGGATTGCCTAAGAAAACGCTCATCCCTGGAATCTTTTGTCATTTTCGCCCTTTCCCTGGCCTTCGGAAGTGAGATTCTGTCTCGTTAAATTGTGTAACCATGCGACTTATGCCAGAATGATTTCTTTTTATCAAATTTGCAACAAAACGTATCGAGTTCTCCTGATCCAGCAAAGTTGATACCTTTATTGCCTCCTCCACATTTCGTGGGCAATTCATTTTTAATATTTAAAACACAAGTAACTGATACAATCGATAACAAACAACTTGATGACTAAAGATAACTTGTCTTAATAAGCAGTTTTAAATCAATTTTTGATAAATGTGACTTTAATTGACAATTGTAATCTTAAAACAAAACATTTCTTGACAGCATTTGTTTGAAATATCAGAGGAGGTCCAAAGGCTACTTGCAAGACAGTTAGTAAACTGAAAGTTATCAATATCTCGGAATTAAAAGCAAATATAATAGTGGTGCGTTAATTTTGTCCAGGAGTTTATTTACATCACACAATTCTTCATCAAAAACTGAGCAAACTACAAGTGTTTTGCTGGGAAACATTTAGTTTTTGAAGAATTCTTAATTAAAGTTGTGTAAACTTAGCAACACTGTGTGGTCAGTCGTATTAAGTTGTGTGTTAAGTATGTGGGTCGGGTAAATACCCAGTGGGTATAAATGGACTAGAACGCGTTGGCCAGCCTACGTCTGGCCCGGCCAGCGTAAAGAAGCGGTTAACAATAACAATGCGGTCTCGCTATTCGTGCGCGCGCGCCGCTTGCTAGCATTTAGGCCGTTCATGCAGCGTGTGCGCGCGCCGGCTTACGGTCTGGACGGCATCGGCTCTTATAATATAAGATATTTACTCCTGCCTCAGGTAAATATCTAAATACTGGGTATTTATAAAATTTGTAATATTTAGAAGGCCAAGCTTACCTTCTAGTGTTATCTTAAAAAAGTAAACTGCATTTGAATACGCTAGAATATATTACGTGAAACAGCTTAAATATTGTAACATTGAATAAGCATGCGCCTAAGAAAATTAATCGTTTACCGAGGAAAAATATTGTAGTTGCTGAAGTTTATAATATAATTTACAAAAGAATTAGAGGTACTTTGTAATGACTGACTCTGAAGATTGGTATTATTCTTGAATTTAATGCTATTAATGAGGTAATTTGTATTGGAGATATTATCTTCATAGGTTTATTCTTGTGCATTATTTTTCTGTCAAGATTTCATAATAGTTACTAGGACATTTAAATTTTTCACTTCCAAAAGGATGCAGATAGCGCATTACTGCAACTCAAACTTAACGGGAACTTTAAAATTGGGCTATGTACATGCATACTTTGGTAAATTCCAATGCTCCTGCACCAGATGAGATCGTAAAACCATAAAATACATTTCTGAGTCAGCTCCTTTCAGTTTCAATTCAAAGTTTGGTGAACGGTTGTACTTTTGTGTTGTTAAACATTAATTGTCATTTTTAAGAATGAAAAAAACGAGAAAGCGCGCTGTAAATTTCACAGAATTGGAAGTGAGATTTTTAGTAGATATATCTATAAAGCATATCAAAATAATAGAAAATAAGCACACTGATGCCGTTACCGGGAGGGATAAAAATCAGATGTTGATGGACATAGCGACAGATTTTAACGCAGTTACAGGCTATCTTAATAGGAGTGCCAAAGTTTTGCATCAAAAATACAACAGGATTAAAAGAAATATAAAAAATCAAGTGTCGAAAAATAAATTAGAGATTTTTAAAACTGGAGGGGGCTCTGCTGAAACGAATCCGCTCACGGATTACAAAGATAAATTTAACACGGAACGACACTAGCCTCACACTTAAGGGCGTGGCGAAGGTTAAAAATGGCTTTTTTTAAGGCCATTTACCAAGCTGGCTCATGGTAGGGATGTCCACGAAAGACGGCGATTGGAGCCCCTGTAGAAGATCATGATTGGTTTTATGCCTTTTTTTAGTTATATTTAATATTTACAATGTTATAGAATTAACCTAAAGATATATAAAAAAAATAAAATAAAATAAGTTATGCCGTGGGCGTGCCCGGTGGAGGGCATCTCCGTGGGCGAGAAGCGGATGGGGCGGTCCACCTGGAGGCAGGAAAACTTTGACTAGGACTTCTTAGACCTGGGGCTCGCGTCCTAGCGAGGCCCTTTGGGGGCGGGGCGATGTCCACGTTCCGGATGACCTGGAGGCAGGATAACACACCTCGGCGGCAGGCCAAGGGGGCGGCGGCGGAGGCTTGAGGCGTCATTGCCGTGGCCAGGTGCATCCTCGGCGGAGCTGTGCGAAGCCGGGGCGTCGGTCCTTGGGAGCGCGAGCTCAGGCGAAGTCCTCTTCGTAGCGTGGAGTTCCTGGTTTCCTGGAAGCGACCTGGGGGCGGCGTGGAGCCGGATGACGCGCAGCGGGCCTGAACACTCTCTGGTCCGCAAGCAGCTAGCGTCGCTCTGGAGCTTGAGGCGCCTTGGGGCCGAGCAGAACGCGTCTGACGACAGCACACACCAGGGGAGGGCTGTTGCAGCGAACCTCGAGCTTGGGGGCGGCGGGCATCGGCTGTCCATTCTTCTCGTCCTTGATGAGGGGTGACTAGGCCTCGCTGGAAGGCGCGGGCTCTAGGTTGGCATTTCGTAGCTTTTGGCTACGAGGGGGCGGCGGCGAGCGTCCTCGGGGGATGCTGCAGCGGAAAGCGCGGCAAGGGGAGCCTTCTATGGAAATGGTGTGGGGCTGCCTTCTGCTATGGAGGCAGCGGCGGTGGTGGCGACAGGCCTCCTCTCTGGAGGCGGTGTGTAGCGGCCGTCTGCTGTTGAGGGAGCAACGTCTTTGGAAGGATGCGTGCTTCCGGACATGGGAGCGGCAGCGTGCGTGGAGGCCGTCTGTGCGACGACGTCGTCTTCCCAGTGGGCTGGACGTATGGGCAGACGGCGGCGGCGTCTGCTTTTACTCCAATGTGTTTGTTTCTGAGAACAAGGTTCGATCAGATGTGTGTGTTTCTGAGAACAAGGTTCGATCAGATGTGTGTGTTTCTGAGAACAAGGTTCGATCAGATGTGTGTGTGGCTGGCTCCTGCGATGGAGGGCGGCGTGTAGGCTGCGGCAAGACCTGGGGCACGGCGGCGCGCAGGGGTAGTCGCAGCTGGCGGCGGCAACGTTGGCAGGGGCCTGGGACACGACGGCGCTTATGCATGAGCTTCGTGGAAGGCGGCGACGTTGGCACGGGCCTGGGGCACGACGGCTGTGGCTTAGGCCGCGAGGAGCGGCGTTCCTGGCAGAGGAGTGTTACTTCTGCGACCAAGGGTCAAGCAGTAGAGGAGAGTTTGTTCGAGATTAAAAATCAATCGAATCCGGTGTAGGCGGCAGCTTTCTTAGCTGCAGGAAATTTTAATTATACAAAAACAATTGCAGTGAAGATTTTGTTCAAATTAATCTTAATTGAAAATTGTATTTTTATAGAGATAGTTTTGTATACAGGGTGTATCTAGTTGGTCATATAAAAAGTGCACTACGATATTCTAAAACGAAAACCTAAAAACCGTATTTTTCTAACCGTTTTATTTCTTAGGAATAATCCATTCAAAGCCTATCCATTATTTGTAACGTTTCCAGTTTTATGAATCTTAAATTGCTTACATTTTGAAAAATACTCCGGAAAATGCTTAATAATTCTTAGCTTTTCATTTTATTTTTAGTTGTAGAATTTCGTAGTGCATTTTTGTATGACTAATTACATACACCCTGTATATATCCATTAGGATTTGATAATTATTACAAAAATTATCGCACATACAAATAGAATTTAAATAACTTTATGTACGACCACTACTAAAAGTAGGCCTTTTAGCGCTAGCTTGTTTCACTAAAAGTGACGTTTTATAGTTTACCGTATTTAAAGAAATCAGCTGTTTACTTTTAGCACATGTGCTAAAAGTGAAGCGAGTTCAAAACTACAATTTCGAACTGCAAGTGAAGTTGTAAACCTATTCTAGTTGCTTCTTGCGTTACAGGTAAAGCGTTTTTGAAAAAATTAAAGTGTTATGTAATGAATACAGTCATATGTGGTGTATCAATAATTACATTTCGTAATTAACCTTGACAGCACGGGCGTGACCAAACAATCGCCACCGCGGCGCAGGCCTACTATTCATTATGACATAAATTAAAAACGTCGCAGATGCTAACCTTTCTTAAATCGATATTTATGGATTAATAACGGTAAAATTAAGGTCGTAGATAAAATATTGTATGCAACGCGTGCTAAAAGTCGTTTATGCGCGAGACATGAAAGTTGACTTTTAGCACTTGTTGCATAAATAGCTATTATTTAATAAAAAATTACAGGAGTGTTTTGAAATATCCTACTATCATAGCACGTGTTATATTGCCGTTTTGTTCTCTAAGCATTCTAAATTCTTCATTTTCTGGTATGTCTGCTTCAGCTACTGCTGCCTCTTCTATAGATAGGTAATCGTCATGATTTTGACAAGCAATGTTATGCAGAATTAAAACTGCAACTATCATTTTTTGGGCTAAAGGCAAGCGGCATCTTATGCCCGTCGACAAAATTGGAAAACGTTGCTTCCATATGCCAAAAGCTCTTTCCACTGGATTTCGGGTTCTAATCTGTGACTCGTTATTAAGACTTAATAAACAAGATCGTAGTGGATATCCACTATCCCCCAAGAGTAACAAATTCCCCATTTCACCTGTTTCAAATCTCATTCTAATGGCAGAATTATTAAAAATGTGCCTACCAGGGGCTTCTCCAGGCCATCGAGCTACCAAATCCGTAAAGCAAGTATTTGCATCGCAAATTGCCTGCACGTTCAAAGAAAAGTACCTCTTGCCATTATGAAAATTTTCTGCATTAGCTCCACCTGTAATTAAATGAAGTGGACGTTATTTGTGCAATGCGATTACTAACTTGTCGCAGTATATAGGAAATCGGAAGAACAAATGTTGGCTAAACTGCAAAATCTAGGGCCAATTCCCCTTCCTTTACTTGCTTCCCTTATAATTTAAGGTTATTAGAGAAATACGGTTAATAATAATTAATATTAACAATATGAGGGGAATTCTGCGGTTTTCCCCAAATTGTAATCTTAATAACTTGGTATAAAAAGTATTCAACAAACTTGCAGTAAACAACTATAATGTTGAGAGCTACCCAAAAAAAAAAAAAATCACGAAGATACACACCTAGTGACTGTACTTTTACATGTGTACAGTCAATAGTTCCAACAACTCTGGGAAAACGTGCAATTCTTGCAAACTGTACAGTTGTGGCGTTTCTTTCTTAGGCAGATTCTGGAAATTTAATGTAGCGTGGTCTTAACTCGACCAATGCGTTAATAACACGCTGAGTAATGTTTCCTGCTGTGGATTTTTGAATGCCATCGAAATCTGCAACTGTTATGTAGAAGCTTCCAGACGCAAGGAATCGCAGTGTCAGAAGTATCTGTTGTAGTGGTGAAGTTGCATGATTTCTACAATGAACTTCGTTAAAGATAACCACCACTATTATAGTGTGTTTCACTTGTTACCTGTCTGAACGATGCCTCAAATCTTCTTCCATTTCATCCAGTATCTGCCTTACTTGAAACCATTTTTCGGCTTCGCTCGAATGTTTTCTCCACATACCAATTATTTGTGTCTAACCTGTATATTTAATTTAAATCATAAGCAGTTCGCATTTCGAATTGTTAATTTCTCAGTTTTGTCCATTGGTATTCCTGCCTAACTCGCCGTTCGCTATCAGTCGAGTGCAGCGCTGCTGTTATCTTCTTTCCCAGCGTCTTGCAATTTGGTCGAAGTACATTCTTCTTTTGGCAACTCGATCTAGCAGCTTGCTGACGAGTAATTTGTCGTGTGCTTAATTAAGCATTATTTTCCGAGAGCTGAGAACAAATCAGGTATAATGGACTTTCAAATTTTATAATTCCCGTATTAATTGCATTTATTTAGCTCTAAATTGACAGTTTTACCCAAGGATTTAATCTTGGAAGCAAAGTTGCTGTTCTGATTTCATTTTCAACACCTGCTGGCGTCCTGCCTAGCTACTGCAGTTCGAGGGTGGCGTTGCTTTAATTAACGATGCATCCACGGCGCGTTTGACCACTGTGTATAGCAGCTTAGGACCAGCATTTGTTTAACCGCAACTTGTGGAAGTTCGAGGTTAGTGTTACAAGCTAATTCGGACTGGCTATTCCGGGATTAATGTTATATTAAATTATCCTCGATACTTGAAATTTAAATTCATATATTCCATTATTACCAATATTTAATGTTTAAATTTATACTGTCCATTATTATTAACCTGTAAAGTTCAAATTCATACATTCACTTGTTTTTAATATTTGAAGTTTTATGCTTATATTTAATTACGATTAATATTTAAAGCTACAATTTAGGTGTGTAATTGAACCTTTGTAAAAGGAGCATTCACGCTTTTTGCTTTCAACAGCCTGAACAGAAAGGTTTTATTAAATGACAGCGGTATGCATATCACTCGATTAATTTGTGGTTACAATTAATTTAATAACCCGAAAGGGGTTTTTGATCTATGTGCATGTCGCAACCTTCATTTAACTTGCACAGCCGTATTATGACTTTATTTGTGATCAAATTGTTTTGATTATTTATTATTGAATTACCATACTACAGACTATTCAGTAGTTATTAAATAAACGCTAGTCATTTGTAGTTTATTTAAATTATTCGAAATCATCGTGATTTCTGGCGCCCATTTCCTTTTTTTGAAGACTTTGCAGGGTACACAGCTGGTGGTTTGAATCTACGACCATATCGCCGAATTTGAGATAGCTCGGTCATCGCGGTAAGTGAATATTTTTAGAGCTTCCGTGTAGTACGAACTTTAAGGGGGTTGATCTGCGATTTTTTTACTTCCATTGATTATTCTATTTAATTAATCGCAGGTCAGCTTCTTTATCATTTCATTCTACTGGATTTTTAGAATACCTGAATCGTCTTAGAAATTTGTTTTCGTACCATCTATCCATATTATCCGGTCGTATACTTATGGTGCTCCGGATTCACAAAATCTTATCATTTCGGCCAAATTATTTTTAAATACTTCCTCATAATCATTAAAAACGTCCATTCTTATTATTTTATAAACTTCACCAAAACAATAAATGTCAGAATGACAGCAGGCGTACATGCGCTTTGCGCACTGTGGAAAGCTGTTAAATACTGCCCAAGTGTACTAGGGACCTGTTAACCTTATTTGGAGTTTCAACTGCCAAATAAGTTATTTGACGAATAGGTTACATTATTAGTCAAATAAGTGCTATTTGGAGGTGGAAAGACAGTTTCAAAAGTTATGTCAAATAAATTTATTAGGGAAGGTTATTAGGTAGTGGAAAGATCGGGCCTTCTATTATTATGGAAATGATGTCTTTGGACTCGTTAGAATATTGAAGAACTACTACTAGCTTATGCTTCATTTTTAAATTGTTGAATAGATTGATTGACGATCCATATCTTAAACAAATTAACATCAATATTCCAATCAGAACCCTCAGACCTCATAACCTATTTTATATACAATGTCATGCAACAAATTATGGCCAAAATTTACCGATGTATAGGTACTTAAATCTAATAAATGTATGTAATTTAGTTGTGGGTGCTTCTTTAAATAAATTTAGAAGTGATCTTAAATTAATGTGATGTCCATGCAATATTGTTTTTGTTATACTAAAGGTTATGTTTATGACACTAGGTTAATTAATGGGTTTATCCCGTATATCCATAAATAAATAAATAACTGAATTTGAATGACAATTTGCTTTTGTTCTAGATGTGAAGATATCCAACGTTCCTTGGCTCATATATCATTCATAGAAACAGTCAAACAAACAATGACCATTCATTAAGAAGCTATGGAAAATAATTCTTATAGTTCTGCAGGAACTACATCATGCAGATCACAGAACATGAATAGCAATGAAAATTTTGATAAACTATCTATTAAACAAGAAGTCATCGAATTAAAGGATAAAAATTATGAAAACAAACATTTAACAAAAATGACGTAAATACTGCTTGTAGTGAAGATAATCCTAATAGTGACTCGGTTTGTGAATACAGAACAGCACCTAAAAGTCATTTAGTTAGGACATATTAATACTCATACAGGAGAAAAGCCATATAGTTGCTCGGTTTGTGAATACAGAACAGTAGATACAAGTAATTTAGTTGCACATGTGAAGAATCATGCAGAAAAAAAGCCATACAGCTGCTCGGTTTGTGAATACAGAACAGTAGATAAAAGTAATTTAGTTGCACATGTGAAGAATCATGCAGGAGAAAAGCCATACAGTTGCTCGGTTTGTGAATACAGAACAGCAGTAAAACGTAGTTTAGTTGAACATATTAAAACTCATACAGGAGAAAAGCCATACAGTTGCTCAGTGTGTGAATACAGAACAGCAGTGAAAAGTAGGTTAGTTAGACATATTAAAACTCATGCAGGAGAAAAGCCATACAGTTGCTCAGTGTGTGAATACAGCACAGCAGTGAAAAGTCATTTAGTTGAACATATGAGAACTCATACAGGAGAAAAGCCGTACGCATGCGCGGTGTGTGAATACAGAACAGCAGTGAAAAGTCATTTAGGTCAACATATGAAAACTCATACAGGAGAAAAGCCGTATGGATGCTTGGCTTGTGAATACAGAACAGCAGTGAAAAGAAGTTTAGTTAGACATATTAAAACTCATACAGGAGAAAAGCCATATAGTTGCTTGGTTCGTGGATACAAATCGGTAAAGAAAAGTAATTTAGTTACACATGTGAAGAATCATGTAGGAGAAAAGCTATATAGTTGCTCGGCTTGTGAATACAGAACAGCAGTGAAAAGAAATTTAGTTAGACATATTAAAACTCATACAGGAGAAAAATCATACAGCTGCTCGGTTTGTGAATACAGAACAGCAATGAAAAGTCGTTTAGTTGAACATATTAAAACTCATACAGGAGAAAAGCCATATAGTTGCTTGATTTGTGGATACAAAACGGTAAAGAAAAGTAATTTAGTTACACATGTGAAGAATCATGCAGGAGAAAAGCCATACAGTTGCTCGGTGTGTGAATACAGAACGGCAGTGAAAAGATGTTTAGTTGAACATATGAATACTCATACAGGAGAAAAGCCGTACGGATGCTCGGCTTGTAAATACAAAACAGCAGTGAAAAGATGTTTAGTTGAACATATGAAAACTCATTCAGGAGAAAAGCCATACAGCTGCTTGGTTTGTGAATACAGAACGGCAATAAAAAGGCGTTTAGTTGAACATATTAAAACTCATACAGGAGAAAAGCCATATAGTTGCTTGGTTTGTGGATATAAAACGGTAAAGAAAAGTAATTTAGTTGCACATGTGAAGAATCATGCAGGAGAAAAGCCATACAGTTGCTTGGTTTGTGAATACAGAACTGCACGGCAAAGTAGTTTAGTTAGACATATAAAAACACATACTTAAGAAAAACGTTATACGTGCACTGTTAGTGAATATAAAGCAACTCAAATGTAGTTTAATTATACATATGACCACTGATACAGGAGAAAAGCGTTACAACGGTTGCTCCGCCTAGGAATACAGAAGAGCGCAAAAACTATTTTAGTTACACATTAATTTATTTTTTTTTGAGAAAGTATATATTTTTTACAATCTGTTTGTACAACAATAAGCAAAACAATAGGTTAGAAACAATTAAAATGACTTGCATCAATGACATAAGATTGAAACCCAGCGGGTCACAATACAGAAGTTACTTAAAAATAAGGTTTGTATAATAATATCTTAATTAGTCAAATCTATGAGGTAGGTCTAGCGGTTGGTGTCTATGTAACCTTTGAGAGTTCTTCCCCTGAAGAAAAGGGTTATGCTTTATTGTTCTGATAACTGTAAAGTAACAATAACAAACGCACAGAAAAATTCTAACAAACAGCCCCAACCTGAAATTGGGAAATGCAGCAGCACCTACTCACATAGACGAAATACTTCTTTTAAAGAATACCATTAAAGATAAGCAAACAATAATCGAGGACAGAACCAAAATCATAACTATCTTAGAAGATAAAATAAGCTATATGAATAACATACAATATGAAACAAAAAACCAAAACCTGAATGTAGCAAAACAGGAAGGCCCTAAATTGCTACCAACAAATTTGAGCTCTGAAAAAACTCCAAAGCCAGTAGAAAAACCAAAGCGTTCAAAACAAACAGAGGAACATGCAGAAGATGAAGAAACATTCAAAAAAGTAATACATAGAAGACGTAAAAAAAATTCACGTGATGTGAAAGAAGAACCAAAACGAAAACCAATCAATATAGGAAAAGCTGAAACATCAGAAGAGGATAAAAGAACAGGATTTGCAGGAAGAGAAAAGAAAATCAACAAAGACCGAAAAATTTGGTTATTCTTATCCAGGGCAAAAGAACATGTTACTGAGGAAATAGTCAAAGATTATGTAATAAAAAAATTGGAAAATGAGAAAGTTATTGTGAAGACAGCGGATACTTTTGATAAACGGACAGATAACAAGTGCTTCATAGTAGCAGTAGAACCTGAATTTCTGGCCAAAAGGAATTGGCCATGATCGATTCAATTTTGCCAGAGGAAAGCATTTTTTAGGTCAAAAGCAAAATCAAGAACAGTGGACGTCGGGAACTTAAACAATCCATCATCTCCAAATACAAAACGAAATAACCAAACTAAAATAATCCTATTAAATTACAACATACAATGCATAAACAAAAAAGTGGAATGTCTTGAGCAATCACTGGATCAACTTAACATCAATATAGCTTGTATCCAGGAACACTGGATGAATAGTGACAAATTAAAGTTTGTGATATTTAAAAACTACGAGATAGCATCAAATTATTCACGTGCATCAAATTATGGTGGAGCTTTAATTGTAACTGAAAATAATCTAAAAACCGTAGAAATAGTGGAACTAAAAAATTGTTGCGTGGAAAAACTGTTTGAAGTGACTGGTATAGAAATTAAAAAATACAACAGTATCATAATAAATATATATAGACCACCCAAAAATGATAAAGCTAAAAACGATACAAAAATATATCTGGTAGGCGATTTTAACATAGACGTTAGCGCAGATAAAAAAACTGAACGTTTTCTTAAATACCTTACAAGAATACGGTTTGTATCCACCACAAACAGTACCATCAAGAATAACAATTAAAAGTTCTACGTGCATAGACAATATATTGTGTAACATCCCCCCCACACAGTGGACATGCAAAGCAGTTAATCCTCATCTCTCTGATCATCTTGCGCAGATACTAACAGTGAATTCTAACTACCAGTCTACAACAGAAAAGAAACAAAAAAAATTAAGAAGAATCACAAAAGAAAACATCAAAATATTACAAACAACACTTCAGGACACAGATTGGTCAATATTGTACAATTCGTCAAACTCGGCAGATGAAGATTTTGAAAATTTTCTCAACATCCTAAATAACAATTTCAATAAAATATGCCCTGAAAGATACGTTTGGACAAATAAGCAAAAGGTAACAAGAGCACAACCACACCTATTAAATATAAAAAACAAACTTGATGCACTAGATACAATACGTCGAGTACAAAAAACATACGAATCAAAACATGCATATAAATATTATAAAAACATATACAGAGAAGAAATTATAAAAGCAATACAATCAAAAAATACTGACATCATTACAAAATTGAATAATAAAACTAAAACCGTATGGAAAATAATTAACGGAGAAATAAAAAAGCCAAAAATTACAAACATTGCGTCAATCCAAGCAGAAGATCTTAACAACTTCTTTGTGAATGTGGGAAACGAAACTTCAAAAACAATTCCCAAAACTGAAAAAATCCTATAGATTACCTAAATAATGTAAACAAAATGACTTCATCTTTTTATTTGCTCAGTGTAACCCCAGAAGAAATAAAAAAATCTGTGCAAAAGCTAAAAAACATAAACTCGAAAGACATATGGATTCTCAACTGTACTTCTGAAAAAAATTATATATCAAATAGTCGCACCACTAACTCACCTCATAAATAAATGTTTTAAAGAGAGTGTCTTTCCAAACTGTTTAAAAAAAGCTAAAGTAGTGCCTATTTTCAAATCTGAAGATGCAACTTTACCAAAAAACTACAGGCCAATATCCATTCTTCCAATATTATCCAAAATAATTGAATCTCTACTAAAAAGACGATTAATAAACTTCTTGAATAAATTCAGAGCATTATCAAAAAATCAACATGGGTACCTCGACTCTAAATCAACAATAACAGCAATGATAAATGTAGTGGAACAACTCTCAAACGCGTTTAACGCCAAACAAATTGCAACGGTGGCTTGCTGTGACGTAAGTAAAGCCTTTGACACTATGGACCATGAGATTTTACTAAAGAACTGGAGGCTTATGGTGTCAGAGGACACCCACTAAAAATATTTGAAAGTTATCTACAGAACAGACAACAGAAAGTAGCGTATAACAACAAAGAGTCCAGTTGGAAATCAGTAACACATGGCATACCACAAGGGTCTGTCTTGGGTCCTGCCCTATTCGTAATTTACATCAACGATCTGCCAACCAATTTAGAAGCGGATGAAGTAGCCATATTTGCAGATGACAGGACTATAATAAACTCCAGCGATAACACAGAACATCTCGAGACTAAAACAGAAAACTCTTTCAAGCAAGCCGAAGAATGGTTCTGTGCGAACGTAATGAAACTGAATGTAAACAAAACTCAGTTACAAGACTTTAACTCCATGAAACAATAAAGAAGCTGACCTGCGATTAATTAATAAAATTAAGCAATGGTAGTAAAAATTGCAGATCAACCCCCCTACAGTTTATACACCACGGCAGCTCTGAAAACTCTTTACTCACCGCGATGGCCCTAACTAACTCAAATTTCGGCGGCCTTGGATCGTAGGTTCAAATCATCAGCTGTGTACCCTGGAATGTCTTCAAAAAAGGAAAGGAAATGGGCGCCAGAAATCAAAAGATTTCAAATAATAAGAGGAAATAAACTGCAAGTGACTAGCGTTTAATTAATAATCAATAAAATAGTCTTGAAGTGTCAGTAGTAAATAATCAGGATAATTAAAATGCAAATAATGTTATACAGGTCGTGACAACCAGCTGAAGCTCTGAGAATTGGTTGCGCAGTAGTCTCAAGCCGAGTTGGCGGGGAGAATTCAGTTCTGACAATATTGTGTTCGAGTGAACATCGGTACACTCTTGCAAAAAGTCGGCGCTTTTGATATTTATCGTGTGTTGCTTTGTTCTTGTTATTTTCGTTATTACGTCTGTTGATTTGTTTTTCTTATTGTCTCCGTTGCTTTGTTCTCGTTGTTATTGTTACTGTCTCTGTTATTTAAAACACAGCGTTGCTAAAGAAAATGTTAATTTTAAACTGGCGGATGTGGAAAGGCTAATTAATCATTTTTTTGATACTTATTCTTCGGAAGAATGGGCCGCTAGGTACCGGCATTCAGATAAATGTGCGAATGAATTAATAGAAGCAGAAGGAATTATAGATGTGGTGGTTGATGACCTAATTATTAATTTAGGCGAGAACAGTAGCGCTACCGATACGGAACCTGATGACAGCAACGCCCGTGAAAGTGATTCTGAACTGTCTGGTGTAGAACGTTTATAATGTTTAGTGGCACACTTTTAGTCAATTAATTCTTATATTCTATATAGCTTATAAATTGTTTAGCATATTTTTGTAGTTCAAACTAGTTTTAAGAAAAATAATAAATAAATAATTATTTGTTGAAATGTTTTTTTCTGAATACCGTCATTAAAACTCAGTTATGATAACCACATGAAAAATTTTAAGCAGAATTTATTTTAGCTCCAGTTTTATTATTTTATGCAATGTATACAACTTCATAAATTTAAAGCTGTCAGTGCAGCACATATAATCACTCTATTCAAAGCAGCTTATCTTATCTTGCCAGAAATCTACTTCGAAAACCGTAATGACCGCTCTGTTATTATTCTCAGAGGATTTACCGAATGAATGTTATCAGCTAAATAATTTTCTGATTTTACTTGCATTTTGTATTTGCGAGATTGCGCTTTAGCAAGTAAGCTGCACACCTGTAACGTTTTGTTTATTCCAAGAACAGCGCCAACGGGTACAACAGAAAGGCGGTGTTTTTAAAGAATTGCTTTTCTACTTGAGTGAACCGCTAGTACGTGCTTCCCTTTCTAACCGACTCCGACTCTTTCCTGGATCTGCGCAACTGAGAGCTTCAGCTGGTTGTCACGACCTGTAACAAAATTGTGTACGTAAACTGAAGGTTGCGACAAGCATAAAATTAAAAAACCCCTTTCGGGTTATTTTAATAACTTTACCAAAAAACATTCGTGGGATAAGCTTATCACAGTCATTTAATAAATCCTTCTGTTTAGGCTATTGAAAATAAAAAAGCGTGACTGTACCTTTTACAGAGGGTCGAAATACATCAAAATAGCAACTTTAAATACTGAGCATAATTAAATATAAGCATAAAAATTAAAATGTAAAAGCAAGAGCATGTATGAAATTGAACATTACATGTTAATAATGGCAAAACGTATGAATTTAAATTCCAAATAATTACTGGTTTAAAATGTATAAATGTAAAATCCAGGTATTGAAGATAAGTTGAAATTTAATTCCGGGAGTAGCACTAACTAACCTCGAAACATAAGCTGGACGTGAACTGCTACCATAATGGAAATCACCGTGGATGCAAATTATAGCAGAGGCACCCTCGAACAGCAGCAACTAAGCAGAGCGCCAGCAGGTGTCGAAAATGCGATAAGGCTAGCAGCTTGGCCTCCGAGAAAAACTCGTGAGTGAAACTGGTAATAAAGAGCTAAGAAAAAATGTAATTACTATGCGAATAACAAAACAAAAAAGCGCCATCGTACCTGATCATAATCAGCCCTTGGGAAACATACACTGCTCATTGAAATTGGTTGAGCGCACGTAATTTGATTTAATTAAAATCAAGCCTTAGCTGCGCCGATGACGGCGAGCTTAGGTTAAGACAGTAAGTGCCTCGGACGAAAATTTCGTGCCCAAAAGAAGGCTTGCACTCTGATAAGAGATAGCGCGGGTCGAGAGGGCATCGCGCAAACGAAAGGAACTCGATACAGGTACAAAATAAGCTGCTTTGGAAAATTGAAGAATTTGAAATGCAAAGGATTTATAATTCAAGTAAAATTATACAGGTTAGGCTTGAAATAATTGGATAACTGGCGAAACAATTAGGCGAAGCCTAAAAATTGTTTCACTCCCCACGGCCAAGAGAAATAAAAAGGTTTAAAGTATGAAAACATTAAAAAAATGTAGGGAACCAAAGAATTCCAGAATAAGATCGATGATGTCAACACCAAAAGCGAAACGCTGTCGAAAAAATCCTCGTTCGAGAAAATAAGCCAAGGGAACCAACCCTTATAAATCGGCTTAAAAATAACTCTGGCACCACATAGGATACCACTATAGAACATAGACGTTCTGTCTAAACCGGACAGAAGCCTAAAAAACTGCTTAAAACAGCAAAAACGACTGCATCACATAGGACACAATCCACCCTACTACAAACATCCGTACAACTCACAAACATCCGAAAAACTCGAACCGCATCATCATCACTCACTCTAAATCTAAGGTAACCCAATATCAAAAAAGTATGAGTGTAAAAAATTATCTTGAAAAAATGAAGCACAGTAAGTACTGCGACAAAAAAGTTCGGGTAACAACCCAGGACAAGATCCTAAAAACCATAACCGCGCCGAATTTAGGTAGAGACCCCAGAAGCCGGAGGGAACGACCGCACAACCACCAAACCCCGCTCGGGCATTCAGCCAGTCGTCGCAGCTAGATGGAAAAGGCGCGCCGGAGACGGACTGAATGTGGCTCCCTCACCGAGTCGGATGGCAACACAATCGCTCGCCCAACGCCCAACCCCCAGAAATCTCCACAAGGCCGAAAACCCAACCCAAATAACAATAACATTTAAAAAAATCCCAAACAAGTATAAACTCGTCTCAAAAAATATTACATCAAAAAACAACATAGCTAACAAGCCATGAACAACGATCTGAAAATCAAATCGGTTAAGGTCCTAAGCGAACACAAGCAAAGGGTGGGGAAAGCACTCTTAAAAAAATCCCAAAATATGGAGAGAAACGACCCCAACTGCTAGCGTTGCTTAGAGAGAGAACAAGATGACGTTGCTCTTCAATGGCGACCTTCCCTGCGTGCCCAACCAACCACCCTATACTCTAAAAAAGGGAAAGCAAGATGACAATGCTTCCTATCGTGACCTTCCCTGCGTGTCCAACCAACCACCCTAGCAAGAAACAAAAAGCACTAAGAAAACAAGTTTTTAAAAGGGACACTGTAGGTGTTGTTTCAGCAGCCAAACCGTAAGAGATAGGGAAAAAAGTTATTAAACTTATGTTTGGAATGGTCATGTCAGCTCAGGAACCGAATTTCAGTCACATGACACTTCCGGTTTTCGAGAAATCACAAAAAAGACCGTTTTTCAATTAGAACGCGTATTAAATAAAAATGTTTCAGCAGCCAAACGGAGCTGCGACCCTCTGCGCTTTAAAACGTCGATCGGTTAGGCAACCACTTTGACACCTTCCAGGTCTGGGTACAGTTTTTATTTAATACGCGTTCTATTTGAAAAACGGTCTTTTTTGTTTTTTTAAATGAGACATTTGCCTCACTGGACTGCTAGTATCCTATAATACCATAGTCCAAATCCAAATAAGCGAAGCGCTTTGGAAAAAATCCTCAAATGAGACGGAAGTAATGGCAAGAAAAAGGAAAGTGAAAAGCACTAGAATGCAAGATCCATAGGGAACATACCCTACAGCAACTTTTAAAAACAGAAGAGAAAACAGGACACAAGGAAAAGAGAAAAGGAAAGAGAGGAAAAGGAACAAAAAAAACTAGAGTTCGGAAAAACTCACGCTGCCACACCCACTCATTCAAGCTTCGACTGGCTAGGTCTACTATTCCATGCCGTGACCCGGGTTTACGGAGACATGGACAAGCTTAAAGAAGAGGAAACACAAGGAAAGCAAACCGCCTTCAATCGCAAGGGAAAAAATCCGCACGCAAACAGATGCGTAAAAAGACGCAAAAAAAATTGCATAGAACAATGCGTAACAAGATGCAATAGCGCATCAAAATTGACGCACAAAATATCCCCTGTCACGTCTGACAGAAGAAAAACCTGCACCACATCGGACACAGAAAAAAATATAGACACCCTGTTTACACCGAACAGGGGCCTAAAACAAGGACTGCCTCACATCGGACGCAGCCAACCAGCACAAACTCGCATCCAAAAAGGAAATGCATAATGAACGCATTCAAAAAAGATGAAGAGCCAGAAAAAAAACAACCAGGAAACAACCCGTCGAGACCCTGAGTAAATACAAGTACGGCGAGGCAAGTAAATAAAAATTCCAAAAATGGAGTAAACTACACCAAACCGCACAAGTAATTCACGCAGGCCCTCGACCCACCGATAAGTAACCAAAGGAAAGATAAGGAAAAAACCAAACATACTACATACCAAAGCACACACGCAACCAATCAAAGAAACCATTCAGAAACCTCACTCACCAAAGCATACCCTTTCAACAAAGTCCATCACACTACCTATAAACACACCGCTAAACCAATCATTCGTCAAGAAAGATAAGGGAAGAAAAGTCAATAAACAACCGAACGAAAGGATAAGTAAAGAAAGGAAAAGAAAAGCAAGTCAAATATAAATACGTGCACTACAACAAGATGTGAAAATTACAAAATTGCATTAGTAAAACTTTGGACAAAAGTGAAAAGGAAAATGAGTACAAAATTAAATATCATATACATATAATAATGCAGAAGACTAAAAGCCGTGTTTACACAACTAAAAGTACCACAGTTGCATTCGACCATTTCTATTTTCGGGTTTTTGTAAACAAACTTCCCTTAACTTTTAATAGCGATATTATCACAGAAAACAATTATTTATTATGCCTATTTCTTGTGTTTTTTAAAACTATTGACTCAGCTTCGAAGGCAAGTCCACTTTGGTTAATGTTCATATCTGCTTATTGAACGCTCCCAAAATTAAAGCCGCACGCACACGCTAAAAAGGCGTGTCTTTAAAGATTAGGTTAGATAACCTACAAAATTTCAGATTGGCCTGGCAATAACTAATGTCTTCTAGCAGTGGCTACAAGTATTAATTCTGTTAAATGGTCTACTGTGCATCAGATAATTGTAGTACAACGCAAGGTAAGGGATTAGCGTTGTTCAGATTTCCCAAAAAGCAAAAATTGGACTCCGACTAATTCTTTACGGTTATGTTAGGTAAGTAGTTTTGAATAAACTTGTACGTACAATCTTATTGCTTCTTTCTTCTGCAGCGTCACTTTGAAGTATCGCAAATTAAAACTAACGCAGAAGGCTTTACAACATTGTGGTGTTTTGTAGTTACACTGAATTGGAAACTATGGTTGTTTGTGTAACAGATTTTTAAAAAAGGAGATTACCACATTGTCACATGCTTTTAATTCTTGCAGGTATTTATAAAGATACTCTTCAAAACTTTAATTAATTACAAAATATTACATTTTAGGAAACAAATTACGAACTGCAGAAGACGTAGATAGAATTGTAACATCTCAGCTGTCATTTGATGATTTGAATGTCTACGTATCAATAAACAAATTTAGTGCTATAGTGGGCTAACTCATAACCATACAATTGTTGAAATATTGCGATTTTGTTTCTGTCGTACATTATTCAAGTTTTTGATGTTTTGTTAAGAATCGGGTTGGCGTTGTCAGGGATATGTTTACAGCATGTCAATTGTTTGAGATAA
This sequence comes from Agriotes lineatus, assembly GCA_940337035.1. NCBI lineage: Eukaryota > Metazoa > Arthropoda > Insecta > Coleoptera > Elateridae > Agriotes > Agriotes lineatus. Next base: position 41,155,232 of record OW679203.1, read on the forward strand.
CTGTCAGTATTAACTATTAATTCTCACTTCCGTGCCAAAATGCTGATATCTCCAGTAAGATGTGCAAAAATGATCGATTTATGTTGTTACAATCTTTAAGAAATCGCACTGCAACAGCTACAATTACTGCTAATGAACTGGCTGCTGTCAGAAATGTTCAAATATTGTCAGGTACAGTTCAGCGACGACTTCACGAAAACAATCTGAAACCATATCGGGCTGCCATTGGTCCAAAACTTTCAGTACGCCACAAACATAATCGACTAAATTTTGCTAGAACTTACCAGAACCTGGGGAACTCGAATGGAGATGCGTGTTATGGACAGATGAGTCTCGATTAGTTTGGATGCTCCAGATGGTCGTTCACGGGTATGACCAAGAGAACGCTATGCTGCTTGTGCTATGGCTACAACTTCAAATTTTTTTGGAGGTTCGGTAATGGTATGGGAAGGGATTTCTTCAGATGCGCGCACAGAGCTTCACATCTGTGATAAAGCAGCCCTCAACGCAGATAGGTACATTAGGAACATTCTTGAGGAATATGTTGTTCCGTTTAGTCATTTTGTTGGTAACAACTTTCGTTTAATGCAAAATAATGGATGGCCACACCCTGCAATATCTAAACGAAGTTGGAATTACACTTTTGGATTGGCCAGCCTGCTCACCAGACCTGAACCAGATAGAACACGTGTGAGTTCAACTGGGAAGAGCAATTCGCACTCGCCCTAATTGGCTTCGGACATTAGGATAGGTTACCACAAGAAAATCTTGCACAATTGATTAGCAGTATGCCTAGACGTCTAGAATGTGTAATTAGAGCTCGTGGCGTAGAATTAACAGTTAATACTGACAGTTATCGGAAACAATTGACATGCTGTAAACATATCCCTGACAACGCCAACTCGATTCTTAACAAAACTTCCATCAAAAACTTGAATAATGTACGACAGAAAAAAAATGGCAATATTTCAACAATTGTATGGTTATGAGTTAGCCCACTATAGCACTAAATTTGTTTATTGATACGTAAACATCGACATCAGAACATGGAACATGGAAACGAACAAATACTACCATCAAAACGAAAGTACGCTTATACCGAACGCTGATCCTTCCCATTCTTCTTTATGGATCGGAAACGTGGACATTGCTCAAGCCGGACCTTGACAAGCTTGAGGTCTTCCAAATGCGATGCTTGAGGCTACCGCCTTCGAAACGAAACAATTACAGGAAGATGTGATCAACAAACACTGATAGGAGAACAAATACAAAAACGTCGACTACGATGGTTCGGACATGTCTGCCGAATGGATGATAACCGTTTGCCATGTAAATTTTTTTGGTAAGACTGTCCGGCAGACTGGAGAATTCAGCGATTAACACCGAAGAAAACCTGGCTAAAGAATATCGAGGGCGACTTAAAGAATCAGCGATTATCGGTTATCGATGCCCAAGACGTCGTCAAGAATGGAAACGAATCGTAAATGGAGTTCGAGACCCAGCGGCACCGACAGCAGCGTATTCGTTTCGGGGACGACCCGCCCGGACCGCCAGCAAACGGACCAGAGAAGAAGAAGAAGACTAATAACAATAAAGAGGGAAAAAACCCCTGGACAAAAAAACCCGGACATAAGACCCTCGGACAAAAAACGTCCGGACTAAAAACCCCATGGATAAAAAACCCCCGGACTAAAAACCCCCCGGATAAAAAACCTCAGGACTAAAAACACTCGCACATTATGTGGGGTCCGTGGGCGATTATTATTATTATTATTGATTATAAGTTATTAATTCTAATTATCATTCATTACTGATACAAGAATGCATAAAAAATTAGATATGTAAAGTGGGACATTTATTTAATATAATACACATACAGAAAATTCACAACCTAATTGTTTTTTGTATGATTAACTTGAAAAGAGGCTTTCACGAATGGGGCCCCCAGTTAATCCGCTGCGAATTCCGGTTCAATGGGATTGCCGGGAACTGCCACTTAATAACCCTTGACTTGGGTTCAGTTATTTGTTGGAGTGAAACAAGACTTAACAAACACGAGTATATTGAGTAACAACGATTACAAACGTCACTGATGGACCGATGGTTTTTTACAATAGCTTCAACTGTTGTGACACGCTTGGATTGGCCACGCGAAAATAGCGAATTGCGCGTAACCGTCACACAAAACAACCTGGAAACATCTTTACCAGGGAGCTAGACCGACCGCAAACCAGCACAAAGCATAGCTGAACTTGCTTACTCGAAATTCTGAATCTAACTGAAGCTGAATTGACAATGAGCTGAACTCGCAAATTCAACAAGGAGGGGAAGGCTCAAACACTATTGGCTGAGGCGATCCTGCGTAGCCAATCGGAACGTCGCACGTTGTTTAGGAATAAATGCTTATTTTAAGAAATCTTAATGCTAAGCTCTCTCAATGAGGCATTGTATTGAACGAAATCCATAAACACATGAGTCCCAAATACGCTAAGTCGGCTTAAGTCCTATTAGAAAGTGTATCCATCCGCTTAAAAGCCATTAAGGGAAGCTTACAAATTCCTTTCCAATATTAACAGAGGCAAACAAATACGACCTTTGAATGAGATAGAACAGTTATGACTTGCATTACATGAATAATTATAAGCAAAAAGGTTTTGATGCACGCATCTGTGCGAATCAAACACTAATGTTATTATTTACGGCAATTAAAAAGTTTTCCAATACACGTTCGCCATGCGAATGCATAATCCGTTGCTGTCGAAATGCACAACGTTGCCTAATTTAACATATTTTCAACGCTAATATTTCAAAAACTATTCGTCCAAGACCAAATGATAATGATAATTTTTGGTTCAATTTTTGACAAACAATTGCGTGCTGTAAATATTCTCCGCACGTTCTAATACACCCTGTATAATGTTGGCTCTTGGAATACTTGTTTCAGGAAGGTTTGCAAAATTTGATATGTCGGTCTTTTATTCTTCAGAGAAAGTCAATTTAGTTTAGTCTATCGCCAATTTCCAATTATTGATTATCATTCCATTTGCAATTTTTAGAAAATAGTAATCACCTGCCTTCTTATTGGACAACTATGATTACCACTGATAACAAAAGCTATAATACAAAGATACCTACCTGCTAATGTATTTTGTATTAAATAAATGCCCTACTTTTTACATGTGTTATTTTGATCTGCATTCTCGCATCAGTGGTAATTATAATTATAATTAATAACTCATTATTATTAATAAAAATAATAATCTCCCACGGACCCCACATGATTTGAAGGTGTTTTCTTTATGATGGGGGTTTTTAGTCCGGTACGAAAAAAAGAGCGTCAGTTGAAGAGACAAATTTTCTCTAGAATTTTAAGCTGAGTTCAAAAATTTAATAATATACCGGGTGTTCTTTTTAATATAGAAGTTAACAAAAAATGGGAAAAAACAAAAGAATCCCATTTCAGAAGTATTCAATTGAAAAATTACCTATCTCACATCAATACACATTAAAAATGCAATAAAAATGTGAAGTTTGAAAAAAATCGTTACAGCCGTTTTTAAAAAATCGAAAAAAACTGAAAAATTACAAGAGCTTGCTGTCGCATCTACATAGTACACAAAACTTACACCGGGTGAATATTCCAAAACCGAACATAGGCAATTAACATGGGAAAAAGGTTTTTCGCAGATTGCTGCTCCCCATTTTAACTTAAGAGGGTTTATAATGACACCAATCAAAAGAAATTTTTTTTTCATCTAATGAATTGCGAATTAGTTAATTTTCAGTTGTATTTCTTTATTATTTTATCGAAATTAAACGGGGTTGCGCGCGCTATTGCGCGGTCTATCCTCAATTTACCACCATTTTTAGGCTTATTACGTTGGGCCATTCCGTTCTGTTACACACTCCGCCCCTGCCTCCCTCTGCCTTCCACCTGACCAAAGAAGAGGGCCCTCGGGGCTCCACCCCTCTCTAAGGGGCCTCCGGGGCTTCGCCCCTCTCCAAGGTGGCCCTCAGGGCTCCGCTCCTCTCCAAAGGGGCCCCCAGGGCTCCGCATTTCTCCAAGGGGGCCCTCGGGGCTCCGCTTCTCTCCAGGGGGCCCTCCAATTGCGTTCAGTAAAGAAAATTGGAAATCTTAAAGTTATAGTCGCCAACGGCATAATGAATCTGTCACTTGAATGACGTTTGAATCTATTTATTGGCTTACGAGTCATGGCTCAACATGCGCTTCCTAATTGAATTTATTGCGAATTTTTGATAAAATAATGAGAAATACAACTGAAAATTAACTAATTCGCATATCACTAGATGAGAAAAAAATCTTCTTTCGATTCGTGTCATTATAAACCCTCTAAGTTAAAATGGGGTTTCGGAATATTCACCCAGTATATGAAGTTTCAACGCCATACCTCTTTTCGTTTTTGAGATATTCTGTTCACAGACCGACAGACACGCAGATTCACACACAGACAGACCAATGAAAAAAATATGTTTTTTGGGTTCAGGGGACTCTAAAACGTGAAGACCTGTTGAAAACTCAATTTCGAATTTTTGGAGTGAATTCAATACTTCCTTTATTGTAAAAGGAAGTACAAACTGGAAAATTAAAGAAAAATTTATTCAACGTTAATAAGATATCTTACAACAAAATCACGTGTGCCACACACATTTCCGCAGAGCGTGCCCATAACAAAACAAACAATAAATGAAAGTTGCCTAGGTAATCACGACTAACGTGGTTTGTGATTGGTGTATTTCATATCCGCCCGTATGTGGATATGAAATCATATTCGTTCAGTTAACTACAATTGCCCACTTATCCATTCTGTGGATTGTGAAGAAAATAGAATATTTACATGCGGGAGTAGAAAAAATAGTGTATTCCTAGTAAGCAAAATTGTATCGCCGCCGACGTAAAGAAATATGCACACTGAGACCTATTATTCTAGGAGGATGAGTCGGCGTTGTGTCAACGGTCGGCGTAGTGTCCAAAGGGAACGGTCGGCGTTGTGTCCACAGTCGGCGTAGTGTCCAAAGGGAACGATCGGCGTTGTGTCCACGGTCGGCGTAGTGTCCAAAGGGAACGGTCGGCGTAGTGTCCACTACAGTGTTGCATTTTCAATTAATTTTTATTTTAAGAGTCGGCGTTGTGTCCACGGTCGGCGTAGTGTCCAAAGAGAACGGTCGGCGTTGTGTCCACGGTCGACGTAGTGTCCACAGAGGACGGTCGGCGTAGTGTCCAGGGTCGGCGTAGTGTCCACGGCCAACGGTCGGCGTAGTGTCCACGGTCGGCGTAGTGTCCACGGTCGACGTTGTGTCCAGTCGGCGTAGTGTCCAGGTCCCAGTTATTTCCATGCCAATTCAAGATACATGATGTTAAAGTATGAAATACAATAAGTGTTGAATTCAGACTGTTTACTCCGGGGGGGGGGGATGAAACATCTGGGGGGTATTTTTACCTATTCCCGCGCAATCCACCCATTCTTTTATAGTTACAAAAAACATACACATGAAGTGGTAATGTTTCCGGGAGGGAATTTTGTACTGTCCGGGGGGGAACTTCCCTCCCGGTCACCCCCCTGGATTCAACACTGAAATACAATAATTAGATTGCAATGTCATGTCTTGACAGTGACAGAATAATGATAGTTAAAATCTTGTTTGTTTGTTTGTTAATGGACAAGGTCTAGGCATGCAGAGTACCAGGTACCTTAGACACCGACTGCTTTGGTCATATGGTCAAAGTCCTGCTTAGAAAAAACACTTATTATAGAATCCATGGTAACCCGTATGTCTTCTTGCGACACCTCGTTGTGCTTATAACGCACAATCATTTGAAATAAACTAGCTTAATATATTTTATAAGGCGATTAACACTTTGATTAAACATAATTTAAACATCCTGCAATAGTCGATTGAAATATTGCAACAATTTCAATAACAATTCATTGCATAAACAGCAGGTGTAATAAAATTATCTGTGAAACTGAAACCATTTCCACAACAGGCTTATTTATGCGAGTTTTATAAGGTTAACAAGGTGGTGTTATCAAAAACTTATCAATAAACAACTGCCAATTTATTTTAAACAAGTGACTATTGAAATGTTGCTCCAAAATGAATGCGGACGTGTATACGTGTAAAGTGTATACCGGCGGCATATTTGAGTTCGCTCGATGCCACAGCGCGGACCGGGAATGCCGGGCTCTGATTGGTCGCCAACTTCGTGTCCTTCTTGAATGACGTTTGAATTTGAACCGATGATTCTTATTAGCTTTAATTTTATTGTAATCTTTTTTTTTTACTTGCGTAAGTGCACTTGTTGCATATTAACACCAATAAATATCTATCTATCTATAGATGAACAGACAAGATTTACCCTGTTTTGGTGTTAAGAAATTATCCTATTCAGAAACTACTTAAGCTGAATTGTATGAAACAATAAATAAGTAGTTATATTTATTTGTTATTTTGAATTTCGTCGTCTTTTAATACTTGTTGGAGTCGCTGCTTATATTATTTTCTTGCAAAGCTGCTGCAGTTTGTGTTGATGTACCTACTTCAAAAGATCTATGAAAATTTATTTTTGTTATAACCTATATTTTGTTTTCAATTGTATTATGTTCATATTATTTTTGGAATGTTACTCAATTTTAAGTTGCAATTAGGTGTTGATAGTAGGTGCGTATCAGAGCTAGTCCGGGTGTAAACAAAAGCAGGTATTAGATCTATTGAACAATCATTTTACTTATTGCCTACAGAATTACCTACATAAAGGAAAACGAGGCATTGGCCAAGCATTGCGCGGTGCACCACGGACCAATCAGAGTGTGGCATTCACGGACTGCGCTGTAGCATCGAGCGAACTCAAATATGCATACCGGCGCGTAGGAGCGTTTTCTAAACTACGGGGGCCATTCTAATTTCAATAAAGGCTTGATTCATTAATAGGAGCTATAATATTTCTGATTTCCTGATTATCAATTTTTAGTTTAATACTATAATAGTGTAACGACCTTGTGATCAGGCAGCTGCAAACGCGTGAGGCACAGGCACCAGGAGACGACCTTGGGGCCAGCTGCGGACGAATGGGTCATTGTTCCAGAACTTCGAGAAACGTCCTTGAACCCAGAACTTCGAGAAGCAGTCGGGCCGCTGCGGATATATGAGTCACGCCCGGGGTCCTCCCTCCCAGGAGGGAATTAGCCGGCAATATAAATATGCTTTCGCAGGAATAGAAGTCAGTTCTCATCAGACTCGAAGCGCGTAATATAAATGAACCCGTGTATATAACTCTAGTGAAATAAATAACAAATAAATATAACCATATAAATCATTAATATTAAGTGAAATATAAATAAATAAATGTATCGTTGTTAGAAATAGTGCCTGTAGTTCGTTAGTTTAAGTAATTTGTGTTCTGCCTTGATAATTATTGTGTTTGTAAATAATCGTAACTAATCGTTGTAAATAAATGTTTAATACAAGAAGCGTCAAATAATTTTTAGATAGCCCGAAACGTAAAAACGTAACAATAGTATATTTTAGTCACTGGTTACTTAACAAGTACTATTTTATTAAAAAAACACTGTACCATAAAAAATTAATTAAACAATGAACAATGTTTATTATCAGATTTTCACATAAGCAAAGAATACACATGACTAACCAAACTTGTATGAATATGCAACTAGTTTCCAAAAAATAAAAGGAGTACATATAAATAAAGATGAGAAATATAATAAATGTATATAAAAAACAAATACAAAAATAAATTCAATTAAGAAACTATCATTTAGGAACCTGTACCAAAAACAGAAATTCTACTTGGTAAAGAACCTACGAAATCGTTTACAAGATCGTCTAGATCTAGATGTTCTACCTCCTCTACAGTGTCCGCCAAAAAGTCGGCATAATACGGGAAACATTTTTATTTTTTATTTTTCAAAAAAACTTTTTACGTCAATAATTTTGCTTGTCTAAAAATCTATTTAGCCCCTATCATATATATCGAGCGATTTTTACTTATTTGGAAAATGGAGTTTTTCGAAATTGTCAAAATCTAAAAAAGTGCTATTTTTCGGCAATTAAGTAAGATTTCAATGAGATTTTTTAGAATGTGTTATTTTTAGTTAACTGAACAATCTCAAGGCCAGAAAACACCTAATTTTTTAAACTTTAGCTAAAAATTAATTTTTCAATTTTTAAAATATGTATTTTAAAAATTTCAGATACTAAGACTTAATATTAAAATTAATTTTTTTGTGTGAAGACTTTAAAGATTTATAAATGGTACAAATAATATAAAATGTTAATTACTTCTTTAGATTTTTTATTATTTACCAAAAAGTAGAATGTTTGCATAATTTTTGTTTTTTATGCAAGGTGCTTTTTAGGAGAAATATTTTTCAATTCTAATTAATATCTATTTAAATGGTTTCTAGAAACACTAATCTAGCCCTGTTAATGAATTACTGTTACAAAAATTCTGTAAAGGTTCTTTTACAGTTGTCTAAATAAGGAGATTTTTCTTTATCTAATTATATGTTCTAAAAAGTATCCGATCACACCGATTACTTTCTGGAATAGTGAAATTTAATATCGTTCACTCGGCGGCCATAAAAAATAAGGCGATTTACAGATGGGGGGTTTTCATTACACTTCAAGTTCATATATGTTCATGTTAGTAGTTACAAGAAATACCTAAAATTATAAATTTTGATGAAACTAGAAAAAGATTTTTTTGAGGGGGCCAGGCCCCTCTGAAAATTATTTGAGGGGGCCATTGGCCCCCGTAGCCCCCGCGGCTCCTACGCGCCTGAGTGTATAGTACACATCGTATTACACATCAACACCTTGTCGAAAATCCAGCTACATACTTTCAATGTCATTTACACACATGCATGATTGCGAAATTGTCCCACTTGTACAATTTCTCATTCCTGGCAGATGTTTGACTGAATTTTAACAGAAATGCGGTTTTAACGCGGGGTATGTGAATTACAATGCGTTTTTATATTTTAGGCCCAGGCTCCAGTGCAAATCCGAACATAAGGTACGATACATTTCAAATTATTCTTCAAGGGCGATGGGTCCCGCATCATCGCGGAACTTCAAACCTGAGTTTTTTAATGAAATTGCGCGGTTGCGGGGCCGTGCACCGCCTGCACACACAAACGGCATTGTTATTCTCAGACACTGCGTGTAACTTAAGCAAAACGTCTTTTTACCTGTGATTTAGTGCCCCATGAAAAACGCAATCACATGACGTCACCGTGATTAAAAAAACTCGCACCGATTGATAGTCTATTGTTGCGGTGATGGCACAAAAATATTCCATCCAGTAACTTATTTTCGGATAGTACACCCACTTATAACATTTATGTCATGGTTCCTACTACCTACGAGAACGAAATTATGATGAAGCACTGCAAAATGCAAGATGTCCACGCTGCGTTTAGTTAGATTGTCAGCTGCATAGATAATGTAACCCCCAGCTGTTCCCGTCTCTCGCATTTTGACATTGAATTTCATTGGTGGATTTTTATATTTTGTTGGATCAAAATCTAATAAGAGTGCCAACTATTGAAAGCCTCAGTGCGGTCATGGTTACTCTGGGGGGGGGGGGGGGGGGGGGTTAAAACACAATATCAACAGATATATAATAATAGTTATGTATGGTACAACTGAATACAGAGGCATTTTATCCATAAGGGGAAAACTTTAGCTCACGAGGCAAAGCCAAATGAGGTAGTTTCCCCGAATGCATAAAATCCCTTTATTCACATGTTCCTACATGTAAAGCTGTATTTTATCTAAGAAAATCTCTATAATAAAGTAACATTTTAACGATAAGTGTGGATAATATGCTACTTTATTCACTAGTGCAGGGGTGGCGAACCATTGGCACGCCTGCCATTGATAGCACGAAACAAAATAATTTGGGCACGGCAGTAATTAAGGAATTTAGGTACCTAATCGAAACAATTTATATTTAACAATGGATTGAACATGAAGCTTCAAGGCGCAAATAAAATAATTATTGTTATGCTAGATCTCATTCATGCTTTCGAAGCTAACCTGCAAGTTTCCAGTAACGATATTGTTACCAAAAACTACAATTATTTCCCAAACTTGAAAAAATCTCCAGAGATTTGGATTTACATGAAAAACCAGACCAAGCAAAAGTCACTGAAGAGTTTAACTCGGTAATTAATTCTTCAATCAAAGAATTTTCAACGAGATTTTCTCAGTTCAAAGAATTATCGGAAACACTGAAATTTATTATATATCCTGATGTAACTTCACTTGATAAACTGAACTTGGTCAAATTTGATTGGTTGGAAATTGAAGAAATTGAAATGCAGCTGATTGATTTCCAGTCTAGTTCAATATGGATTCAAACATTTTTCGAAACAAGGAAAGAGTTGGAATTAAATGAAATAGAAAGACTATATGTATCAGGTAATATAAGTAAAAATTATGGAAACGTGGAATTAAATTCCAGACACATTTATCAGTCTGACGAAGCTGGATTTTGCTATCTTAACAATATTTTCATCTATCTATGCTTGTGAGTTATTATTTTCAGAAATGAATAACATTAAGACTCGCTTAGAAGCCGTTTCTCAGATGAATCCAGTCCAGCTTGCATTCTGCTAAAAGTAACCAAGTATAGAGCTAATATAAGTTATTTAGCATCTAATTTGCCACAGCAGAAGTCGCACGAATTTTTTCTTTCATTTAAATAAACATAACGTCACTATTGCTGTACAACATGTATATTTTTTGTTGCAAAAAAGAGTTTTAAGTTGATAGTATTTAGTTTTATTTTTTTCCCATTAATCACTAAGTCAAGATTGTTTGGTGGCACGTCATGGCTTCATTAAACATATCTTTACAAAAAATGGCACGTAGATGAATAAAGGTTCGGCACCCCTGCACTAGTGAATAAAATAGTCCATAATACGTGCTACCGTGGTAACTAGTACAAAAACAAGTAACATATTTATTGAAAATTATATGTCGTTTTTAAAAGTCAAAATGTAAAATCTTTGAAGGGCCGCATGAGAAAGTTTGTCGGGCCGCGGGTTTCTCATCCCTGTCCTAGACTGTCTATCTCTTTCATGGCCTTTTCGTTAGTATCTTTCAGTTGTTTTATCTCTTCCTTGAAATATTTTTGTTTGTCTCTTGATTTTCTCATTTCTTCCTGCAGTGTTTTTGTCTCTTCGTTGTTGGTCGGTTGATCTCTTTTTATTACTTGTATGTCGCCTTCCAAATTCATAATTTCCTTCATCTCTTCTTTTATGCTATCCTTCAAATCATCCCCTTTGGTCGACGTTCTGTGTGTTTTCCTGGATTATTGAAATAAAGCATCAATATCGTCCTTCTTTCTTTTCTCTTCGTCTGTAATGTAATCGTTTGAATCCATGTTCTTCTGTGTACTATATGCTCTATCCAATATTATATGTATTATGTTATGCTATTCGAAATTCTTGTTTCGTTGAGTGTGTTGCCTGCTTTGTTAGCGGTAGGCGTAATTCGTCCTTCACAGATTAACTCCTCAGATGTTGGACGATTAACCTTGCACTTTCCTGTAGTATGTGTTGCCTATACTAACCACGCTAATCAAATTATGGTTCTATCGCTTCGATCTATTTATAGTTTTTGTAATGCTATATTAGGGTAACATTATTATTATTACCTTATTATTATTATGTAAGTTTTTACAATTCTTCCATATTCCTATCTTTGTCTTTGATATATATGACCATTTGCAGTTTTACACAGCACTGATAAGAAGCGTTGTAGTCAGAGGCGCAGCTAGAGATCAACGGGCCTTGTATCATACACTGCTAAATAACAAGAAAAAAGATTGAAAATGTTTATAAGACGTTCCATCTTTGGAGATGATTTTAATTTTTTAAGCTCTTCCTTTTCGATAGATAATATGGCTAAATCCGATAACCAAACACTTTCCGCCCATATAAACCTAAATTCTTAAATGTGAACTGAGCAAAAGTTTCCAAATTAAATTTATATAGTTTTTTTTTGAGAGCTTGAGTGCTGGTAGGCCTCCTGGCTAGTGGGCCCTGTATCGTTGATACGGCATATATAGCAGTAGCTACTCCCCTGGTTGTAGTTTACTTACCGGGTTTGTTTATCCCGCACGGTCACGACCGCCCACAATGGTATTACAAAACGTAAGAATACTATAAATTAACAACGATGAGTACGGTAGCCTGTACTATTGCACGCGATACCTAGTATAAGAGTATACGGCGGATGCTCTGTTAATAGTTAACAGCAGGCCATAGAAGCTCAATTGGCTAGAAACAATTGCAACAATTGAATGTCGCATTAGTTGACATTCGTTACCCACAATTGTGAAACCTTCCGATTTCCTTGTGAAACGTAGTTAATTTTGTAAGTTGTGCATTTTTAATTCAGTTAAAATGAGCATTCCTCGAACTGCCTTTAGAGCTATGATTTTCTATGATTATAAAAGACAGTTAGGATACCAGCAAAGCCATGAAAATTTGATAGCAGCTTTTGGCGATGCTGCCCCTTCATTATCCGCTGTTAGTCATTGGTTAAGCGAATTTCGATGAGGGAGAGAGCTGCTAGAAGACGAAGCAAGACCTGGAAGACCTGCAGAAGCTGCCTGTTCAGAAAATGTTGATCGTGTAGCAAGCTTGATTCAGTCCAATCGAAATATTACTTATAGGGAGATTCAGGAGGAAGTGAAGATTGGATCCTCTGCGGTGAATACCATTTTGCATAAACATCTTGGGGTAAGAAAGCTAGCAAACCGTTGGAGACTGCATTTGCTATCAGAAAGTTGTCAGGTCATTTTGGCAGCCTACAGCAATATAATTAACCATTTAAGCCTTCAAAGCGGCTTGTCTGTACTTGAAACCCTTTTTAGCTATTTAATTTTTCATCACATATTGTAGCAATAATGAATTCGAACACCCTTTAGCGCAGCTGTCCCGAGTTGGCAACATTTTGGGCTACCCTTTGAACGCCGTTCCTTGCAGGTGGCTGTCTGGGTTTCGTTCCGCAACGTTAGTTTTCAGGCTAGTTAAAAATTCAGCCTGTTAGAGCAAATGAGAGGGCCTCTATTCGTCCCTGTCGCTCCGATACGCTTTTGTTTTATCCGGCGGGCGTCCTGCCTTGCGATTGGCTACTTGTTGCGGCCTGATGACGCTCCTTTTTGGCGCGAGAGAGTCGTTGTGGCACAAGGAGCGTTAGGTGGTGTTCTGATTTTTCGCCGTTGGTGTGTGTGGGTGCTCGCGTACCTTGATGGCCGTTAGCTTTGCTTCAGTAACGTAAGGCCCTGGTTATGCCCATTCTTCCTTAGAAGGGGATCAAACTCGCAGAGCTTCTGAAATTGTTGGCCTCGCCGTCGTCTTGTCCCGTAAGGGGACGTATTCCAGTCGCCGCCCTTTGATGGATTTCCCGCAAGTGCCGCACTGACTCCCACGCTTCCGTTCCTGCGTCGAGTACTGTAGGCACGCCGTCTGCAGTCGTTTTGCCTACGCTCGGCGGGCGTCCATAACAAGGTAGCATGTGTGAATGTAACTTTAATTAATCATCTGTTATTTGTATGGCCTAAATTTGCATTCTGTGGTCGCTAACCTAATGTACTTTGGCCGCAATCATTCGCAATTAATCACCTGTTATTTGTATCGCCTAAATTTTGCATTCTATGACCGCCAACTTAATATATTTTGGCCTCAATCACTGATAATTAATCATCCACTACTTGAAAGGCCTAACTTTGCATACTGTTGCTGCTAATTTAATGTGCTTTGGGCACTGTCACTTTTAATTAATCTTCTGTAGTTCGCGCTGGCCCAATTTGGAATATTGTTCTTGGGTCACAAACGTTGTGGCCGCCGCCGCCGTTAATAATTTAAGGTTGACGTAACTGGCCGACCAAGGCCTGTCGGATTATTTGAGTTTATGTCGGCCGCCCAGGGCCGGTTGTATGTTTATGACCATTGATGTACTAGAAATAGAGCGCATCTCCAGCTGGGGCCCTAGATTTAGATGTAGGTTAGTTTTGTAAATCGCTTACGTCAGGCCAATAGACGAGTATTTGAACAAAGGTCTTATAATTGCGGCGAATCTGTGAATGCTCTTTTCAGGATAAGCTTTATTATGTAACGATTTATGTACGGCGAAGCCTGAGCGTTGGAGCGACACAAGTGAGTTTGACGACGCTTGCCGCAGTGGCGACGGGGTTAGTGAGGCCGAGATCCCGTATCATACCCCGTTTTGCCCTCAAGGTCCGGTTAAACGAGAGTCTTCTTAGACCTTGTGGCGCCCATTTATTTCGACACACTCTATATATGTCTCGACACGCTTGCCCGGTGACGTACCGTTTGAACCGCGGGCATCTCCCTGAGCGTACCAGCAGAGGCCTATACCTTGTTCTTGACGATTCTCAGGGCGAGCGTGCCACCGTTTCCCGGACTTGACTAGTCTTTTGATACTCACACCGTGTGGGTGTCGTTAAGTTATTTTGATACTGTAACAAAATCAAAAACAGGATCGAATAGACTGGTGTAAATTTATGTTGCAAAAATTTCCAAGCAAGTGGCATACATTGTAATAGGTGACGAATCTTGGGTACGACCCTGAAACTAAACAGCAGTCTAGTGTTTGGGTATTCGAAGATAAAGACTTGCCCACAAAAGTAATTCGTGGCAGAAGCGTCAATAAGAAAATGATTGCCTTCTTTTTTTTTGGGGAGGGGGGGGGGGAAGAGCCACCATGTCTCCACTGCATAGACTGTTCTTTTGTTTCTAGTATATAGTGGTGAACCCACATTTCATCAGTTGACGTACAAAATCCACCTCACTCTTTCGAACACTCCTGTGAAATTTTCATGCAAATCAATGGCAGCACCCACCTTTCCGATGGTTTTTTTCATACCCAATTAATATGTAGGTCGCACGTTTCTCGACAATATTTACTTGCAATTTACAATATGAATAGTTGATAGCTTTAAGTGCAAGTTTTAGATTTTTTTTAATACACTAATTTTAAGCAGTACTAACAATAGCGTTTCACATTGAAATAAATTGTAAAACTGCCAAGAAGAAATCGTTTATGCTTAAAACGAGTTATAGCGATTAATTACTATAAATTATGTTATTCAAATGTGACTTTCCTGACACAATTTAAACAAACCGTTAAATGAAACTTAACTTCGGCTAATATAGCTATTTCAAAAAAAGTTGATTTCTAAAAGATCGAAATTTCTAACAATAAATCCTAAGATTCCATGGCACAGCGAACGTTAATCTCCAAAAAGTTTCCAGGAGAATGCAATTAGTACTCTGTCATTAAAATTTCCGCTGTGATACATTATCAATTTATCCATGCATAAACAAACATTACGTTATAACAATTTTCACAGAATTGGTGACTGACTAAAATAGCAGCCAAAGAAGATTGGTCAGTTTTTAATACAACGTAGAAGCGGGTTTGCTCTTACAGCGATAGTTCGATGGTCCAAAATGTGAGCCAAGACGTGAGCGCTTGCATTGAATTTTAGTGTGGATTTTAGTGTGTGCATAATGGCAGTGCTGCGATCGTTTTTTGGGGGTGCTAGCAAAAAGCTACCCCTTTACCAGTTACTAGCTGTGTTTGCTGGTAAGTACATTCATTCGATTTAAATTAACCTCTTCACAAAAATTTCAATAAAAATAACAGGTGTGCAATTTATTTTCAAACAGATGCCAAACGTTTGCCAATTTTTAAAGCTACTATTTTTAAGTTAAGTTTTATCAAAATTCTTCGAGCAACACGATGCTGTGCTTACAATATATACAATTAATCGCCTCAACGCGAAAGTTAGACTTTGCTCGATGAATCTCTTGTGCGTCCTGAAAAAGTTACTACATTTTAATCAGTTCGTCAATTTCGGCGTATTCGACTTGGACCTCGGAACATTTTATCATAGAGTTGTACTGGTGATTATATAAGTATTTTTAAACCGGCCAAATAAATGTAAATATTTACGCCTGGGGAAAGAACCAAGGTTTCCTTCCGTGTTCACTTAGAAATTGCTTTGTTTTTCTTTTTTTACATTCAATTAATTTATAGTAATGAAGCAATGTTACCGCTGTTACAATATTTGCGTTAACCATTTACGGTGCACTTACCTCGACTTGTAGCTGCAAGTTGTAACTTTCCTATTCTTCATTTTATGGTTTTGCTCGTTTCATTTTTTAAAGCACTACTTCTTCATTTCATATTTTCTTTCTTCATCGATGTTATAAATTTACTATTTGTTTTATAAATTGACTTGGTTCATAAATAAGGTTGCCCTTGCTACGAAAGCAATAATTATGAATGATATCGCATAATTGCTAGCTTCGTTTAATTACCAGTATCAGGTAATTACATAATGATGGGTGGAACTGTGCTTACAAGCTTGAGCAATAAAAACAAAAACATACTTAAATTTAATATCTTGTATTCGGAAACCACAAAAAATAAGTAGTCACGGGAATTATAAACTTAACTGCTGGCAATTGTTAATGGAGTCAATTGCCTAAATCGACTCGTCCTACTCGTGTTTAATTGTTAGCTAACGAACTTTTTTCGGAGGTTTGCTTAATGGGACATGTAATCTACACCAGATTTTTCCTGTTGGCCTGCAGCTCAAAATCTTGTTTATTTACAGAAAATTAACAACTGATGTCACCTGGGATGATTTAACATTTTCATTTTAAAAGTTTGGCACTTGTTTTTGTGTTCACTTTTGGAGCTAAATCATTTAAAAAAATTTATTCCATCTTTACATTAGTTACAACAGGTTCCTATCTCGCGCTACACTTTCTGTCTTTCTTATATAATTTTGTATAAATATCCATAGGAAATCGATTTGCCATAAAAAGGGTGTTCAAATCCAGATCTTACAAATCAACATTTATTACCTAACACATTCCTCTTACAAATATTGGCCTTCGTAGCTATTGAGTTGAATGTTTCAAGATAGGTTAAATTAAACCAATACAGAATTTGCAAAATATTACTAAGAAAAGTTGTCCAGAATGAGAAATTATGGCCCTATACAATATATCAGGAAGATACTTAGATTAAACCGTCATTTTTAATAAATACAATTTATTTTGTTCTTATAAGTTTATTATAATAAATAAATAAATTAAAATATATTTCATTTTTCTAACTGCATTCCGATCGCTGCACTCGTTTTTCAACACCCTGTAATCTAGGGGACAAATTGAGCTCGGTCGGGAACGAAGTTTCCGGGTACGAAATGTGGGGAACCAAATGTTAGGGCATGTGGTATAAAGTGTAGTCGAATTTATTGTCAGGCATTTTTTCTCTTTCCTTTTCTTTTTTTCCCAGTAATCCCAAGTTCTCTGCCACAAATCTGAAAATGTTGAAGGAAAAACTGTAATATCTGGTACCACGAATTCATCCTAGCAGACTTTCATTTTTGCTACAAACTTCATGCACCTGGCTCCGAAATTTGCGCTGCTTCCTATAATTGGAAATACATCTTATCGAATCACGTCTGCCATGAAGGTTACTAGACCTAAAATCTGGTCATTTTTTAACTAGTAAGCAGTCTTTAGTTGCTTACCAATCTTACTTCATTGTAATTTTATAACCAGTAAGGCTCCGTCAGTCGCTTATTAAATTTCATTCATTTTGTGCCTTTCTAAATTTAAATTATTTTCTATTGTTGAGAATAACAAAAAATAATTCCTCTAATTTACATTTTCTTAACGCGATAAAAAGTACGACATTTGCATTTGCAGACATTCGAAGAGTCGTCGTCGTGCAGCTCGTCAGTTAATGCCGATTTCAATTAGGATGTTCTATACTTCGCTGAATCAATTACAAGCGCTCTTATCTAGGAAAATCCCTTTTATGCTTGCATAATTTCGGTATACTATTATTTGTCCATTAAATATTTTCTAACAATTTTTTACTAAATATTTATATAGCAACATACTTTGTGATGCATCACGACCCGTTGCTTGAATGAGTGTGTCGACCAGGTTCGAAAGCAGCTGTTTTCTTGTGTATTTTTTTTTTTGCAGCCTACCTTACGTTGCACCTCGGCTACCCCGTATGGTTCAGCAGGGTGTATTACGATAGGTCGTTGAACCTGGTGCTCTAAGCGTGCGTTACCTGTAAAGTTTGAGTAAAGTATAGTATCTTGCCCCTCTTCGACTTCTGTTCTTTGGACAATGATTTATAAATCAAGTTTCGACGGTAATACTGGGCACATCCCTTTTTGTGTGTATTTTGGGTATTGTGTTGTCCTTTAGAACTATGTATTTACCACGTCATAGAAAGTTATATACTATCGTTGTGCTACACGAGTATGTAGCATGAGCACAGAACAAAGCTGTTAGATTTTATCACTTAGTATATAACAACAATAGAAACAGCAATTGCAATGCTCGTATGGGATTCTTAAATTATATATTTTGAGTAAATTCTCAAAATTATATCCTTCTTTAAATTAGTATTCTTGGAGAAATTTAGGCTGTTGCATTATAACTTATTCTTCTCAGCCAAATTCGTCTTATACCATTTGATGGCAAGTTTACTTTCTCTAGGCTCATATTTCCCAGTTTTTGTCACTTGTCATGGAACAAATGGTTTTTTTGTCTTTTGACGTATTTGAGCCACCTTAACTGCTTTCCGCAGTTGGAGTTCGCCTCTGGATAATTTTTTGTTCTGTTCCTTATTGTAACACCCATGTCTCACTCCCATATATAAGGGTTGGTGCTTCTACTTTTCCATAATAACCGTTCATTCTTATGCTGCAGGTTAGTTCATTATTTGCTCGTACTTCATATCTATTGCGCTTTTATGTTTGATCTATTTTTCTTCATATCAATGTGGTCTCCTTTCTATCGTGTCGTGTCTTATTCTTTGCATCACTCTATGTATTCTTTAAATTTACCTGTGTATATTAATTACTATTATTGTAACAACAGGCATAAGCAATATAATTAACACTTTTTATCTAATTTCAGGAACACTCAACATTCTAGCGACGGGAATGCACTATGGGTGGCCTTCTCCAACCCTACCACAACTCCTCGCAGACGACTCTCCCATCCCCATGACAAGTGACGACAGCTCGTGGATCGTCATGGTTCTCCTCTTTGGCACCTTCTGCGGAGCCGACATAGGAGCAGTGATCCTGGATCGAATCGGAAGGAAGAATTCCATTCTGCTGAGCTCGTTTCCCATATTCGCAGCTTGGATGATGATAGCTTTCACCAAATCTTTCCCAGTGCTACTCACAGCTAGGTTTCTGGCTGGATTGTCAGATGGCCTGGTATTTTGCGCTCTTCCCATGTATCTCGGGGAGATATCAAACCCAAACATTAGGGGTTTCACTGGGTCGTACATCTCAGTCTCGCTGATCTTTGGGATACTGCTGATCAACGTCCTGGGGTCCTACGTGAGCATCGGCGTGGCCGCTTTGGTGTCTTCGGCAGTGCCTATTTTGTCCTTGGTGACTTTTTCGTGGATGCCCGAAAGCCCTTACTATTTGTTAATGAAAGGCCAGCATGATAAGGCGAGTCAGAACTTGAAGATGCTGAAAGGCACGGAAGATGTGAGTGCAGAACTGGACAGGCTTACTAAAGCCGTCGAGCAACAAAACTCTAAAAAGAGGAAATGTATGGATCTGCTGACGGTAAGGCACCACAGAAAGGCCTTGTTTATAGGTATGGGAGCACGGTCTGCTCAGCAATTTAGTGGCACCATGGTGATCGCCTTCTACGCTCAAACTATCTTCAAAGAAGCTGGAGGTAGTATTTCCTCAACCGTTGCTTCAAGCATTTACTTTGGGGTCTACATGGCGGTCATAACATTCTCCTCAATGATTGTAGATAAAATAGGAAGGAAGCCCTTGATGATCTTTTCTATAATTGGGAGCGGCATAGCACTGGTGATAGTAGGCGCCTACTTCTACCTTCAAAACATGACCGATATGGACCTGACGGCTTACACTTGGGTGCCAATATTCGCCCTCAGCGTCTATGTGATAGCCTATAGCATAGGTATGCAGCCAATTCCAGCCATATTGATAGGAGAGCTGTATCCCACCAATGTCAAAGCCTTCGCCTTGACTTGCTGCAGCAACTCCTACTCCATAACAACCATCCTTATATCGAAGTTCTTCCAAGTTACGAAGGACGCGTTTGGCATCCACGTGCCCTTCTTTGCGTTCAGCCTGTTTTGTATACTAGTCCTTCTGTTCATAGTATTATTCGTCCCCGAAACGAAAGGGAAAACTTTGGAGGAAATCCAAGAGGAACTGAAGGGCCAACCGGTGAAGACTAAACCAACTGAGCCTCCAGAAAAGTTTCGTCGAATTGATGGTTTTTAATTTATGAGAAGTTGGGAAAGATAAATTCTAAAAGGTTGTGCTTCCACGTTTACAAGGTTGAACAAAGTGTAGTGGGTATTTGTCTCAACTATTTTTACTTAATCTACTGCAACTCTAAATATGCAGCTTAAAGGACTTATCTTAGACATAGGACTTTTTGATAGGTATATTATAGTATGTCAAATGTAAATATTTCTTAACTTTTCCTTTACTTATTGTAAGGATTTGTAGAAATAGTGACTTCAGCTTTATAGTTCTATAATTTATTTTTAAATATATTATCTGTTTTCCAAAGAAGGTTCTTGCAATAATTTGTATGCTACATCGCCTTTGTCCGCCACTGTACAACAGCTTTATAAATCAACAACACAATTATAGAAGATCGCTGTGGCACTCCCTTATGCCTTATCGAAATCCCATCTAGCGCATTCTGGATACATGATGACCAAGCTCCCCGTGGCGTCAATGAAAAACCATAACATTGAAATAAGCAGGTTTAGTCATTCTTGTTATTCGCATTTATTGACATTTTGGCGCCAATGCTATCACTTAACAAGTTTATAAATGTATATAATTTTGATTGGGTTTTCGGTTAATGAAATGCTATGTGAATCTAGTAACAGTACAAAAGCTGTTCAATACAATAAAGATTTAGAGCTACTTCCAATAATTTAACAATGCTTAAAGATATTTTGGTTACATTAATGTCAGATAAGCAACGAGGAAATAGAAAATTGCTATAAATAGCCGACAGCAACATATTTTTTAATAGAAATTATTTTATACCAGCTTTTTAAACAAGTTTGGCAAAACAACAAGCTAGAATCGATTGATTTAAAGCGTTTAGGTTTACCGGATTAATCATATTCAAAAATAGAAATGAGTCCTGGAACTTTAGCCTCAGTCAACTAAATTTCTAATATATCTAACAAAACTAAAAGATAGGTATGGATTTTCCCAAATGTGCATCATGAAAATATTCAGGAACAACAAATTTTAACTGTATTCGAATGTAACAATTGATATAAACGGTGCAAATTACGAACGAGCTCTAAAAATATATCTTTTCTAATAAGCCATCCTAATAATGCACTTACAGTTAGATTCTTGCCAACTTAATCCTATTTTCTAAGTACTGACAGACGCGCCATTAGTAAAAGACATGTAATTAGATTGCAATATGCTGTTGCAGCCTTTAGGAACTGGAAAAATAGATACCAACTTGAGTGTGCTTTCATTGTTCGCCTTTCAACGATTTGGTTGCATGCTCGTTTTACCCTCATCATCTTTCTGACCGTTAGCCTGACATTTATGATATCAAAATATATTATTTTAAAAAACTACCACATATTGTAACACTAGAACAGAAGACGCAAATCATGCACCATAAATATTTTAATTTTGAGTACTTCTTGGATGAATATCAGCAGACCCACTATTAACCATAAACATACAGGGTGAGTCATAATTAGGTGTAAAAAATAGGCAAAGCTTCTTTAGGCCAAAATAAAGCAATCAATGTACTACACCTTAGTAACAAAATGCTCCCCTAAAAATATGCGGCTTAGATCGAGTAGCCTTTGTGGATACACACCCGGCATTCTCTAGCCTAATGTGCCTTGCATCTTTGAAACTCGGGCAAGGATCCACCCGATGGCCATGCTCTTTGGTGGCTCATGTGGTTTGATAACTTTGGAAACGAGGATGCTTCGGCCTTGTTACTACTTGTGCACCCATATTGACTAACGTTTCGCAAGACCTTGCAGATTGCATCATCAGAGTGCGAAACTCTTTTGGAAGTGAAGGAATAGGAGACCACGGTAACTCAACGTGTAAACCACGTTAGAGACGAAACTTCTCTAACAATTGAAAGGAGAAAGGCGAAAATTTATAGGCAAGTGCCGTCGCGGTAGAATGATGGTACCCGGGGCTTAGAGATTGTCACTTTCCACATAGAAGGAAAAAAAGCCTTTCGCCAATGTCACTCAATTGCGACGGCATTTGTCTATAAATTCTAGTCTTTGTCCTTCCGATCCTTAGAAGAGACGTGATTCACACGTTGCGTTACCCTGCTCTTTTGCTTTTCCTCCCGTTGAAGCCCCTTACGAAAGTGGGCGAGTTCTTCGACCTCAATAATGAATCTTAGATTAAACCGTTAAAGATTAAACAAATTATTAAAAATGACGGTTAAATCTAAGTCGACAGATCTTTCTGAAATTTTGTATTGGGCCATAATTTCTCATTCTGAACAACTTTTCTTAATAACATTTTGCCGTATCATGAACAAAAAAGGTAGTTTACTTGAAAATGAAATAGTTTTCAGGCTTGCAGAAATTTAGAAAATATTTTTTTGTGGCTAAACCGTTTACCCAACTAAAATTTTGTAAGAAATAAAATAGCTTCTAAATTAAAGTAAATATTCAGAAAAAAATTGGTAGTGATTATACTGGGGGTTAAAAAAATATGGATGGATAATTTACTGTGACGAAGTTTTTAAACATCTTGTAATTTTCTAAATTAGGGTTTATTCTTCAAAAAGCTGTAGTTTACTGGTACAAACGCATGGCCAAAAAATGAATAAAATCTATCAAAGATTTTTCGACTTATTTGAAAAAATTTAAAAAAGTTAATCGTTTTTAAAGCCCTCTAGCGGCTAAACTAAGCAACTTTGTATATAGGTAAGTTGTGAATCGTCATATTTTTGCTCAAGGAATATGTGGTTAATGGATTAATCACCTTTTCAGGGACACCCTTAGAAAAAATAAGCAAAAATTAAAACTATAATTAACACATTACATAAAAAACATTCATGAAAAAAAAAGTCAAGGTACAACCTCACAACCGAGGGGCACGTTTTCTTCTTAAATCACACGTCTGAATCTTATATAAGTCTGCTAGATGCTAGAATAGGATGTAACTGGAAGGTACCGATAAAATAGAGTCGGTAGGTAATCAAACACAAAGTTTTGCTAAATTTATATATGGACACCATCTTTTCTACTAAAGGGTTCCTGTAAAACTCGCACTTTACTCTTCTGGTGCATGAAAACTATGTTTGCAAGTAAAGTTCCTTTCAGTTCATATCAAACCCCGATTATAACAGTGCCGAGGGTTTTAGATCGCCCGAGGTGTACAAACATCAAGTAACGCCCTTGGTGCATATAACGTTTGTTATAACCTGTCTTTTGTAATACTTTTGACGTTATAAACTTTTCTCTGATCAGCTAACATGTCTAATTACTATATGTAATTATTAACATAGCAACATAGAAAATAAAATTGGGAAGCAATATGCGTTTATTGCCTGCTTAAATACAAAATATATTTTTAAAACAACAAATAATTCTTTAACTGATGTATATGTATTCTTGAGGGCATGGGTTGGCCACTAATCTGGCATCTGTGTTTATACGAACGGTGTAGTGGTCTCTCTACTTAGATTCGATTTTTCTTAGGTCTGCCCCGCGTGACAGCAAAGGCTAGAACTGAAGTATTGATTTGTAATTGAACAACTAATATACAAGATGGCATTCCGACTTTTAACAATTTCGGTATTTTAATGGTGATTTTAGAAGATAATAAAACCCTCAAGGAGGGGTTCTCCCGTTATGCGAGGTTGTGTTAGTGACTAAAGCGCGTAGGGCACTATTTTTGTAGTTATTTACGTAGCAAGGGCGTAAGTAGGCGTTTATCACCTCGGCGTAAAATTTAGAGCAAAGGAGGTAGCCGCCTGCTCTAACACGACAATGGCCATAAACGATAGCTATGCATAAGGTGCATACAAAGGTTTATGTAATGCAGTGATATTCACTATTAAAACCAGATTTATAATTTCGATCAATTTTGACAATCTATTTACGATGTTGTTGCTTGTCAAACTGACAAAAGAGGCCGTGAGTAGACAACTCAATGGTGACTCGTTCCATGGGCATGAAAGTTATAGCACGAAATGTGCAGCACCGAAGGCTATAACCCGATAAAGGCCAAAGGTGCAGGTTACGTCTGAGGTGCATACAAAACTTTTTGTACCATTGAAATTTAATTTTTTTAAACCAGTTTGTATAAAATTGTTATCATTAAAAGCAAAGCAATTCTTACAATTATTTTAGCTGAATAGTACTATAATACTAATATGGGATTTATCAATATGTGTTTAATAATAATAATTGGATTTGACGTGAACCGGCGATAGAATTCTTTTTTGCCCGCTGACGTCATTTTAGCGTAAAACAGGAATATTATCGCCCGAGGGCGATAAAGGCTGGCATTACGCCTGAAATGGGGTTTTAAAAAAAGCCTATTATCATTCATACATAATTGCTATTTACGACACAAGTACTGTCAATAAAATGTGACATTTAACTGCTATATTGATACTGATAAGGTGCCACTTCTCCGCTCGCCACAGCAGATAGTTCTTCTCTCCACTGACGAACTAGCTAGATCATTTGAAATTCCTAACTTGGCGGCTGTTCAAACTATTGTTTGCCTATGATATAAACAATTAAGTGAAATTATGAAGGCACAAAAGTAGAATATAAAACTAGCTCATAACATGTACCAGTTAAACTGTTAGTACGTAGGAATCAGCTTTGGTGTCGGCTTACTGAGTCACGTTGCAATATTATAAGAAGTCGTTATGCAGATAGTGGCATTATAATATTGTATCATATTGTCAGATTTCATACACATTGCTTACGACCAAGGTATTTTATGCAAATGTTGTGTTTTGCGCCTACACCAATAGTAGGTTATCAGATCAAACAGCAAAACACGACATAATTTAACTGAATATAAAGCCTTGTATTATATTTAATTATTCAATATACTTTTAAACCCTGAAGTGTATTCATTTTTGAACAGACATAGGCTACAAATGTCTTAAGGGGTAGTTAGACCTGGCTACTCCATTCACATCTTATCTAAAAATGTTTCATCCCCTTCAGTAAAACAACCAGATTCTATAATTATACAATTTATGTTCCGAAGTGCGTCCTGAACGAGTGCAAGAAATAATCCACGGAAATACACAAATAGAAGTCTTGCATAAATTCAAAGAGCATCGCTCACAGCGGCCCTTGCTACTTCAAGCGGAGTACACCGATAAGTTTCTATACCTGATAAATTAAAAGCTGCAATAAATAAATAACATTTATTCAAGAAAGTTCTACACAGTTGCAAAACATACATACAAATTCTCTTCAAATTAATGCGGATTGAGAGACAAATAGTTATATTTCTTTCGGACGTTATTTATAAAGTTGTTTGTAGTGAAGTCATAGTAACGCTCTCTAAAGGAAGCCGCATTTTTCAGTTTACCCCATCTTATACCTTAAAATAATTCTTGGTTTCTTAACATTTCTTAAATAATGAGTTTTCAACGTTTGAAGGAAAATAGTATATGTTATTCGGAGCAAAAATATCTTTTTATTTAAACGGCAGTAAAATATGGCATTCTACTGCTGGATTGATGATGCTAAGCTGTCACTTTATTGCCAAGCGGTAGATGATATTATCTGCCGCTGACGAGCGAGATATTCTTATTCAAAAGCTCACAGCTTATGGTATTGGTGGTACTGTTTTGCAGTGGCTGGTTAATTACTTAAACACTAGGTACCAAAGGACAAAAATTAACAATACACTTTCTTCTAAAGTGCCTGTTATACACGGAGTGCCACAAGGTAGTATACTTGGCCCATTACTGTTTATTATTTATATTAACGATATTGCGACAGTAACTGATGATGTTTTTATCAATCTTTTCGCTGACGATACGTTATTATCTTGTACCCACGAAAACCTGGAAACTGCAGTTAATAAAATGAATGTAACTTTAAATAACATTGTAACATACTTAGCTAGGAATAGTCTTAAGTTAAATAAAGAAAAAACGAAGGCTATGATAATCTGCAGTAAAAATAACCTAAAGAAAACTCAAAATTCTAATTTCGCAATTAAAATTGAAGATAGTGAAATTTCTTACGTTGATTCGATAAAATACTTAGGCGTTATAATAGACAAGCACTTGAACCTAAATGAGCACTTTCGATATATATAGTAAAATTTGCCAAAAATTGTTCTTTTTTTCAAGAAGTACCTTAAACCTATCAATGTGGTCAAAAATTACTATATACAACTGCATTATCAAGCCACATTTTCAGTACTGTCCGTCAATATTGTTTATGCTAAACAAAGGTGAACTCGATAAATTACAAAAATTGCAGAATAAGGCAATGAGAGTTATATTATCTTGTGGTAGACGCACTCATATTATAGATATGCAGTATACGTTGCACTGGTGGCCGGTAAAAATACATTTACATTACTTTACTATGATTTTTATTTATAAAATATTGCACAACCAGCTGCCAAAATACCTAAGCTGTAATATAAATTTTGTGAATGACACCCATAATTATCCTACTAGAGGTAGAAATAATATATATATTGCGACTACCCAACTTCAACAAACCATGTCATCATTGTTTTTTAAAGGCTCTGTGGAGTTCAATAAATTACCAACTTGCATTAAGGAATCTAACACATTAAGTAAATTTAAGCTTAAATTGAAAGAAAAAATTAATAGTGATTTTTATATTTAATTTCTAAAGAGCTAGAATAAGTTATTTTTTGTTATCTTCTATCTGTATGTACCAGATTCTTTCTGATTTAAATAAACATTATTTATAAAGTTATTATCTGCCGCTGACGACTTTATCTGCCGCTCTTTAGCGGCAGATAAAGTTATTATCTGCCGCTGACAACTTTATCTGCCGCTGACGAGATCAAGTAATTTTCTTCGAATTTTGTTCACAAAGTTGGAAATATTTTGTTATAAAAACGTTTGAAGAAACAATACTATATGTTATTCGCAGCAAAAGAATCTTTATATGGCTCGGCTGTACTTATCTACCTCGCAAGCTCGATAGATAACCGGTCCAGTCTCGCCACATAAAATAAAACTTTTGCTCCTAATAACATAATATACTATTATGTGGCTCGGCTCCGCTCGTAAACTCGGCAGATAAACCATTCCGCCACGTCACATAAAGTATAGCTTTTGCTTCTAATGAACTATTTGTATATTGAACAAGAGCAAGAAGCTCGGATTTGACATAAACATATACAGTCTATGCCAGACGGGCGCAAGTCAAAGATGTCGATAACTGTTAGCGGTCTATGCGCAGCAGGTAGATAATTGTTACTAGACCAGTATACAAAAAAATGTATTATTGCCTGCCATGACAATTATGATTTAGAAAATTCCAAAATATACAGAAAATTATTGTCACTTATAATTACACGAGAGCTGCTTTCCAAAGTAACAATTTAATTATGTCTTTTGTAACATCAATTCTTAAACGCACTGTATATTAAAGTAATAGGTTCCGCATTCGTAATATGAAAATAAGTGTAGCTTTTGGAAGAACGGCAGGTTAATGCTACACGGATTTAAAAATATACATTTGTTATAGAAGAATGTCCAAGTCCAAATAACAAATTCCAGAAGATAAGTAGAAATAAAGAATTGTACATAGAATTAAGGCGACTGTAAAAATATTAACCTTAGACTTAAATACCAGATCACTTGACTTTTTTACTCAAACATTATCTAAAATACGGTTTTTGAGAAGAAAATATTCAGTACGTTAAAGTTTATAGAGTAGAAGTATACGGACATTTAGAAAGTAATAGAAAATACGTTTATTATGGTGCCTTCTTGAAACGCATTACAATTTTTGGTATTTCACAGATACAATTACTCTAAATCTGCTAATATTCAAACATTATCCATCGTGGACAATTGTATATAATTAATTGAGTATATCAACAAACAATATAAACAACATTTGATTCAAAATATTTTCCAGTAGAAACCAGACAATTGACGTAAATTACTATACGTCATCAATTTCAAGGTAGTGCTAACAATAATAACTAGAATTTCAACAGAAAAAAAAAATCTGGTGTTTTAATAATTGTACATCAATGAGTTGGTAATGGTACTTCCGTACATACACAGTTGCATACAAAATTTTATTGGCTACATGACTGGTCCAGTTATAAGTTATTCACTAGAACCACATTGACATTTTTAGGGGGAATATTTTTGACTACGAAGATGGAGAAACTCACACCACGGCAGTGAATACGGGTGTCTCTCAATAAAAGTAGTAATTTAGTGCCAAATCTGAAACAGTAGAAACTTTTTTAAAGAGGGAACATGTAAAAGACAAAAATATAACCATCTCAACATACAGGGTGTTCCATAAATATACCGACAAACTTTTAGGGGTGGTAGGGGATATCAAAAGAAACATTTTTTGCTTTATAAACAAATGTCCGAAAACTCTTCGTTTTCGAGATACAGGGTGTTAAAATTTCTAGAAAAAAACGCTTCAGCCGATTTTAATGAAATTTTCACAGTATGTTGGCAACTTTATGAGGCATCTTTTGGATCTATTACAGTTGATACAGTAATTCCAGGGGCGTGCTCACGGGGCAACCTGTTAGTGTTTTTGCATAAAAAAATAACACCCAGTAGCTTTTTTTGTAATTTTTAAACTTGTTTTAGATGAAGCACCTAAAAACACAACTTTTTTTACTAGAGTGTTTTGCGTATCTTGCTTAGTTTTTGAGGAAAAAAATTTGAACCATTTTTTTACAAATTTTAACACCCTGTATATCGAAAATGAAGCGTTTTTGGACATATGTTTATAAAAAAAAATGTTTTGATGTCCCCTACCACCCCTAAAAGTTTGTCGGTCGAGTCGTAGAATATCCTGTATAACAAACTATAAGATACGTAAATTTCCTTCAATATGTTTCTATGAAGTAAACAATAATTATTGAAAATTCGTCAGTGAACCACTCTCCCCAGAAGTTGGACCTCTAAATGAAAGTACTATAAGAAAAGGACATCTACTTAATTTGATAGAAAACCAGGATGATAATTCAATTACATTTCCAGTTACCACTGGTAAAAGAGCCTCATATTCTTCAACTTGAATTAGAAAGGGAAATCCTACCGAGCGTACTCAATTGCGACTGATTTTGTCTTCAATAACATAAAGTAGACCCAAAACTACAATCTACCCCGCTTTTGCTTCACAAGGAAGTCAATTCTTTATAATGGACTGATTAGCATTTGGGATATCTTGGGCTCTATTCCTGCAGCTTTCTCCTCTGGTTCAGGCTTTTAGGTGGTTTTCATGAGTCAAAAGGGGAGTTTTTATGTGGCGAATGCTAGGAAAAGACTCTTTCATCCTTCCTGGCTTTTCTTTAATGCTCAATCACTCTTTTCTTTCATTCATCTTGTAAATTCCGTACGTAGCTGAATAGGGACGCAAAGTCCCTATTACGTATTTGCTTTTAGGAGTTGTAGTTTATCAAAAAAGACATATTTTGACCACTGTTTGGACGTTAAGAGGATAAACTCTAAACAATTTTTTTTTATGCTATTTAATTCATTTGGTCTCGTCGAGCTCTGCGTTGGAGCAGTTTGAAATGTAATAAATAATGAACTTGAATGAAGCAAAATCGCCGAATATTATTTCATAATTTTAGAATTTTGTTAGCGTTTCTCTGAAATTAGAAAGCAAGTTCTACCTAAGAACCGATACAAGAAATACATGATCAAGATCTAGTCTCGACAGTTGTTAGAAGAATGCTATTAACAACAAAAGGTAAGTGAATTTGGAAAAGTTAGTGTTTTAAGCAGCTACCTATGTCCCAAGCGAAAAAGCATTATAGGGTAAAAAATTCTAGTTTTCCACGCTGTAGTGCATTTATCTGTATAAAACGTGTTATTAGTCAGCAATACCAAGTTGTTTATTCTCACATACTATAATTTACCGTTTAGAATCTTTCTGAGACTATTTTGCATATGATGCAGTAGTCATTTCAAGATGATGCAATGACGCCCTGAAGCGATAGACCACTATAAATAATACTACACTTCGTGTTATTTAATTAAGAATTCTATCGATGTGCACATAACGACATGGCAAGGTCGACTTTTTACTAGAATGCATAATATTACTCGTTTTGAATAAATTTAAATTAAGAATATGACTTTCAGCAATATCCACATTGTGTCGATTTCTTGAAATATGATTCACCATTTCCAAATCAACTTTTGAAGGGTTATTATTGTGCCATAATAAGTAAGGTCTGCTCTAGTTTCTATTATTTACTTACGTGAATTATTCAGTTCTCACTTTATGGAAGCAAAATCAAAAGCAGCGAAAGAAGTAAATATTGATTTTGGTGTCCTTGCTTGGGACAACAGCTTTAACTATTACCAATGCTAGCTCTGGCAAGATTGATTCTCAAGGTGGACATTTATGTTGCAATTGATAAGATAACACCGGGTGTCTTCAAAAGAATTATGTCTAGTAGGTTTTGATTTTTCTTTGCATGTAAATTTTTATGTGCCGCTAGATTGTTATTGTTGTTTCATTAATCAGAGCTGCCACTCATTAATTGTCAAACTAAAGAGTACCTAAACTTCAAATAGTTTTAATTAAATTGGCTAATTCAGCATTAAATGTACACTATGCAAGAAAACATTTTTCTTTTTGAGGCATATTTTCGATCAGGACAGTTATTACTAAATGGAGAATGGCAATATTCTCAGGTGGTTTGTAAGCAGCAGTTTCGAATGTAGTATCCTAACAGAATTGTTGAAACTTTTTTACTGCACCACATTCGTCGTACTGTTGAAAAATTTCTGGCGACAGGAAGTGTAGAAAAAGGCAAGTAGGTATACTGAAAGGCCAGCCACTGCTTCAAACGTTATTGAAAATTACGAAGCTCTTGTTATACAAAATCCAAAAATGTTAGTGTCTCTTATTTCAGCTCAGACGAATGTCCCTACAAGTACTGTTGACAACATTTTGAAGAAGCGACTGCACATGCATCCATATAAAGTGTCTGTTGTACATGAAATTCGACCACGGGACCATGCTAGTCGAATACATTATTATAACTTTTTCCAAGAAAATTTAAACAACAACGATGTTCTTGATTTAAGTTTCTTTAGCGATGATGTATGGCTCCATCTAAGTGGATATGTAAACAAACAGAAGTACAGAATGTGCTCAGTTGATAATCGACATAACCATATTGAGTCTTCTTTGCACTCCCTTAAAGTTGGAATATGGTTAGCTGTGTCACGTCGTAGGATCATAGGACCAATATCTTTCATGACACAACAAACGGTCAACGTTATCGAGAACAGCTGTTAGTGCCCTTCTTGGATCAACTGCATCCAGATGAAGTTAATAAAGGTTTCTTCCAGCAGGACGGGGCCACCGAGCATACAACAAGGAAAAATTTACAATTTCTCGAGCAGTTTTTTCCCAATGGAGTAACTAGCAGAGGGACTTGAGCAGCAAATTCACCCGATCTTACTCCGTTAGATTCCTCCATCTTAGGACATCTTAAAAATGATGTCTACAAATAAGCAATTAATAATTTAGAGGAGCTAATTGAGTGCACTAGAATTAATGCAATGATATAACATCTGCAATGTTGCACTACGTTTTTAACAATATGGAACGTAGGGTAGCACTGTGTATTCAACAAAACGGTGGACACTTTGAGCACTTCTTGTAGCCAAGCAATAACTGACTTTTTTCTACGGACTACATTCAGCCATGAAGTTATTTTCCTTCCATTGCTTTTAAGTTCTGTATTTGAGAACTATTTTTTATTTTCTGGAAAAACTATACAATTACTTAATCACTTTTTAAATGGGTTGTCTTACTTCTTACAATTTTCGTGCTGTTAAATAATGCTTTAAAATGCGTACATAATGTGTCTCACTTGAAAAATAAACGAAAATCACTATTTAACTGAAGTAGGTCAACAAAGGTTATTGTGGTTATTGAGGTTATGTTGTTATTATTCTGTCTACTAGCTAACAGGATTGCGCAAGAGCCACACATTCTATTTTGCATGTGAAATTCAAAGCATACTAGATGTAATTTTGTTTAAGACACCCGGTATTATTAACGTTAAACTACTTTTTAGATGTTTCCCGAACCTAAGGAATTAATTGTAGAAACGTTACGTGAAAAATATTCCATTATTAGAGCAAGCAACTTTTAGTCTGCTCTAAACACTTCCTACCACACGTATCTCTTGGTCGCCGGTGGTGCTTTACGGAATACTGATTTTTCAAAAATATTTATCGTCCGCGTAAAAGTGGATACTGCTAATACGTCCAAGACAGTATATTGTGTTGTAGTTGAGGTTCCCGAGGGGAAGCCGAGGGGTTCTCAACTTTATACAAGGCGCAATCGCCCGTTTCGTCTCGAGATACACATACTATTTTCTTTCCCAGCGCTCCGCTGCCACCGACTGAGAATCGCCCGTTTTCGATCCTCCCTGGGACAGAAAATATATTTACATATTCAATATCAAAATGCCAAATTCCGAAAACATCATCAACGTGCTTCCTCTCAAGTATTAGTTTCTTTGTGTAGTTAGTAAACCACCCTGGTAAACTGTTTTCGACTTTTAATATAATCAACACCCTCTTTAGCCAAGAGTTTAATCATTGCCCTGTGTTGAATGTCCCCCATTTCCATAAAATATTACAATGGACACTACTAAACGGACTATAAAATCTGAAGTTTTATACGAATCGGGACAAAACTTTCTAAACTGACAGGTAAAAAGGTGTTATTTTCAAGGTACACAAGATAAAGAATGGCTAATTTTCCCTTTTCCTGTATTTTTCCTCCCATGTCGTTATGATACCAACAGGGTCCCACACCGTCTTGTTATCTTTATTTGTAATTATTCTCATACTCCTTGCGATAGAAATCTTGCTATTATTCTGTATAGGTTTCTGTTCAATATGATAACAACTCCATTATAGTAAATATGACTACAATTTCTTGAGCAGTAGGCGCTACCCTAATGCTTCACGTTTTTTGTTTTCTCTTCATTTCATTCAAGAAATGTAGCGACTACCGTACTATTAGCCTTATGAGTCAACTTCTGAAAACTTTCCTGAAAATCATACATCAACGATTATATACACTTTGTGAAGAACATATAGGACCCACTCAATTTGGTTTTCGGAAGGCGACTGGGACACACGACTCATTATTCTGTACATAAGTTCTGATACAGCGATGCAGAGATGTGAGCTGTGACGTCGGCATATGCTTCATCAGAAAGCATTCGATAGAGTACAACACCATAAACTTTTAGAGATATTGGAAAAAATTAGGATAGACGAAAAAGATCTTCGCATTATAAAAAACCTCTATTGGAAACAAACAGCTCATATAAAGCACAAGGGAGAAGTATCAGAAGCCATTAAAATTCAACGTGGAGTGCGCCAAGGCTGTGTCTTGTCGCCACTGTTATTCAATATACAGGGTGTTCGGATAATAAGAAACCATACATTGATGGTGAGTTCTGCGCATTAAAATAATAAAAAAACTTCATATGCAGTATTGTCCGAAAATCGTTATTGGCGTAGATACCGACCCTTAAAGTTTAACTTTTTTTTTATTTTTTATTTTTTTTTATAACTGAGTAGATAAATACTTTAAACTTGGAGTACGTGCTCTTTATTGAAATGCTCACAAACAAAAATAAAAATAATCGATAACATGTATTTTGAACTGGCAGGTAACCTAAAACCATATTTTCTTTTTAGTCATAACTTTTATATCTGAAGACATACTTCAGCTGGTGTTACAAGGAAAGGTGGACGGGAGAAGAGGCCCCGGTAGGAGGCGCATCCCTTGGCTGAAGAACCTGGTTCTCAGAGACAACGATAGGACTATTTAGAGCTGCTGCGATAAAAGTCATGATTGCCAGAATGATCGCCGACATCCAGTAATGCATGATTGCCAGAATGATCGCCGACATCCAGTAATGGATTGGCACAAGAAGAAGAGGAAGGTCATTTCACTTCGCTACATCCTAGAATGTTTACTTTTAGTAGCTTCATCTTCTTAATTGCGTTGGCAGCTTTCCCAGATTGAAAAATACTTAATACCTCTTTTTCTATCATAGAATAAACTTTCTTTTGCTTTAATAAGTCTTCCATTGTGTTGTGCCTTTTCTGAAGTGTATTTTCCATACTCTTTCTTAAAATTTTTATTATAACGATTGTCCGTTACCTCACAGCTTACGAGTCCTATGTTCTTTAGCTCTTCTTTAATAATATAGTCATAAACCACGTATATTGTCATTTCCCATTAAATTTACTTTATATCAATTTACTCTAAATTTTTCTCTTCTCTTAGTTAATTACTGAATACTCGATTCGAAGCTTCCGTCTTTGTATTTCACTAATAATAATTATTATTTATTTAATTAAAAATTTCTCTGGTTTTAGGCACCCTACCGTAATCTCCACCTAATCTAATGATGAGCGATTTTCTTCCTGCAACGACTTTCTTATTAGTAATATGTGTCGCCTATGTAGGGGCAGTAATTTTAAATCGAATTGACAGAAAGTTTCAACCTCTAACTTTACTGCCAACTAGTACATCTGTCACAATAATATCTTTAGCCTTTCCATTACTGACCAATTTTTTTATTCTCTTTCAATGTACCGACCTTTCTACTGCAAATAAATACGAAAATCGAGGGTCCATGTTTTGAAACTCTCCATACATACCACCGGCTTTGGTTCTATTGGATGTTCTATTGTGGAGTCTACTTAAAATCAATATCGACTAGGTACAGAAGAACAGTAAAATCGTTAATTGAACCGGTTGATACTTTAACTTCACTTTGAACATTATTAGATTCAAATTCTCCTTTTATTACGTGTCATATCGTGGATTATATTAGCTTTCATTCATTTAGCATTTGGCACTGTTATCCGATGGACTAGCTTTCTGGGTTGTACCAAATTATTTTTGAAATGTAAAATACTAGTATTAGAGCTTTATTGGAATTTTTATTCCACTCCCATTGCCTTGAAGAAAACTACGACTAAATACCCAAGCTTTGGTGGTTGCGCTCTTGCCAGTTTTATATCTTGTAGCCTTTTATTTGATACCTATGAATGCTTTATATATCCTCACTAAAAAAGAGTAGAGTAATTCAAAACAAATCTTGTAAATTTGACCAGGAAGCAAGGGTGTGCATCTAGGACTGTGAAAAGACTGAGAAATTTTTAATCATTAAAATAAACTAACTCATGATGAACAACCATACAAAATCTTTTTAATACAAAAATCCAACACCCAAAAAATAAATGAAAATATGGCATTTACCTATGCTTCCAAACTATTCCAAAAGAAGGTTAACATATATTTACGTAATTCTTTATGATCTATTTGGGTTTCTACCTGACGATGACAATTTTGGTTTTGATACTGATGATATTGGTAAAAATCCAATGAGTCTTTATTATAATAGAGGTGCAGTAGCTTTGCTGTTACTGTATTTATACCTGCGTGACTTAACCAATTTTGACACATCCAGCAACACTGAAATGTAACAGTGACTTTATTAGACCAGCCTGAAGACGTTTGGCATGCATAATCACCACGAGGAAGATCGATTAACCTAGAGATGATTTGAACTGAGCACAAGCACAACAAAGTCAAGTCAATATACTAAAGTAATAAACAGCTACCATCTACAGGATCTCCAACATTCTAATAATGTTTCAGTAGCCCAATAGAAACGAGTTAACAATTTGTATTAGTTACGTTTCTAACTATGTATATGAGTCGCTTTAAACTTATTTTTACCTGAGTATTCTTTATATTGTGTATAATACTTAAAAATGATCATATTTTAATTTATTTTTATCAAGATTGCTAGTTACAGATATTTTTTATTAGAATAATGTTATAGAACCAATTTAGATTAAGACACTTAATGTGTTACAGTCTAAATGGGTTGTTAGAATATATTAATATCCAAAAAGGCAAAGATCGCCCTAATTACACCTCAACCGTTCTGCAACAGATAATTGACCAACTATTGCTCAGGGAAATAGGGTGGTTCGAATTAACACAACGTTAATCATGGCGAGATGCTGTCACGCTAAGGGTGGTTATAATCAAGATAAAACAGGAAACGGGCGCCACGAGTTTTATCAATAGGACATGAACCAAGTTTCTCAACAAACCCTGCAGAAACTTGCAACCCAGGGTAGTTTGCTTTGCTTCGGAATTGCTGTGAGACGCACTTTTTAGAACCTACCTTGCTTGGTTTTCCTTGCTTTCGCGAATCACCTTACATTTATTATACCAAAGAGAAGAACAACACAGATAAATATCAATCAACAACTGCAAGTACCATAAATGACAAACTTTGACGTTAAGATCGAATAGTATCTGTTAAAAGTAAGTAGACACGTAAATATATGTAGGAATAAGTTTAACTGACCGAACGCTTACCTCATGAATAAATTTTGTGAACAAAAGCGAGTTCCAATAAAGTCGAAAACTTTTCATATTGTATCATTATTTAAAGAAGGCAATAGGCGAGATCCAAACTGTTATAGGGGATTGAATGTCACTAGCAGTTACAGTAAATTATTTGGAAAATTCTGCAGACAAAACTTAGATATTATGTGGGAAATAGAATAGGAGAAGATAAAAGCCGGTTCATTCCAGGTCGATCTTGTACAAACAATTGGTTTTCACTGCAGCAACTCTTAGAAAAAAAATTGTAAAAGGGCAAGAAATATATTTCGCCTTATTGATCTTGAAAAAGCGAATGACTCCTTTACAAGGTGTAAGCTGTGGGAAGCCTTACGCTCCGGCAGCTATTGCGACGGACATACGCAGCGGACAGCTCGCATGCGTTGACGGAGTGTGCTGCTGAGTGAGGCAAAGGTGGTTTCACACGAGATATCCTACGGGCAACGGTCTAAGGGACGGTAAACGATATAAAATTAAATTGAGAGCCACAGGGTTCCATCAGTATGAACGGAAATACAAAAGCAGACCCACTAAGAAACTACGAAGCAAATAAACCTACCTTTCAGCTTTTTACCTTGGCAAAATCCAAAAACTAAACGGGATACAGTAAAATTGGTGTGCAGCTTCGCTATTCCCCGTACTGCGACGACGAACTCCCTGACCTACCCGTGACTCTTACAATTTCTTCCAGCCTCCACTTTACATCGATTTTACACAGTGAATAACTCACTCTGAAAATAAGCATGCACAGGCGCGGAGGGAAATCGCAAGACAACATATATCAAACTTATCTATTAGTTTAACACATAAATTTACATACACAGTAGAAAGAAAACAGTAAATCGGACTACAGATACGAGACCAGAAAGGGTAACTATTATTTAATTTAGTGCGAGAACATGATTCCAAATACGATCCCAGAATGGGTAATTATGTAATTATTATTAATCTGGTGCGAGAATGTTTCTAAATACGGCCCCAGAAGGGGTAACTATTATATAATTTAGTGCGAGAATATCATAGCGGACAGTTAGCGCACAAAGCAAAAGAGTACAAATATTACATGCACCTGGCAGCTATTTAACGGCTAATTTCTATACACGCTACCTTATTTACTTCAGCTTTGCCTGTTCTTCAAGGTCGGTGGCACGCCTCACAGCGCAGGAAAGCCGCAACGCGGCAGCTGTACTCGTGTTGACGCATACTCCGGGATACTTCTTCACAGGCTCGATGCGGGACCGCATCGGTAAAAGAAGACAGGAAGACTTTATTTACACGTCGTCGAAGATTTGATCCCAACTGATCAGCTTAAAATTGCCTCTATATCATTCGAGACTATAGGACGTCGGTCGACGAAGGTCGTAGTACCAAACCACACAACCGGCCACTACCACGGCTAGACACGCTCTCTACAGGCCGCTCACGCGCCTAGGCACGTGGCGGTTACAAAAGCCACACTCTAAGAACCCGCTCGCAGTAGCTGCACCAGATCCGAAACCAACTGCTCGCAACTAACTCCCAACACTGACTGACTCAACAAAACCGGCTCGCGTTGCCGATCGACAAGCGCGGTTACAACGCAAACAGACGAAACCAAAACCTTCTCTGTCGCTCTCATAGGCTCGCGATCCAAATTTATTGCAGAAAGCATGCCAAAAACCAAGCTCGCGACAGCAGCAGAAGCGATAACAGCCCAGGTGCAAGCAAGACGGCTCAAAGCCAGAGCAGCTGGGCGGAGATTTGAATAAAACTTGATGCACGCTCAAATTTAACGGAAAAATACTAAAGAAAGTTATATACACGCGGAGTCGTAATCTTGACTAAAATTTAACTAACTCATAAAGTTCTTTTTTTTGCTATAATACTTGTCAAACTGTTGTAATGTTGGCAAATTGACAGTGAATTTTGTTGGATGATGTTTTGAGCCCTGTCTACCCGTCGCGCTGACAATTTAAAAATTAATTATTTTAGGTTACCTTGGTCTCCTTCAGTTTTTGCCTTCATTTCTAATGTTCTTCTTTTCATGACATTTACCAGTTTGTATTTTGTTAAACAATAATTTAAATTTGTTTACTGTTATTGACCTACCTATTCATTTTCATAATAGTAATTTGTCATTCTGACTCTGACAGCTACTTACGTTACTGACCTCACAGTCTGATTAATAACATTTGTTACTGGAATTCAGAAGTAACAATATAAATTGTGTAGTGACCCCAACAAATACCAATAGAAACACTAAAGTTTTGACACTGGCAGGTATTATAGAAAAAAATAAACTGTACATACATAAGACTCCGCACCAGATAGACCGTAGCTTTAGAGATAATGCAAACGCATCCTCATATGATAGATTTAATATAAGAATTACATAACGACAACAAATCATACGTTAAACTTGGAAAGCAATTTGCAGAACCAATAATCTATACATATATAAAGGAAAGTCATAACCCTGACTAATCAACGCAGAGCCGAAACCACTGGTACTAGAAACTTGAAATTTGGGTGGCAGGTTCAATTTGTTACGTAAGGTAGTGCTAAGAAGGGATTTTTTGAAATTCGACCCCTTAGGGGGTGAAAAGGGGTAAAATGTGTTTTCACGAATTCTCAATATCTCTTACACCAATAAGATATCAATTTGGTGTTTACTTGCAAAGATTACCAATGCAAATACCTAGAAACGTGTTTCAGATTTTGCCTTAATCAACCCTTAAAGGTGCAAATCTGGATCGGGGGTGAATTAAAGAACCCTTCGTATCTCCTATGTTTATTGAGTTAGAACATTCTTTTTGGCATATAGATGCATTTTTAAAATATTTAGAAAGCGGTTTAATTTAAAAATTTTAACCCTAAAGGGGTAAAAGGAGGAAAAACTGAAAAGGGGTAGGGGGTTAAAATTATAATTTTTTTTGCTGTGAGTTCCATTTCACAATAAAAGGAGTTAAAAGCCATTTTTTTAAATTCCGCCCCTACGGGGGTGAAAAGGGGTAAAATGTGTTTTTACGAGTTCCTCAATATCTCTTAGACCCGACGAGATAGCGACTTGGTGTTTACTTGCAAATATTATCAATGCAAATAGGTACCTAGAAACGTATTTTAGAATTTTGCCCTAATCAACCCCTAAAGGTGCAAATCTGGATTGGGGGTGAATTAAAAAACCCTTCGTATCTCCTATGTTTATTGAGTTAAAACACTCTTTTTTGGCATGTAGATGTATTTTTAACCCTAGAACGCATAGGTGGCGTCATATGAGACACCACCTATTTAACTATGTAGTTTTTAGTGATTTGCTGTTATGTTATCATATTCATATTTTCAGTACCTCTCCAGCAGATTATTGTTGATATATCCCTTCCATTTTTAATATCCAAAAATTGTTACAAGCTTTATAATTAATTTTTTAGTTACTTGGTGTCGCATATGACGCCATCTATGCAATCACGTAACAAGTTTTCTCGGTAGGTGTTGGTCGGTAACAATTTGCCAGCTGTCAGTTTACGTACGTAATTTTCATAGTAACGTAGTGCGAAGTGGAATTTGTTAAAAAAGCTATCACTACTGTCTTTATAGGATTGCCAGTTAGCTCTTATACTTGAGCCGCGAACAGATAGAGTTGAGCAGGCAACAAAAATAACATATTACAAAGGTCAACCCGATAATATTTTAATTATAATTACTAAAAGGAACAGAGATGGCGACCTTTAATTAGAACTACAGTGCCTTGATAGAGACAGTGGCGACCATAGGCACAACTTGCCACAAAATGGCGGCCAATGGCCTACTAACTTTAATAAATTGAACGTTTTTGAATGGTCATGGTTACACAACGTATAAATAATATTTTGGTGGCACTGTAAGTGTATGTCAAATTCGAGGTTATCAGGTTAGGTTCTGCGTCAGTTTTGACACAAAATCTAACCTGCCAACCTCGAATTTGACATAAACTGACGCAAAACCTAACCTGCTAACCTCGATTTGGTATAATTAAACAAAAGCATCAACAAATTTTGCCTCTTAATGGCGGCCGATTCGAGCGACCAATAAAAAAGAATAAACTCTATTGTCGCCTCTGTCTCATATAAAGTCACTGTATTAGAACTAATTTCAATTGACATTAAATATTTTTTTGAGGTTATGATGAAAATATCGAGAGATAAAAAAAAATGATCCTCCGGGGGCTGTGGAAATTCAAACGTATGAATAATATGTTGGTGACACTGCAAGTCTATGTCAAATTCGAAGTTAGCAGGTTAGGTGTTGCGTCAGTTTTACACAGACAGTGTCACCAACAATACACTTCAGTACTGCCAACTGATTCAGTCTATCCAGGGCCTGCTGCAATTGAGTTTTTAAAAAATCACACTGTAGTTACTTGTCAAAACTGTTTAACGTAGATATTAGTACCTGATCAGTTCCTTAGATTTAACAATTAATTTATTCATACTCATAAATAAATATTTTAACAACTTTAACTTCCGTTTTGCGCTTTAATATGCATCTATGCCTTCAAAATTAATTTCCAGATATTAGAAAAGGCGTATAGTAAATTTAAAGTGCCTCATTAAACAAAAAAATGTGTGGTGTCGTATACGACACCACATATGCGTTAATGTAACTTTCTTAGATGTATGCGTTCTAGGGTTAAAGCAATACTTGAAAAACAAGAGTTCACCTAGCCCGGATTATAACACCAAGTGGTGGTATGGCAAAGCTGCTGAGTTGCAGTTACACTTGGAGCAAGCAAAGACTAAAAAAAATTACAAATAACCCGGTCCACCGGTTAGGGAGTTTGCAATAGGTGAGCACCTCATTTCAAAGAAAACATTAAAACGCAATATGACCTAAGAACTCGCTTCTGATGTAGGATGGGCCGAATCAAAGGCAAACTCCGCACCGGAAAAAGACGCTGACACTAGGCACGTGGAGTAATGGCAGCTTAAGTAATAAAGTTGAAGAAGTTATCAAAGAGATGATTTCGGGAAGATAAAAGGAAAAGGGCAAGGTACTGAAGAGAAACAAGGACATATTTATATTTACAGCGGGGTGCTTAAAGAAGAGGAACAGGTGCCCCATAGAATCTTCTGAATTGAAATAATACTATTGCACCACGCCAAATAATGACACGGCCGCCAACTTCAATTGCGAGGGAACTATTCTAATAGACGAGTTTACTGGTAGAATTGGTAAGAGGGACAACATTTCTATAGTCAACGAAACTCTTTTAAAATAATATATTATTATTGTAAATATAAAGATGTTTATTGATTCACGCGAATACAGCTCACTTGTCAGTCTAGATTCTAGAGCTCAACAAAATTATGATAGAAGCCTTCAAGATGAATCTATTAAATGTTCTTGTTGCCTTCTTTTGGCTAATGCACTGCAATTAGTACAGTAGACTAAGTTGAGTCAAATAAATGAAGACACAAAATATACGTTAATGAAGCAGCCAGAAAAGCTTTAAGGAGCAAAGAAAACCCTACAACACGAGA
Source organism: Agriotes lineatus (assembly GCA_940337035.1). Taxonomy (NCBI): domain Eukaryota; kingdom Metazoa; phylum Arthropoda; class Insecta; order Coleoptera; family Elateridae; genus Agriotes; species Agriotes lineatus. The sequence continues at coordinate 41,197,555 of OW679203.1, forward strand.
AACGATACCCCCATGGCGAACAGTGTAGGTCGAAGGTATGGTAATTAAAAATTACGAAATCTATAACAAATGGATGTCGTCCAAAAAGGTCGAAGATAAAAAGAAATATGTTCGATGCCGGAAGCAAGTACAAAGAGCAGTAGAACAAGCTGAAAATCGTCAGTGGGATAACGCCACTGTATAGATAAACAAATACACAGGTCACACAAGCGTAGGCAAATATGGCAGACCTAAGATCACTCCTCAAAGATAGGAGCTGGTTTAACTATAGATATAGAAATATGGTTTAGCTATTTACTCCCAACCAAATAAAGAAAGGAATTTCTTGATGACAACAATGAATAGAACAATAACATATATAATAGAACGCAGGAATAACCCGAGCGAATAAACGGCAGAGATTTGGTAGAGGCCCTAAAATCTCTGAAAAATGGGAAAGCTGCGTAGGAATCCCAAGATTTGTAAAACAACACTTAAAAAATTAAAAACAACGGGAAGACCATGCGTAGATAACATATTTGTTTTACAGACGCTTCTAGAAAAAAGAGGGGGACGAGGAAATGCAACTCATCTAATGCTTATAGATCTTCAAAACCCATATGACGCCGTTCAACTAGGCAAACTGTGGGATAGTATGAAAGAGCTAAGTGTACACAATGTGTAGATTAACGCCAAGAAGAATGCACTAGTGCAGTAATAATAGCGAAAAAAAATTCTGTGAACTTTTAAGTTAGGAACGGCTGTACTTTCTCTCTTACGCCCTTGGAAATATATCTCGCGACAGCCCTTAATTCCTCAAGACAGCAATAGACCCATACAAATACGAAATGATTTGGATTGCGGACGAGCAAGTGGTAGTCGCCGCAGGCGAAGATGGGGACTCGTATTGTATGGTAAGAGAGCTTAAGGGGGAATATCAGAAATGGGGCTTCAAAATAAACTTGCAAAATTAGTACCAAGTCCTGTGAGAGCCACTTAATCATCGAGAACGACACACATAAAAAACTACTAAACCTACAAGAATCTAGGCGTCACTATTTCAGACTGCTGTGACCAAGACATACCAAATAAACCAGATTAAACCAGTGATACAACAACTCAATCCAATGCTGTGGAGTGAAGAAGTATCTCACAAAAACGACAAGTAATGCAGAAGACAATGATCTGAATAATAGTTTGCAATGGAAATGGTCTTCTGGAGAGGATCTGCCGGAATATCAAGAATAAAATACGTTAGAAATTAAACAACCTGAGAATTAATGAAGGTACAAGGGATAATAGTCTGGACACCATTGAAACGAAGCTTCTCATCTGGCATGCTTATTTCCAACGTATACGTATGATGGAAGCCTTGCACATATTATTCGATGATCAAGGAGGCTCCATCGATATAACACTAACTGTATAGATGCTTCAAAGAGTCTCTTTGACAGCTTAGAGAAAAATATCAATCGCACTATCCATATCGTTCTCTTAGTTCTCCAAACTCGATCTCGATCACCGCCGCTGTAGAATTACACTTAATGCATCTGCAGTGCCCCAGTGCTTTACTGATTGCTAGCTGATTTGCATGCTATTAAGATGTTTATCACTGTTTACTAACTGTTCACTCACTTGTATTCATGCCATAAACTTTAATCATTGAACTTCTAACCTAGGTTACAGTGCTATGTCTGCTTCTCAATATCATAGATACTGCAGCACTCCTTCATATAGACTCTGGTTTTTTCCATAGAAACCTATTTCCTAACAGCATTAAATAATCATATAACGGCTGGTTTTCAGACTCAAAGCAGCGTACTGCTAACTGGTCTTCAACGTTTAGAAAAAAATCGGCATTTGCTGATTTTAAAATTTTCCTAAGTAAAACTTACACCAAATGCTGCAGTAACAAAAAAATTACATAAAATTTTATAACTCTGTGAAGCCAAAACAATAATTACAGTCTAGATAAAAGTTGTGCGCTGTAATAAAGGATTATATGTGTTATTTTATTTATGTAACTATTTGGTATGGGTAGGTCATCAACTGCGATAAAATGTACGGTTTGTCTCATTAATAACTACTTATTTAATTAAAATTATCACCAAAAAGCGATAACACCACAGCTGCGTTAAACTCTCTTAAATAATAAACTGAACACGTGATGCTCTGATCTTAGGCTGTTGGTGGATTCGTAGAAGAAATAAATTAAAATTGCAGTGACTGAAACAAATATTTTTTTATGGAAACACTTTACAATGAGGAGTGATAGAACGATAGTTTTAATTACTGCTTCAGTTTACTTGAATTTTTCATTGAAATTAAAAGCTAAATACAAAGCAAATATAAATTGAACAAACAAGTAAACTCAGCTTATTTCATTGGTTTAATCAAATGCGATCTCTCTGCAATAATGGCATTTTATGAAGTCCATAACGAAAGGAAACAAGTTCACAGCCAACGACACCCATTACTTCGTGCAAGTCGAGCAGCTCAGGCTTGTCGTTCGGCCTTTTCGCCGAAACGTATATTTTAGTGCCACTAAAATTAATTACTGGCATTTGACGTTAACACCGCTTTAATAAAAATTAAATTTTCCTGAAAGACTAATTTGTGGCAGATAATACGGCCGATATAATTTTACTATGTCACCCCGCACTTATCTACGTTATGTATCGGTTAATTACATTATGCGATAGTTAAGCGACGCCTTTATTATTTCGACAAAACCTGCGCGGCATGCAAAGTTAGCGCTAGTTGAGCTACTGTTCTGCAGATTGAACAACTTTCCAGGAGTATATTTTGTAAACTTTGTATAATATAGAACAAGTCGGTATTAGCAGAGGATGCGACTACATAACTAACATAGTCATTATTTTACGTTCAAACAGGTGCTGCTAGCGAAATCTCTAGTCTTTTTGGCTACATTAGTCATTTCACTAAAGCTGTGCGGTTTTTTTTGACAAAACTCTGTGAACAATAGTTTTACACATTAGACTAGATAATAAATTTAAACTTTACATAGGAATATAGTTTTCAAGGATACAATGAATTTAATTGTTTTAAAAAATCGTAAATTAAAGTTTTCCTCGGCTTTTATCGGTGATTTCCCAGCAGTCCATTATTCCGTCTTCAATACTACAGTTTTTCCAACGTTGGGAAATTCTAGTGGAAATATTTGCCTTGCTTGTCACTTACAGCTTATAGCTCACAGGAAAAGAATCTAAAATTTATTGTAAATAAGGTACCTTAATGTACCTGGAGGAAGGCTAACAGTTCTGCAGTTTTCAGAATTATTAGTTTTAAGAAGGTTGGTTTGGTGGATTTGGGGCAACAACACTCTACCTTTTTATTTGTATAAAACTGTAGGGGATTCCTTATCTTCCATTACTTCCCGAATATTTTATAATTAGAAGCAAGTTCATCAAAGAAGATAATCTTTCATCGCTCACATCTTAGCACGAGACAGTTTATTAAAAATCTGGTGTGATACACTCACACAACTTCCTTTTACAGTGATCTTATAATTAGTCAAAAATTCCATTTTTAATTTTTAACCATTTGTTAAAATTTTTCAAAAATTACAAATTCTACAAAAACGGTACAAAATCGAGTGTTAGTTGAAGAGACAAATTTTCTCTAGAATTTTAAGGTGAATTCAAAAATGTAATAATATACCGGGTGTTTTATTTAAAATAGGAGTTAATAAAAAAAATAGAAAAAAAAACAAAAGAAACCCACTTTAGAAGTATTCAACTGGAAAATCACCTATCTCACATCAATACACATTCAAAATGTAAGAAAAATGTAAAGTTTAAAATAAATCGTTAGAGCCGTTTTGAAAAAATCGAAAAAAACTGAAAAATCACAAGAGTAAACACCTACTTCCGGTTATGCGATTTTCTTCAAAAGCTTGCTGTCTTATCTACATAGTACACAAAACTTATATATAAAGTTTCAATGCCATACCTCTTTTTGTTTTTGAGATATTCTGTTCACAGACACACAGACAGACACACAGACAGACACACAGACAGACAGACAGACAGACCAATGAAAAAAAATATGTTTTTTGGGATCAGGGGACTCTAAAACGTGAAGATCTGTTGAAAACTCAAATTTTCGAATTTTTGGGGTGAATCCAATACTTCCTTTATAGTAGTAAAAGGAAGTAAAAATGGCAGTAGGACGACTACAAGAAAAAACCATGAATTGCAATTGCAACATAAAAATCAGATAATACAAAAATGTAAGAGCAACAGCTATTATAAAATGAAAAGAATAAATCAAAATAAGAATATTTGAAAAGCTACAAAAAAGCAACAGTGAGAGGTGATAGCCGAAGAAAAATTGTTGAATTTGAAGGCCCACAAATAATTCATTCGTTATATTTACATTACTAACTTTATTTATACCGGGTGGCCATAAACATCTGAGATCCCGGTAGCCATGGAATTAGCTACTTATAAATGTTGGTTAGCATTATACATATTTCAATTATAATAAGTATTGGTACAAAATGAAATAAAATGCAAATAAGAGGAGGGGAATGTGCCCCAGATTCTGCAGTTTAGCCTATGACTTGATTATAAAAATTTCCTGTTCTAACTTCATTACTTATTGCAATCTGTAATAATTTTTGACAGATAGGAATTTTAATTGTGATGACATTAATGACATTTAGTTTAGTTGGATTCATCACTTTAATAAAGCGGTGTTGATTCCAAAGGTAATGTGATATCAGATATTTATGGCCACCCGGTATATATATTCACACGCCCTTCCACCGCTGCAGCGGGTGAAAGTAACTTTCACGGGTGATTCAATGAATTGTCGTGTTTAGTGTCTCTCTGAGGCTATTTAAAATGACAGCTTAGCTGTCAAAATACGTATTTAGCAATTGTTAAATATTTGTGTGGTTCGGGGATTTTAACGAATTGTAATCAGATTCAAACCACAGGCTACGGCAGTGTTTTTATACAATGCTCAATGTATCAACGACATTGAGGCTTTTTATAGAAAGTTTTAAATCAGGGTCCTATCTCATAAAACAACTTTTCACTTTGCACTTTTAAATTTTTTTACTGCTTATTGTATTTGCAATCTATCAGTAATACATAACAGTAAGCAAATGTTCTGACAAAGATCATACACAGTGTATAATAATCCTTCGTAGTTGCATATAGATGGTTGCCCAGTAGCATCCACCTCTGCATTAATCTTTAAAAAATATTGGCTAATGTAAAATAAACAAAATAAAAACATAAGTTTGGATTGCAATTGTAATTACTTTGCAATTTCAATTAGTATTTGTTACAAAAAGGAATATTCTTGAATAGTTTAAGAACAACAGTTTATCAAAATTATGCCAAGTGCACGTCAACAGTGGAAAACTAGCAAAGTTGATTAAAATATTTTGTGAAACACAAACACTTTGCTCGTTTCAAAATTTAACAAATGCAAAGTGCAAAATAAATAGTTGCGAAGCTATTTGATGAAATAGAGCCCAGGTCTAATATGCAAAATCTCTTCCATTGACATTTTCACAATGGTAAATTCCATTTCAAAACCACTCTAGTTTTTGGGTTATTTTCGATATTATTCCAAATATTGCACCCATAAACTCTTCGTTTAGGGCATCCTTGCTGACAACTTTGTTGAATATACCTGTTCGTAAGATATTCTCCTGGAAAGTATTGACAGGTGATCTATTTAAATATTATACTCGTAGAACAACTTTAAAATAGGGTTGTAAAGTTTGAAAAAACTTCCAAGAAGATTAAAGGATGTAACTATAGGCGGCGAAATGATTTGAGCAACTCATTGACGAGGTGAGTTGCATAAAGTATGATCAAACGTAAAAACTCTTTTATTTTCCCTTGACTTGTTAAAAGGTCGTTTATTGCCCTATTAACTGACTCGGTAAATGATTCTTGACAGATACGGTGCCTGTAAAATGTTGCGATGGCGACTTTACAAGCACCTTGTTCTCTGATAAACACATCCTTATTAGCAAGAGGAAATAGAATGTTGTACACGGCTACCTTGCAATTAGCTTTTATTGTGGATCACCGGATTACAGTGCTCGCTGCTACGTCGCTCACCCTGCAAATTATCCGGTTCGGCCATAAAAGATAATTTAACAAGCTTGCCATGTAAGTAACTGTTACTTCCTCTTGTCCTGTTAAAAATCGTTTACTGTTTTATGAACTATTTTAGAGCTAAAATTTATTAGAATCACAAAATTGAGCAACGGATCCAAATTTTTCTAAAAATGCTTGGTGTTCAGATCAGAAATGAGACTAATACATTTTCAAATTATCTGCATATAACCACAATGTTTAATGTAATGTAGTAATTTTAAACGTGGAGTACCATGAGAAATGCCGGAAACCACTCAAGGAATAACCATTACTAACAGTTACCTGCCTGACAAGTATTTCTAGAATAGGAGCAGAGCTATTTAAGGCAGTGCCCCAATTTTGTTGAATCCTTTAGTGCAATCGGTACAATTAACATTGATTTGGACATTATTATTGATATTTTTGTATAAGTAGTGTTAGAAGTACGTGAGACTGTTCAGAAATTACATGTTTGATCGTGCCAACCAATATTCTGAAATCATTTTGAAAATATGCTAAGTGTAGACATTAGGCGGCAATTTTTAAAGAGGGTATGTGCACCAGATTTGCAAATAAAATATGCATTTTCCAAAAGAGCTGATAGAACACAATCTTGAAAACTACGGAATTAAGTTCCGACAGAGAAGTTACACAAAGTTTAAGGAAATTTGCATAGCTAAGTTAACTTACTTCAAACAACATATTTTGGAAACGAATTACAAGCGAGATTAATAAAATTGTTTACATCTTGAAGCTAAGGAAGAATTATAGTTTTATCAAGAAACACCTGACCTGGAGATTCATAATGGAATCATACCGAAAAATTCACCTATCTCCTGTCCATTGTCTGCTTCTTGAATAAGACTTTGAATTCCCACGAAGACTCAGTTGCACTTGCATTTTAATGGAATACTAGCTGGCCCGGCAAACGCTGTTCTGTCAAAAAAAAATTTGTCTCTGAAACCCCGTTTAACCACTATAGAGTTTTAGTTTTATATCATGTCCATCGTCTTGGACTTAAAAATGTATGCCATTTTTTAGCTGTAACCCGCGACTTCGTACGCGCGAGGTTCGTTATTTGTGTATTAAATAATGACTAATTATTTTCTGTCATGCCATCCCATTTTATCCCATCCCATCCCCGTCCCCGTCCCCGTCCCGTCCCGTACCGTCCCGTCCCGTACCGTCCCGTCCCGTCCCTTCTCGTCTTCTCCCCTACAATCCCATCCCATCCCATCCCTTCCCGTCCCGTCCCGTCCCATCCCTTCCCGTCCCGTCCCATCACTTCCCGTCCCGTCCCATCCCTTCCTGTCTCGTCCCGTCCAATTCAGTAACGTCCCGTCCCGCCCCTTCCTGTCCCTTTCCGTCCCTTCCCGTCTCGCCCAGTCCCGTCCCGTCCCTTCCCGTCCCGTCTCGACGCCTCCCGGCAAACGTTGTTCTGTCCAAAAATAATTTTTCTATGAAACCCCGTTTAACCACTATAAAGTTTTAATTTTATGTCATGTCCATCGTCCTGGACTTAAAAATAAATGCCGTTTTCGGAATCAACGTCCCAAAAAACCTCAATAACGACACCCATATCGATTTTTCGGCTTATTTACCCCATTTTACCCTCTAAGGGGTAGCGAATTCGACAGACTTTGTCCTGCCCGAACATTGATTTGCCTGCTATTAGCGGGTTGAGCAAACGTTTTGCCGATATTCGAATGTTCCATTTCTTTCATTTTAAAAACATGCTAATAGCTACAACTATTTTCATTATCCGTAGCGCACTGGTCATCATTGCGGTTCGCACGTAAAGTAGATACCCGCGCAGCTGACTGTCTTCGACGACCTATGTTAACTCGTCGTGCCTTTGGCATTGCAACGGACACTATAAAACGACACGAAATTGTTTTCACAATCACTTGTGCACAAACCAAATTTGGATGTCTGACTGACTGACTGCGACGACTTATGTAAAGCATTTGGAATTGCATAAACTATTAGTGTCTTATCTCTTCCGCTTTCGGTTACCTGATGCGGATTATGACATTATGGGGAAAACCCTTCAAATCATGAAACAGAGGTGTGACTGCAAATAGAAACAACACACTTTCGATATTTTCCAATTTTCCGGCGTTACCTTTGGATTTTCTTAATTTTTCTTTCCTTAAGAACCTTCTACACAGTATTAGAAAAAAAAGATGAATAAAGTCGGTAAAGTCGTTCTCAAGTTATGGCGTGACCAACGGAAATAGGGATTCATTTATATATATATAGAACAATTAATTATCGTAGTCGACGATGGATTGCAGACCTTCCACTTGGAATAATGGTGAAGCACTATAGTCGCCATTCGTTGGTATTTTCCAACAGGAAATGTAAAATATTGTCATGTTTATGTACTTATAATCAAAGAATAAAATAATAATCGATATCTTATTTAGATTACAAGGATTACTGATAGTAATAGAAGTTAAATTGTATGATCGATAAAGGATTTAAATTATGTTTGACTTCGTTGGAGAACTTTGTGTTCGTTCTTTTCAAGTTAATACAAAATGACGGCTAAAGGGACCCTTCAATTTAAGGAATACAATATAACTGTTAAATGTATAATTGTTGAAATTTTAATAATCGCCATTATTTAGTATTAACGAAATAATGTAGCTGGAGGCAAGGCGTTAAGATATTGGAGGTATTCAAAATAACTAATAAGTTCTTGGATATTATTGTACAAATTAAGGTTCTATAATTTGGAATAAAGTACATTTAAAAGTATAATTTGCTAAATGGAGTACAATTAAAACCAGGCAAATTCTTATTACTAAAAACGGTAACGAATAAATTAATACCCAATTAGAAGATATTCAAGAATGTAAAGGTAAACATCGTGGGGGGTGTTAAACCATTGCTGTGACTGAATTGGAACTGGGCAATGGGGCGAAAGCAGATATATGCAGCATTCTAACATTTAACATTGTCGATCATTAGCATTAAGAAAGCCGTTGCAGTAAACTAGTTGGTGTTCCGTTGAACGTTTGTGGAAGTTCAGGGGCTCAACGTCGAGGATTTATCCTAATAGCAAGCGATGATGAGAATGCCTGAAGGATCGTCAGGAGAATTTAGCAGAGATCTGCCGGAAGAGTTGTAATCAGAGGTCTGTATCATAAGGTAAACCATTCAAGAAATTAAGTGTTTCCTCTCTTGTTTCCAGTTTTTCAATTGGTTTGTTACAGCTTTCTGCATACGTATGTCTTGAAACCTGAACGCCTACAAACTGCAAACGCGCAAGCTGTAAAACAATTTTTTATTTACTTACATCTCCAAAAGTTCAAAACAAGAGGCAGCGCCTTTAACCCGCCCGATCGATAAAGATAAACGTTTTACCACTGTTTTTATTGCGATTAGCAAGCAGTCCCGCATATTTCTTTCTTTCTACACTTCTTAATAAATACCTCTTAATTTCCAATACATAATAACACATAATGTACGGTCGGCGCCTTAGAAATCGGGACACTACATGACTACACCCTATTATGATATATTTTGCATGTATTTTTTAAGTGTATAAACTGGGTTTTTGCAGTTATTATGGTTTTAATTGTTACGTCAGATTGTTTATTGTTTGTCAATTATGAAATGCCATCTCACATTAATGAAGTAACCGGAGCAAGAATACTCCAAAGACTAGAAGAACATATTACACCTATTGCACAAACTCCTTAGAAATCAAATAATAGTTATTTAAGTAACAAGGAATGTAAGGCCCTATTAACATTTGAGATAGGCAAGTACAAGCCAAGACGAAGTCGCGGCTTGTTGCCTGCCAAAAATGTTAATAGACGATACATTCCGAGTTATCTTATTATATTTTTCCCGCTGCTTATCGAAATTTTCCTAGATCTTTGAAAAAATCGTTTGGTTTGTCACCTGTCACTAGGATTAGTTTTCGTGAGTCGTGTTACCTGTGAGTGTCACATGTCAATTAAACACTTTCAATTTATAAACAAAACGTCTAAATCTGCATCTTGCTTTGCTAATTTTATCATCCTAGGAACTTAATAATAATATTAAGTTCCGTTGTCAGGAAAAAGCAGCAAACAAATATAATCACCGACTTACACGTTTTGTTACTAAGGCTGTATCACTGACTTACATGATCAGCAGTGGGAAAAAATCATTTATACAATTATTATAATAATTAACGATTAACTGAGTTCCTCTGCTATCTGCAAGTTACGATGTCGATGCAGATGACGGTGAACCGCCAACCGGCAGAGTTAATCGAAACGAATCGAGAGCCAAAATTTATTCGAATGATTATTCAAATAATCATTCGGTTATTAATATTATTTGAATGCAAATAGTTCGGTTATGGAAAGTGTCCGGTTATGCCCATCACTAGTTTGAATGTAAGATAATAATGAATTGGAATAAGTAAACTGCACGACCCAATATGATAGAGTGATTTTCAGGAGAAAATTATTGATTAATTGATCCAGTGTATTGATAGCTAATTAAAAATGCGTAATTATTAAATCGGATTGAAGTTACTTTAAAACAGTACAGACATATAAAGAATTTAAATTTATATAACAAGAGTAGATGAAAGAGATTTTAATAACGGATAACGATTATAATTTTTTAAATTATTTTATACCTTTAATATGCAATCTATTAACAACTCCATTCTGTACTGTCTGAGTATCTCAGGTAATAACTATACAGGGTGCCCGAATTTCGTAGGGACAATATGGGAAACTTTTGTATTTGAAGAGATAGAGAGATGCTTAAGTTAGCAAAAAGCTGCAGGTTTGAGAGCTCATTAAGAATCCATCTTCAAATTTAACTTGGCATGGCCCACCTGTCTAAAATTAAAAACAAACAAAATCTCCTAATTTCTTTTATATGCCGTAACTTTTTTGTTACTTAAGATATTGAGATGCAATTAGAACTAATTTGCACGGTAATTTAAATACTTTTATTGGCACTTAATAAAACCAATTTTATTTGTGTAAATTTTTAGTAATCTAACCTAAACTCAAAATTTTAAATTGGTACCGTGCGATTTTTTTGGCCCTTTTAAGAGAAGATTTTTTTTTCTGAATGCAATGATGTACTACATGATATGGAAATTTCTTCAAAATTTTGAAAAACTGAGCTTATTCTTTTTACAGGCAGAAATCACTAGTGCCATGATCACAATAATTTTGTTTTTTATTTATTACGTTGTCTGTGAAATTATGTTTCGAAACAAAAAACACGCTTATCATCATACGTGCCTTCCAGTAGTGTCAGTGTGTTCCGTATGTTTGACGTGTAAGTTCTACGTTCTTGTAGCACTTGATATGCGCACAAAATACATCATATTTTCAAAATTTTCCAGTATAAATTGAAGTAATAACATTCACACTACTGGAAGGCACGTATGATGATAAGCGTGGTTTTTGTTTCTAAACATAATTTCACAGACAACGTAATAAATAAAAAACAAAATTATTGTGATCATGGCACTAGTGATTTCTGCCTGTAAAAAGAATAAGCTCAGCTTTTCAAAATTTTGAAGAAGTTTCCATATCATTGCATTCAGAAAAAAATCCTCTCTTAAAAGGGCCAAAAAAATTGCACGGTACCAATTTAACATTTTGAGGTTAGGTTAGGTTATTAAAAATTTACACGAATAAAATTGGTTTTATTAAATGCCAATAAAAGTATTTAAATTACCATGCAAATTAGTTCAAATCGCATCTCAATATCTTAAGTAACAAAAAAGTTACGGAATATAAAAGAAATGAGATTTCGTTTTTTTTTAATTTTAGACAAGTGGGCCATGACAAATAAAATTTGAAGATGGATTCCTAATGAGCCCTCAAACCTGCACCTTTTTGCTAATTTAACCATCAATCTATCTCTTCGAATACAAAAGTTAGCCAAGTTGTCCCTACGAAATCCGGGTACCCTGTATACAGCCTGATAGTTTCATATAGAACCCAGTATATCAATTTTTAATATGCGCAGTATCACATAGTTATGTCTAATTGAATTCATCCATTAATTTAGTATATGTTCCTGCTCCTTCTGTGCATTGCCAAAGCATACCAGAAATTCCACCAACATACTCTTTGCAGCAGTTAGGCGTTTAAGTGAAGTTGGCTTCTTATGATAGTGTAGAGAGCGTACCACCTGTAAATAGGGCCCTACATTAATACACTGCAGCCACTAATCACCCTTCTCTACTGCATATTACCGGCACTTGTATCACCGATACGTTACCAGCAAGACAACGCAATTGCCAAAACACGTGTGCCCATGTATTAGAAACGGCAAGGTTGGACCCGGAGCGGCTTACTTATGCATTCAAATCCGTTCCCTCGCGTGTTGTTGTAACGTGTTCGAGTTATCGCATAGAAACTAGCGCACATTTTTCTGATAACCCAACTTTATACTACTGTGATTAAGTTGAGTATTTATCACGGTTGCTCAAGTACGAAGGTCGTCAACCGTAATTATCTAATAAGATAAAAAACAAGACGAGTGCCTTTAGTCTGTGTCGAGACTTTACAGTCTCTCAAACAACTTGATGCTCAATGCAATCGTTTCAATAGATATCAATAGTGATTCGAGTTAGAGAGATGTGTGAATCAAACTTAAGCCAAGATCTTGTAGCAAAAGCTAGAAAGGAACTTAATGAAATTCCGGAGAAAAATCAATCTGAAATAGAGCATTTAAGGGGTTGGCTTGCAAAACAGCCGCATTTACATGCCAGATCAGGTAACGAAAGCTGCTTCCATGATCATTTTCCCACTTCTAATCGATTTAGCTGATTTCTAGACGAAATATGGTTGCTTAATATTCTACGTCACAGCAAGTTTTGTCAACAGAGAGCAAGAGAGAAGATTGATCTTTATTACTCTATGAAGAACTTGGCGCCGGAGTTTCATGAAGGCCGAGACCCATTTCTACCTGAAATGCAAGACATTTTGAACATGGGGTAGGTGTTCATAATAATAATGGGAATGGAACTTATACAATGAAATTATAGCATTTTTTTGCCCTTTGAGACGCCAGAGAAGACGGGAATCTTAGTGCGATGGCAAAATGCCAATCCCAAAAAAGCAACCTTAGTAAATATCCTTAAGGTCGGCTTTATGCTGTTCGACATATTTTCAAACGAAAGTCACACCTTTATGGTTACTGGGCAGTACATTGTCATAGATTTCAGCTGCTTTCCTCTTCGCTTGTTAACGCAAGTTTCTCCGTCTTTCTTAAGAAAAATGAATCAAACAGCCTTTGACGGCTATCCAGCAAGGATCAGTGGATTATATATTATTAATACCTCGGTTTGTACGGAAGCTATTGTAAACATAACGATACCGTGTTTTAGCGAGAAAATTCGCAAGAGGGTTGGTACTATGCAGACATTTTTCGTAATTGAGAGAGCTTGGTTAAGCATATTCATATTCCCCTATACTAATTTCTTTGGAGATCTTCAAGTTGACAAATTGTTTCAGGTCAACGTGTATTCCAGAAAGAACCTTGATGAATTTTACAAAAACATTCCACGGTCTTCCTTTCCCACCGAATACGAAGGAGAAGCTGGTTCCATTGTCGAGATAACAGGTACTATTTTGGTAATGCCCAAAATCATGAGCATATATTTGATGATATTTTACAGCCAAATGGAAACAAAAGTTTGAAAGCTATCGCGACTGGTTTCTAACAGACCAACAATATCGTGTTGATGAATCCAAACGACCTGGAAACCGAACAAATCTACAGTAATCTACAGTCAAACCGAAGAACGATTGATGACATTCCTAACCCTATTTATTAAAATTACTCTCATCTAAGGTTTTCTTGTATGGCAAACAGAAATTTTATTTTTGAACCGTCGGCAAAGCTTTTAGCAACATTTAAATTGGGTTTGAGTAATGAAAACTATTGGAAGCTGGCTAGTGAATAATAATTAAGCTTGCACAAAATTGAACAACAAATTTATCCTGGATGACCCTAAGTAATGTACGCAGGCAGTAACTGTTGGTTGCTTAATTCGGAGGTCAAGAGCGAGTAGATAGTTAATCATCTTAAATACGGCTTGATTATACCTCAAGTAGGGAGGACTGCAGTTGAATTTAAGTTAATCTGTTATCATCTGCTAACCTTTTTGTAGCCCAGGATAATCAGTTATATTTTGCGTTGTAAAGGGATAACAGCAAAAAATATCTTCAGGCCGAATTGAAAAGTATTTCAAGACTTTTCGTTCTTTATAAAATCATATATCAAAAAATAGGTTTTGAAAGGATTCATATTAATGACTTTAGAATTTTTTTAAAGGTATCTAATATAGGCTTTTACGTTCCGAAATAAGAGAAGTGGAATATTTGCGCTGGCTTTAGTTAGATTCGACGACGGAAAATAAAAAATATATATACAAAAGGTATTATTAAAAAGGACGTGGCCACAAAGATACCTTCAAGATTAATAGTTATCTATTGAGGATGCATTTCTTAGCTCAAGTTTTGACTTGCTCAACGTTTGATTTGAGGAGTTATTGTTATGTTACGTACTATGTTTACCATGAGACAGTGGAGGAAACTGGTACTCAAATTCGGCATTGTTCTATGTCGTGTGACGCAGATCCAAAAAGAAGAGTAACTGACGTTTCTACACCTTTGTCTCAGTACTTAACATTATTAGACTCTAAGACTCTTCATTGGATATATGTTTATTGTGACAGCTGTACAAGATATAACACCAAAATAGCTATTATTTTAGTGTTCTGTCTTATTTTCTCAAAGCATAGTAATTCGATAACACTAATTCTTTGGGTCCAGGCAACACGCCGCTTTGTAAAAGTATAAAAATATGATAGTATGTTCACCATCGGCTTGGTCGAAGGTAATCCGAAAGGCTCAAGTAAAACCCAGGCTGCACGAGGTTACCGTATTTAACTAAAAAGACCTTTTCAATTTGAAAGAGGTCCAAAAACAAATTCTACCTGATAAAACGAATTAATGCGCTTTGTGGAAACAAGACAAATAGAACTTTAAAAGTATCTAACGAATTAAAATTTATATATTTATATGGTGATCTGTTAAGTTTACGGACATCAGTAATGTACAGACAACAAGATATACGGAAGTTTCCTCTCTTTATAAGTTTCAGCAAGAATTCTCAACAAAAAATATAATAAACTAAATAAAATGTGCACAAAATATTATTGAGAAGAAATATCACAATGAATATTTGTCATTTATCTACTATGAATCCATGTATACTCATTTACCCCAAAGAGAAAAAGAAAATAAAATTGCAATATATATTCAACTAAATGCGCCACCAATCTTTTTCGTAGAAAAGTTAGCATTTGTTTTTTCGTTAGGATTCTGTATTTTCGTAACTCTATTGCTTTTATAAAATTATTTATTGTCTGTGGGACGAGTTAGAATAAATGAATCTATATCGTCAACATTTAATTTTAATTAACGTCCAGCAATTTCTTTTCTTTAGGGTTAATTTACTATGATCTCATTTTATAGATTACTAAATACAAAAAATGCCGAAATTTTAATTAATTTGCCACGCTGAAGGTATAATATTATTATACCCTATCCTCAAAAAACAATTGTTTTTATTTTTTTGTTAGTTTAGCATAATTTTGTTCGGTTTATGCTTGCCTTGTGTTTGATGATATGACATTTAAATGTGTCGCAAAAGCTTTCTCAATTCCGCCTGTATGTCTGTCTGTTGGTATGTCGGAGGTATAGCTCAAAAAACTAGTTATTGGATAAAAACAATATTTTGCATGCAGATTATAGGTCTATCTGGCTCGAAACCGAATATACTTCAGGTAAAATATATACAAAGTGAGCACCTTCAAAAAATTAAATGTTGCCTATTTCTGCTTTAACTCAATAGCTGTTATTGAAATAATACTAATTTATTATACAAGGCGATAAAGTTTAATTTTATCCACGAGTGAATCGTTTGACATCGAGACGAATTCGAGACGTTAATGATTTAAGAATGGATAGTAATAACTTTATCGTCGTGTATAATACAAAAATGTTTCTATAGCAAGAACTTTTAACCATTTCAAACGAAAATAAGGAAATTCAATAACATTTTAAAATCTCATTAGCTTGATGGGATAGCTAGGATAATACGAAGCTGTAATATTTAATTTAAATAAAAGTTAGAAAATTAAATTACTTTACCTACCCTTGATGTTACAGTGCTACTTTATCTACCCTTGCTGTTAAAGTAACACTTGACCTTTTGCTTAAAGTCGAGTAAAGGACACTTTAACATTTGCTATAGAAAAAAAATAATGTTTGGCACATAGCTCAGGAAATGAAAGGGAAAGGAAAGAGTTAGAGTGCCGAGGTAGCTTGGCAGTCCGTGTCGGAGCGCGAGTTCGAATCCCACCGGGCACAATGATGTTTGATTTGCATATTGGTGTTGTTCACACCGCTTTTGCAAGAGAAATTTCTTGTAAACCGTTTTATAGATTTTTAAATAAATTATTGGCCTTTATTTATTCAAATTTAATTAAAATGTTCATCAAATATAACCGTTTTAAAAACTATTAAGAAAAGTTGAGTTTATCTAGTCAATAATAAAAATTGTTTTGGTTTGTATAGAATATTTAACATGATGGTTAGTATTTTGCCAATTAAGCAACAATGATCCAGAGAGGACGTTATTATCAGCAATGTGCACACACTTTGTTGTTAGGCAATGCTTTCGATATAATGACAACAAAATATGGGGTCCCTGTCTGATATGTTATGTAATGTCAATACAAGAGCAAATATATATCACTTAGAACTTTCGCAGAAAACTTGTTCGTATTCTCCTCAAACAACACTATAGCTTTCCTCGATCAGCACTTGTATTTTTCAAAACTAATAACAGCTTATATGAACGTTCTTCTTGATAAATTACATCTATTTAAACCACAAAAAACTACACGGATATATTTTAGATTCAATACTAGGAACCATAATTATAGAACCCGACACTTAACAATACGTTGTTAATAACTTAACCTTCTCGATAAAATATGGCAGCAACACACTTTTATTCCTTACATTATCTGGTTTCATTCAAGCTTTCAACAACTCATATTCAATTTTGAGGCAGCCTTTTGGCTTGCGAGGAGGTAAAGCAACTAAAGCGTTGTCAACTGCTGGTAACATTTCTATTCGAATTGCCTCAATTACGTCAGAATCATGTAACCCATTCGTTTTTTTTTTAAATTTCTTTGTTTCATAATGTTCCATTTCCACATGAACACACGGCAACCTTTTTGATGGTTGCCAACCCTTGCCTTCGCCACAAGCCATTTCTTGGTTTTCTAGCTACAATCTTTAGTGCATAGAGCGTATTTACAATAAGCCATCCCATTAGTGCATTTGGACTCAGTTGTGCGTCAAACGTTGTACCTACGTACCTCAGACCCCAAGAAGGATTTCAAGCTTGGACGAACCTTTTTTCGCGAGTGCAAACTTTCTCGTTTGGACTTCTATACGTAAATAACTAAATGGAGATTATTAATAAAACCCTTTGGGTTTAGCTATGATTTACTAAGCATTTGTCTAGATTAACCCAAATTCTTCTGTTACCTATTATGTCGCTTCCGATTTTTTTTGCATTGGGAAAAGACATTCGGCTTTCAAGTATTGGCCAGCCCCCAAACTATTTTATTTATGATCACCCGTTATACTGACCCCTTGAATAGATGCTTCGCAAAAAATTTCCCTTAGCAACCACACTGATTTTATTATTTGATCAACAAGCAAACTGTTAAATTTCACTGTTCGATATTCAATAGTTTAAAATTTGTACAAGCTGGAGGTATTGGTTTCGCGAAGATTTTGAGAAATAAAGAAAGTAAGCTTCAATAGTTCTTCAAATACCTAGAACTGAAATGTTTAACGCCTATGAAAATAGTAATAGAAGGATACAGAAATTTCAAATATTGCAGAAAATCTGCGAACATGCTAAACATTGAACATGCAAATGACATACTGGGAGAATATTGTAGATTTAGAACGCTGATCAATATAGTTCCATTAGAGAAAAAATAAGAATGTTGTCAAACGAAATTATATTTGAGCAGGATAACGCTCCGGGCCATAAGAATCTTATTTCAAAGACGCAGTTCTTGATATTGAGTTTGAAGTTATACAGTATCTACGCTATACCCTAACTCCTAGTAATTTCTGTTTATTTACAAGGCTTAAACAGAGCTTCGCTTTTATTAATTCTTTATCGACTATGGCTGTTTCTACAGCTTCAAATAAATTTTATATACTTTTCTGCTGCAAGAAGTTATTTATTAATGATTGGCTTTCATTACTTTTATGTGTATACCATCTCGAATAAATAACTAATGTATTGTTACAAAATTTCCTCTCAATGTCTACTACTACCCTGCTGATTGTAGATTAGTCTTGTAACGCTAGATCTTGCATTACATTTTAATTGTACATTAAATGTATTTAAATTTGATACATCGCCTAATAAAGGATTGCATCTATTAGGCGCGCAAATTGGCGATAACAAATCCCTTATCCGCTGTGCGTTTAGTCGCGGTGTATAAACGACGGCATCGTTTCCCCCAAGACAAGTACCCCGATAACGCGACAGAAAGATATAAAAGAAGATTACACTGTCAGTTCACTTTATCCCGACTTGAGATTACCTGTCCCCAACTTGATATTTATCCTCTCAACTCTTCCTCTCCTCTCCTACCTGGGTGCTCCGGTCTGACATGCTGTACTGTCTAACGGAGTAGACCTACAAGCCTTACCAGACCAGACTTCAAGGTAAATAACGTGTTGTACTGTCAGCCCAAGAAGTTGAAACTTTCCGCTGGAATCCGATTTTATCTTGATTGCTGAACTTTCTTGGGAAATCAAATCCCTGAGGCTTCAACCCTGGCTTGATTTGCTGTACTGTCTTGCAGGGCTAACCGCTTAAAGGTCATTTCCGGCCGCCTAATTAATAAGCGCGGATCCCGGCGCTTCGATACGTTGAATACATCACACAACCTAGATGTAATAATTGAACCTGAAGGAATCGCCGCACCTACACCGCTTGCAAGCGGCTGGAGCCCTGTAGCCGCCCTTTATAAACCCACCTGGAGGGTCCGTTTTAGACGTTAAAAATCGACTTCGTGGTGTCCGAAGATCGAGCTCCCTTCCACGAATTCACCGCCGGCGAGCTGTCAAATCAAGCTTCCCGGCTAAAGGTAAACAAATTCCATCTGCAGGATTTAACACCCCGATTGTTCCAAGATCAACACCTAACCACCGTAAGGTACCAGCAACCCTCGCACAAGTATTTACGCACCAACAACACACCTAGGTAACCCTTAAAGTTGTTAAATTCAACGGATAATTGCAGCACAATTAATCAACACAACGGCTCAGCAGAAAGTCAAGCTCGGAGAAACATCCGACCTACGGGCTAAAATACCTACTTAGCCCGACCTCCGAAGTGTCGCCGATCGTGCCTGCCGACTAACCAAAACGACCTGAAGTACTCGCCGGTGCATGGGGTTGCAGTTTTGTTCGAGAAACTAAAAACACAGTGCCAGAAGAATGTAAATTTTGAATAATGTACAATTCAGATTTACTTTGAATTCATGATTATTTTGTAACTAGGTAACAACATTACATTTTTGGTAATTATCTGGTGTTTTTCCTAATCGCATATATATTTGAGTGAACGTATGTCTCCGATTTGAGCTTAACCCGAGGTATAAATCTTTGACGTCCTTAGTAAGGGGGTGAAAGGTTACAGTTTTACTCAAGGGGTTTTTGTAGATTTACGAATTCACATTTTCCACTTATCTTTTGGTGCTGCCTAAACTGACCATCTTAGAACAGAATGTCACCCGGCTTGGTTACTTTTAAGTTAGCGAAATCAAGACCGCAACGAACTTAGAAGACATCATAGTGGGAAGCATTCTGCTCTAACATGCGCGTTCAAAGCGCGTTTTATTGAGTCGCATTATGCGATCGGCTTTGTTGATTGGCAAATCAGATCTCCAAAGCCGAAATGCTTGTATTATTTTCAATAAGTCGGCATTATTCAGTAGAATCGCGCACTGATACTCTCATTCAGGTCATTTATCCGCAAAATGGCTGACGAAGAGAACGCAATATTTGCCTCTGCAGCGTTCATATTGGGCGCCTCTGGAAAATTAGAAGTAATTCGCAAACCAAGGTTTTGGGTCTAGTTTTTTTCTGCAGATATGTAATATAATTACTACAAACTAGCACAACTGTACTTTTTCAAATCGGTAATAATAAATGCATCACGAACGAAATTAGTGTATAGTACTCGTATATTAAGTTCTAAAATCGGCAAGTGCCTTAGAATAAGCCGAAACAAAGTTTTTGTAGGTGTGCTCCAATAAGGCACCTGACGATCTAGTGTCGTCTAAAATGTTTTGCGATATCACTTTACTAAAGAGCGTGACTATGGTTTCTATAGACGACTATTATTGTTATGTTAACGTAGCTAATAATACTAAAACATTTAGTAATGCACATTGCACCAATCTGCAAATTGAACAAGAATTTTAGAGCCGGTGGGATTCGAACTCGCGAAATCCGACTGCTAGCCAGACGCTAAAACATCTCCCCACAAGCACGGACGTATTATATTCGCTTACGACTGTGTTAGAAAATGCATGGTGCTGGCAAGACCGATGCAATGTTCACGCAGTAGCTGTAGGGTCCATATTATGCTTATTTTCATCAATCATCAAACATGAGCTCTGTGCAAAATATTAATTTAACCCAAAAATAGAGAAATATTTATTTTTTAAGGTGCTCACCCTATATACTGCTATGGTGTGTACCAACAACGTAGTTTTATTTATTTAATGTTGCACACCACAATTATTATTTACCCACGTTACAGCAATATTTGTTAGGCTTTCGCTTTTTCGTTTGATTTTACTGATACTATCTAATTTTAAACAAATTTAGTTTTAAGATAAATTTATGTAATTTATATGCCCTTTGATATAAATTATTACTTTTATTAAATATTCCTAACTTTACCAGAAACAATTACTCTTAAATCAGGTCGGTTCATGCATTATAGAGATTATTATTATACTTGAAAAGTCGTTTTGTTCAATGAAAGCTTACTTCAAAAATCATATGACATTTTCTATAATCATCAATGTTATATAAAACTGTGAAAGTGGAAAATTAGTCAAAAGCTTATTTGTTGCAGTTCTTGTCATTTGATAAACATAAAAATGTAAGTAGTTCCCTTTTAATTATCTTATTCACTTTATTATAAGGCTTACCTTTAGCTCTTTCAAAAAATACCTGAGGTTACAACCTCTCCAATCACTTCAATCAGCTCCTTCATATAACTATGTAGATTCCATCCGCTCACAGAGGCTCTGGGACACCCATGCAAACACAGTTTCCAAACTCAACAACTCCCATTCAGCAGAAAAACCTTTCTCTCCATTGCACGTCAACCCAAGTATAGATGCAATCAAGTACCAGTAACAGTAACTGTAATGCATTTTTTCTAAATCTCACAAGATGTCCGCAACCTGCTACAAGATGCTCGATGACGTCCACCACCAGTGACTGAAAACACCTCTTATATAATTTACAAGATGTTTCCTTCTATAAGAAGCTTGGCAATGTCCACTACTAGTGACTGAAATGCTTTTATCCAATTCACATAATGTTTCCTTCAAAGAAGCTCGCCGATGTCCCCTACCAGTAAATGAAAAACCTTTTATTCAATTCACATGATGTAGCTAACGAATAATAAACTTGATACTGCATCCAATTCCAAACTATTTAATAGATTACTGCAGTTCAACTTCTTATGGTTCTTCTACCATACACTTCATTCTTCATTTTATCCATGTTCCATTTATTTTAAAAATTCACTTTTATTTCATCCCTTTAATTAATATTACTTGTTCCCTTTCGTATACCAACCCGATTAATAAATCATTTCATAAAAGGGTATTTTTATATTAACATTATTGAAAATTAGGTTTTGTTATTATTTTTATCAATTAAGTTTTCCATAATAACCCATTTCACGCAATATTTAAAATTTTAACACTCCTAGATAATATAGTATTACATTTATTTATACCTGACATATTGAATGACTTCTTCCAATAAGTATTCGACATTAACGTTCCACTTTATTTCAATCACTATTTAAATCATATGTTAGAACCTTTCTGTTTCTTAATTCATTGCTGGACTGAATTTAAATTATCATCCGTTAGTTTACTAAATACACATATGAATAACTATGATGTTCTTTCTAATACTTAAATTAATTTTTGTATTGCAATAATGAAATATTTTATGCATTCTATACATAATGTCATGCCCACGAACTAATTTTCCCAAATAAACTAGCAGTCTTAAATGCAACCATTACAATATATTTCTCTAAAGGTATATTCGCTACCAAGCTAGATTTCCTCCAATATATAGTTTTTGAGTTGTACCATCAACAGGTAGACAGATGGAATCGAGACAACATGTTTTTCGTTTCCTAGGGACCCTGAAACATGAAGATCTAAAGAAATCTAAGAGTGTGATTTTTCACGACTACAATACTTTCTGCGTCTTTTAGATGCGGGACATAATAAGTTAGTAGCGCAAAAATAGTTATTTAAGCATCAACGGAAGTAAGTAGCTTTTACCAGTCGAGAACGAGTTTGCCAGCACGAGCGAGCGAGGGCTTGCAAAGTTCGAGACTGGTTATAGATAGTTACTTCCCAAGTATGCTTATAATATTTTTCTCCATGCCCAACAAAAATTTGAATAAAATTTAAATTTTACAGTATACACATGTTTATAAATTTTTGTTTGTTTCATTATTATAAATATACAAACGGGGCGGCGCGCTATTGGGCGGTCTATCTTAATCAATTTATCACCATTTTTAGGCCTATTACGTTGGGTCATTCCGTTCTGTTACACACTCTGCCCCTGCTTCCCTCGGCCGTCCACCTGACCAAAGAAGGGGGCCCTCGGGACTCCGCCCCTCTCCAAGGGAGCCCTCGTGGCTCCACCCCTCTCCAAGGGGCCCCCGGGGCTCAGCCCCTCTCCAAGGAGGCCCTCGGAAATCCGCCCCTCTCCAAGGGGGCCTACGGGAAACCGCCCCTCTCCAAGGGGGCCTTTGGGGATCCGGCCCTCTCCAAGAGGGCCCTCGGGGCTCCGCCCCTCTCCAAGCGGGCCTTCGGGGCTCCGCCTCTCTCTAAGGGGCGCTCGGGGCTCCGCTCTTCTCTGAGGGGTCCGCGGGGCTACGACCCGGTCGCAAAATCGAGGCGACGGCGAATTGCATGCAAACGCTAATGGGGTATATCGCATCCGCAATTGCCGTGACACACACGTCTGGATCGTTCTCCTTTATTATACTGATATTTTTAATTTACGGTTATACCCTAACCCTACTTATCTTAACAAGTTTTTAAATTTCAAATAGGTTAGGATCAGTTAAGTTCAAACCCGTTCAGATCACTTACAACACTAAAATTACTGTAATAACACGCAATTCACTTACTTCCCTTGGGGAGGAGGTACTTACTTCCCTAATGTCATGACAACCAGTAAACAACAAGTAAAATCAAATTACCTGCAATGGATATATCAAAGTAAGTGTAACTTACTAGATGGGCATGGAGAAAAAATAAATTAAATATGTAAGACCCAAAGCCTACTGCGTTCGGCTTGACTTTCTTTTATCCAGACCGACTTACAACGGTTATTTGTTCGGCATGTCGACTTTTCCACTGCTGTAGTTCTACCGATCAGCGAAGCCGATCGGCAAAGACGGTTGTAGTGGAAACGCGCATTTAGGCAGCACCAATTTGCATCCTGATAGATAACCAGGTAACACTGAAAGCGCTTATGTCATGTTACTTCCTTCGAAGCTGGTTCTCGCATGCCGCAAATAATTGCCGGACCTGGGTGAACACAACAGGCTGATTTGTGTACCAGAACACAAACACATCGATTTTTTACTTCCTTTTATAATAAAGGAAGTATTGGATTCACCCCAAAAATTCGCAGTTGAGTTTTCAACAGATCTTCACGTTTTAGAGCCCCCTGATCCCAAAAATCATATTTTTTTTATTGGTCTGTCTGTCTGTGTGTCTGTCTGTCTGTGTGTCTTTGTGTCTGCCTGTGAACAAAATATCTCAAAACGGAAAGAGGTATGGCGTTGAAACTTCATACATAGGTTTTGTGTACTATGTAGATGCGACAGTAAGCTTTTGAAGAAAATCACATAACCGGAAGTAGATTTTTACTCTTATGATTTTTCAGTCTTTTTCGATTGTTTCAAAAACGGCTCTAACGATTTTTTTAAAACTTTACATTTTTATCACATTTTTAATGTGTATTGATATGAGATAGGCGATTTTCCAGTTGAATACTTCTAAAATGGGTTTCTTTTGTTTTTTTTTATTTTTTTTATTAACTCCTATTTAAACAGAACACCCGGTATATTATTATATTTTTGAATTTAGCTTAAAATTCTAGAGAAAATTTGTCTCTCCACCTAACGCTCTATTTTGCACCGTTTTTGTAGAATTTGTAATTTTTTTAAATTTTTGAGAAATGCTTAAAAATTGTAAATCAAATGTTTGGCCAATTATAAGATCACTGTAAAAGGAAGTTGTGTGCGTGTATCACACCAGATTTTTTTATTTGTAACTGTATTGCAAATTTACGGTCTACTCAATGAAATTCAGAGTAATTAGTAAATGATATAGCTAATAATATAACATAACATGTCCTGAGTTAGGGACCGCCATATACGGTTCTCTGGAATTTAAAAAGCCACATCTTCAGGCCAAAGCTGGTTTAGTCTTCTGTTGTTTAGTGGTTGGGCGCATAATTCACCTATAAGTTTATTCTTGTGAGCAGAGTCGCGATCTTTGTATTTGATTGAACTAGTTCTAATTACATCGATTACATAATGGATGTGTATCGATTGAAACGAAAAATATGACGCATTGGCTAGATTGGCCAGCTTCACATAACGTATGCAACTATTAAAGAACACTCCATTAAATGACTGAAAAACCAACAATTCAGAAGTGTTCTTGGGAGAACCATCGAATAATACAAAAGAAAAATTCTTAAAAATAAAGGAGACTATTCAATTCACCTGTCATCTGTCAAAAAGTGACCAATGAAAATCCAGAATTCTGACGTTTCTTGACCAATCAAAAAAATATCAGTGGATATATCTTCCTAGAAGGTATTCAAGTGACTATTTTAAACAAATGTGATTTTTATTAGAAAAAGTCAATATTAGTGTTCTGTTACTATAGAAATTGCATAGTTTGTTGCTAGATTTACTGAAAACTAATTTGAAAAAGTAGTTTGGTTCATTAAATAGTCCCTCGAATACCATTCTTAGTCAAAGTTAAGTAGATTGTTTTTGCGGTGGTATCACTACTCATGTCCATTGCGCTTGGGATTAGGACTCGTGCTATCGCACTCGTCCTAATCGTACCAAAGCGCAATGGACATTCGTGACACCACCACAAAAATAGTCGACATAACTTTGACTACTCATGGTATTATAAGTGATAATATAATAGGGATTAATCAAATCTCCAGAGGTCAGTGCTGCATGAACAGACACCAATTTAGGGTAGCACTACACGGCAGATTTTCTGAAGTAAGGACAAAACTCCCATTCACCGCTTCCGCGAATGTGGTGAACTAGAAATCATCAGGGCTAAACGAAGATAAAGGATTAACTCCCGAAATACACAGGAACACCCATATGAAAACAATACAAACCTTCTTTGAAGATTTCTCAACCAGGCCCATCGACACTTTGGAGCACAAGAGGTCTCCTTGATCGCAGTGTACGGGAGAGAGGAGGAGACAACCAAGAATAATAATAACATTACGTAGTAGAGCAGCATCTGCTTAACCTCTTATTTATAGACACTTATGTAAATATCAAAAAAATAGATACGGTGTTCATTATAATCATTATTATTACGAAGGTATAAAATAAATTATATTTTAATGATGATGCGCTACAAAAATGTTAGTAGTCGATAAGCTCTTAGTTGGAATGTAACGTAAATAACCGCCACGTAAATTACCATCATGTCGTATTTTATTATTAACAAATTATTCCGACTTCATTTTCAAAATAATCCATCCAGGCCGAAACGATTTCACAATTTCATTGCTATGTACTGGAGAGCTATTAACAGTGTTCGTTACTAAAACAGGCCATCGACCTCCAAATATTGCTAAAAGCTTTGTCGACGGTTGGGAAACCAAATTGTTGTTATTGTTAGTGCCACACAATAAAACTTTACACAAGAGTACTTTTATCAACAGGCTTAGCAATACCACCAATCCCTCATAAGTTTGACAATGGATTACTATAGATCTGTTTCGTTTTCAGGTCGTTTGGATTCTTCGACGTGATACTGTTCGTCTGCCAGAAACCAGTCGCGATAACTCTCAAACTTGTGTTTCCATCTGGCTGTAACATTCCATCAACAAGATGTGTTTGATTTCAACATTATGGTATTAAGTAATACCTGTTATTTCGGCTACAGAACCGGCTTCCCCTCCATATTCGGTGGGAAGGGCAGACCGTGGAATGATTTTGTAAAATTCATCAAGCTTGTTTCTGGAATAAACTTTGACCTAAAACAAATTATTAGCTTGAAAATCTCTAAAGAATTAGAATTAAATTGCTTTCTCAATTACAAAAAATACGTTTATGGTACTAACCCTCTTGCGTATCTTCCCATTAAGAAACGATGTCCCCACGTTTACAACTGCTTCGATCAGAAACGAAGTATTAATAAAATAGAATCCTCTTATCCTTGCTGGATAGCCATGAAAGGCTGTTTGGGCAATTTTCTTTAAGAAAAACGGAGTAGCTTGCGTTACAAAACCGAGAGGTATGCAGCTGAAATCGTCGATAATGTACTGTCCAGTGATCATAAAGGTGTGACTTTCGTTTAAAAAAATGTCGAACAGCATTAGGCCGACTTTAGCAATGTTTACTAAGGTGGCTTTATTGGGATCTGCATTCTGCCATCGAATTAAGAGTCCCATCTTCTCTGGCGTCTCAAAGGGCAAAAAAATACTGAAATACTGAAAATATTTCCATTTCCATTATTAGTGTGAACACTTACCCCATGTTCAAAATTTCTTGTATTTCAGGTAGAAACGGGTCACGGTCTTGATGAAACTCCGGTGCTAAGTTCTTCATAGAATAGTAAAAATCAATCTTTTCCCTTGCTCTCTGTTGGCAAAACTTGCTATAACGTAGAATATTCAACAACCATACTTCGTCTACAACGCAGATAAATGGATTAGAAGAGGGAAAATTATCGTTAAAGCAGTTTTCATTACCTGATCTGGCGTTCAAATGCGGCTGTTTTGCTAGCCAACTCCTTAAAAGCTCTATTTCGCAATGGTTTTTCTCAGGAATTTCGTTAAGTTCCTCTTTCGCCTTTTCTACAAGGACGTTGCTTAAGGGTGGATCGCACATCTTTCTAAATTGAGTCAACTAGTGATATCTATCGAAACGAATACATTCACTACCACGTTCATTACGAGAATGGAGAGTACTCATCGTCTTTCTTATCTCCACAGATAGACTTATTATATTTAAATGAAACCAAATGGTTTTTTACTAACTTGTTTAGGTCATTACAAACTAGATACAGTAAGATGACGTGATGACCTTCGTAGTTGAACAACCGCGGATATTAGACAAATATTTGTTACTTCTTTGCGATAAGCTCAAACAATTAAACGATATACAGTAAGTAACCAGTTAACAAACAACAATGTAATATAAGCAAGATAAATATATATCATTTGTTAGCTTTCAAATTTACCGATTAAAGTGAAACAAATACAAACCCAAAGCTCTATCGCTGCTGAGAAATATTTAAGCCAATGCGTAAAAAATTATGTTCTAATTCAGTCCGGTCACTTATTGTATATTATTTAATAACAACAGGCGGGGAAGCGGATTTGAATGCATAAGTAAACCACTCCGGCTTTAATCTCGCAGTTTTGATACACGGTCACACGTATTTTGGCAATTACGTTGTCTTGCTGGTAACGTATCGGTGATATAACTGCCGGTAATATGCAGCAGAAAGGGGTGATTAGTGGCTGCTGCGGTTTTGAGTGTATTAATTTAGGGCCCCATTTACAGGTGGCACGCTCCCTGCTCCATCATAAGGGCCCATCTTCACTTAAACGCCTAAGTGCTGCAATGAGAATTTTGGTGGAATATCTGGGATGCTTTGGAAATGCACAGGGGGAGCAGGAGAGCCTACATTATATATGAAATTATGGACAAATTCAATTAAAGATAATTATGTGAAGCTGCACATGTCGAAAAATAGATGGACTGGGTGTAATACTGCAATAAATTATCAGCTATAAACATGTAGGATGTGCTCCGACAGCAGAGCTGGGCAAATTACTTTAAAAAAGTAATTCATTACTAATTACCAATTACCACCCAATGAAGTAATTGAATTACCAGAGATTTCAATTACTCACATGAAATTGTAATTCCATTACCAATTACTTAGTAATTGTAATTGTACAAAATCAATTACTTTTAATGGAAATTATTGTCATATAGTTGTATTTATAGTAGAACTTTCTTGCAAGTTCCAACATCATTAGTGTTGTGTCGATTCGTAGTCGTAATTAAAAAATGCTTAATTTTTATGTTTTGTTAATAGTAACCTACATACTTTATCACTTTAGAAGGGTTTTTGATAATTAAATCTTGTAGCTACATGCACCGTTCACCAAAAACAAAAGTTTTAAGTTTGTTTTGATGTAAGATGTAGTTACATAAATAAAGTCAAGTATAACAATTATACAGGGTGTCCAAAAAAGAATGGGGCATTGATTCCTTAGGTTATAATAATCCGATTAAACCTAATATACATTAGTACAAAGTCCCTTCAGTGAGACGGCATAGGGACTTGGAAGTTGAATTTTAATTTCTATATTAATTTCCACATAGGTTATCACTGAAGTTGAGCTTTTTATCACGAATGTGGGTTGCTGAGGCCCGTAGGGCCAAAGCAAATAAAACACATGAGGGATAAAAAGGAACTTCCAGTGCCGAGGGGTAGGGTACATTGTTTTTTAAATCGAGAAATCGCGAAATTACAACATTTTAAGCAACTTTTATAGGCTATGTTGACGTCGGTTCACGTTTACCTATCTCCCAGCCGCCTACAAAGTCGTAAAACAATGGATTACTTCACTGCCGATTTCTCGTATTTTAATGACGATTTCGACGTTCTTCACTGCCGATTTAAAAAAAATATGTAGAAATGTCAAATTTAATTTTGGCTAGATTTGGTAATGGTATTAGAAAAAATAGCACGCTGAATATGTTATAAAAGTGATTTTTCCATCTTCGTGTAAAATTAATCCACTCGCTTTGCATCGTTCGCTCGTAAATTAAATGTTGAAAAACTCTCACTTTTCTTAACTAATAGAACAATCTACTATTAAATACGCCTAACATGAGGTTGAATGATCGAAATATGTAACTTACCTAAGTATACAGAGTGCAGCATTGGATTTCTGAATTGTTTGACAGCAAAATTCTATTTAGATTTTGTAAAGAACACTACATGGTGATTCAATCGGCGAAATTGGAGCATTTTTTGTTGGCTCAGTTTGAAAATACTTTTTTTACCCCTGTATACAAAAGTGACATTTGCTGTCGCCTGTTAGGGGTTTCCCGAACATATACGTTTGGTTCCCTGATCGGTTTCCAATGGCAGTGGGAGGGAATATCATACATTTACTCCCGTTGCCATTAAAGACGGGAGGCAACGGGAGGCAATGTGATTAATAATAAATCAACTAGCATCCTGATTTTCATAACATGTGAGCACACGAAAATTAAATCAAGCTTGGCTTTGAAATATTTGTCGTATGAATAATATGTTGGTGGTACTGTAAGCTAATGTCAAATTCGAGGTTAGCAGGTTAGGTTTTCCGTCAGTTTTGACACAGGCTGACGCAATACCTAACCTGCTAACCTCTAATTTGGCTAAATTTGCTAAATCAAAAAATTGAAGATGTTAATTCGTATTTAAAACGTTTAGATTTAGTAGGCTGGTGTATTGTGCTCAATCTCTGTTGTTTAGGTGTTAAATGCTGTACACAGCGAAAGAAATAGAGCACTTTGAATAGCTACTATAAATTTAAATACATTTCTGAATCTTTCTTTCTACATTAAATCTCAAATAAACTATTTTCGAACGCATGCTTATTATTTTTATACTTTTTACTGTAGAGCAACGCCCACGCATTATATGCAAACCTAAAACATGTGCTAAAAACAAAACGCCAGCCTACTAAATCATAAACATTTTAAATACGAATAACTGTCTTTAATTTTTTGATCAAGGATATCGTTTAAACGAATGATGTTTATTACGGTTTTTTATTTTTTTCGATTTAAGAACGTCCTTAGATTTGTTTTGTGCAATTTTCAAATCCTGTATAATTCAAGAGATATTGTGCGAAGAAACGGAAATCATTACGAAGACCGCTCCAACAGTTGTACCTAATTACAGGCACGGAATTCTCAGAATTTCTAGAATGTTGCAAGATTATTTTCCAAAGACGTATATTGATGATCACAATTTTAAGCTTCCATAATTATTACTGTAATTAATAACACTTTATAAATGTCAAATAATATCTAAAAATGCTCTATAATATACTGATTTGCAATTTCATCTTTGTACAATATTGCTATGGATGTGACAATAATTGTGTTAAAAACTGTATTGACATTATATTAGCTTTGCAGTGAACACTTGTAATCAGAGTAGGCTTTGAATTGTCATGACAACAATAAAATATGTAAACAAAACGATTGGGGAAAGGAAGCCAAGCTTGGTGGCTGTTTATTTTGGCTTACCAAATTTAAACTTTAATTATCAACAAATAAATACCCTAGCTTTCATTAAAAGTTGTATAACTTATTGGGAGTGTCTTGTGGAAACTGTGGAAGTTTGGTTGGTGTTAGTAGTGCTTCCGCTCAGGTAAAATAGTGCTTCGAAGTTGGTCGAGCAGTAGTTAATGTTTCCGAGGCAGTTTTTGGACGAACTCGCAGCATAATTGGAGTCTGAGGCCAAAGTGAACGAGGCAGCGGTTTGTCCTGGAGCAGTTTGGAGCCCTAGAATAGGGCAAAAGACGGAGTGGTGCAGAGTAGGGGCCGAGAAAGCTTCAGAAGGCAACCAAGCAAGGTGTGTGCCATATACATCAGCGCAGGGGCCTACAGCGACGTGTGATTTACTGCGGGATTTTTTGGAGCCCTATTATCCATCGCAGGAGCTACAGATCAGGTCTGGAAAGTAATTCTAGAAGAAATTATTTCAAAAATTGTAAAGTGGCGTCTCTTGTATATCAACTTCCGGCAAGAGCGTCCCATGAGTGTTTTGTTTTGTGGCGTCTATGTACTTACGCTTTTCTTGTCGCCTAGGAAACGTATCATGACGTAAAACTAAACTATTTCCCGAAGCAAAGCGAATTTGATTGCCACAATTCGTTAAGTTGGAAAGGTATATTTTAACTTAACTTTTCATTAGCAATAATTTATGCATAGAAGCGATCCCAGTAGTTAAATGCGTATTATTTAAAGCATTTAGTTTTTAAAATTATTATAAAAGCAACCAAATATTGAATTTGATAGCAAATGTATTTGATTTAATTACTATAATTTAATAATACTTGCTAGGATGTAGAGACCCGACCCATGATATAAGAGTAATTTTAGTCAGTTCTATTACATTTACTTATTTATTAATTGTACATTAAAACTTACGAAAGCATTCATATTATTGCCACATATCTCCTTTAGTCCATTCAATGAAGTTATGTTTTAAAATTCTAAGAATGCAGGAGATGCAATTAGAAATCACGTACAAGAATATAGAGAAGTTGTTGCTACTTTCAGCCAAAAGAATACGAACACATGATTAAGTTGTGAGAAGCCAACAAACTTGAAGTGTTACTGTTTAATTTTTACCATATAGTGTCGTATGTACATGCTTTTCGAAAAATTGAAGCCACAAGCTCAATAACGGCAGTCCTTCACGGACAATATTACAATTTTGGAAAGTCTACATTATGCATTATTTGTAATGCAGTGTTTATCAAAACCTTTCAGGTACCCGGCTTATGACTTAAAAAACCGACTGATTTAAAACATGACAGATCCAGACCCATGCCCAGCAAGGTAGCTCTTTGTAACGATTCCTATTACGATAACTTTGTTTTGTTTTGGAGGCTGTTTCATAAACTGTTAGAAACAGGGGTACAACAGATCACCACTACCGCATTTTCTGATTTCGAATTCCTCATGAAGTTATTAGTTACTGGAAGGAACGGCAGCAAAGGGAGTAACTTACAATTAAAAACCATTTCACCCGCTGCTCAGTTGTTGATTTTTCACTTGTAGGTTGACACTACTATTTTCGAGCTAAACACAGGAAGACTTTCTTTTACTTCGGCACGACCTGTTAAAGTTTTGCTTTTAAGCTCAATATTTATAATTTAGAATTTCGACCACCTAAAAATTATATGGAAAGCGTGACCAAACTACATAACTTTTATGAAACCAGCAACCGATTTTGCGTTAAATATCGAAGAATTAGGAAGAGTCGAGTATGTCGCGCCAGTTGGATGTAAACATTGATAACTGCAGAACAACATAACCTACCATGATGGCATATTTGCCAGTCTCTGTAGAATATTAATGCAAATGAAGAAGCTATTGGGCTACATCGACTGCTGTTTTTGTATGCGTTTCTCGATTTATATTTCGGCTGCCAGTAATAGATTTTAAGTGGTCCCATAACTACCACGACAGGGTAGTGTAACATCACAATGACGCACTGTCGAGCCTGAGAGACCGGGTTCGTTTGAATGTGGGTACCATAAAGATCTAGTTGAAATCTGAAATGCAACATTGTCCACGCTCCATCATTCCTCTCCCCGTTACCGGTATTGGTATCGCCGACTCGTCTTTTAAGTCACAAATCATCGCATTGCAACAATACAGGAACCCGGATGGTAAGCTACACCACAACCCGACAATCTAAAGGTCAATAATCTAAATATATCTTTTGAAATATTGCAACTGGTTAAGAAATAGAAGAGCAAGGGGAAGGTGGTAACGTTAGAAGGAGATTTAACCAACTAAATAACAAACTCAAACAGCAGCTTCGAGGAATTCGCAACGAAAACTTCCAGTCATTTACAAGTTCAGTCTCTGTACGTGATTATTTAGTGTGGAAGATTACCAGAAGAATTAAACTAACACAGACACACATACCACCTTTGAAAGATGAAAGAGGAACATGTGAAAAATATGATTCCCAAGGCACTTGTAAAATACCTTTCAGCGAAACTCAACGACATAGATCAGGAAGGACAATTCAGATGACATGGCTGTACTTTCGTGCAGTGCTACAGCATCAGTGCTACTCCAAGAACACTTCTTCTGTGCTGTGCTGTGTTAGAGAAAATGTTAGAAAACTAGAAATGATTATAAATTCATGCATATTACTTTGACGACGAACCATTAGACATGTCCACCAGTTACTCTTAACAACATACTATTACTCAGCAAAACGAACTTCGATATCTGGGATTACACCTAGATCGGAACTTAAATTGGAAAATGCTTGTCAAAATAAAACGAAAAGAAATGGACATAAAACTTAGAAATTTGTACTGGCTCTTTGAGTTCTTATGCTAGAGAACAACTGACTGCTTTATAAGGATATAATCTGCCCTGTTTGGACCTACGGCTGAAAATTATGGGGATGCGCTGTTAAATCGACTATTGACGTAATCCGACGTTACCAGTCTAAAACATGTAAAGTACGTTTTTTTCATATAAAAATTTTGAAGGTCAAACAATTTAGGGTTTATGTTGGCATTACTTGGATTCCTTTAAAAAAAAATTTGGTAAAATTTGTTTTAGTAACTTTTTAGAACTAAAAATTGGTGGGAAATTTAAAATTTTGAATTAAAGGAGTTTTGTTTTTAGGTAGTCTTTCGTAAATTTCTTCTTCTGGCATGTTAGGCTGCAGATCCAACAGTTCCTCTGCACACCTCAGAATTGCTTTTTTTCATTTAATTTTAAAAGATCACTGCATGATCGCCCCGCACGCACTTGTGTTGGCATTGGCTCGTTTCAATAATTCCATGGCATCACTGATTTTTGTAAAAATGCTAGTTTGATTTTTTGCATTCCTTCGGTTCCGGAAAATGACAAATTGATAGCAACAGTATAAATGGATGCAGTATTTTTTTCTCTACAAAAAATATATTTACAATTTAGCTCTAAAATAATTAGGCGAGCAAATAATGTAATATAAAGAATTTACTATGTAAATCCCTATGGTGCGTCCCGCAAGCCAGCGCCCGCTATATCCCTTCCACACTTCCAATTGCTGTTTCGGGTCGATGAGTAGGTTTCCCGCATGGTTGACAGTTTATCTGAGTCGCTTCCATCTTCCCACTGCTGCAATATTCTTTACCTGGTCGAGGTGAAGATGTACTTCTCTTTATATGCTTCTACTTCTGCTGACTATATCAGTCTCATCCCGCTCGATTGACCTTCCGTTTACTTAACTAATGATAAGGTTATACCGTTGCTCAGAATTGTTTTTGTACTGGCATCTTTGCTCCATAAGGACCAGAATCTCACGGTTCATCCGTCCTTGCTGCTGTTTGCAGCCGTCTGTGCTGCATCAACAAAACTCTACAACAGTAGACTTTTTTACTATATTCATCATTTGCCATCAGGAAAGCGAAAGTTTTAATTTAGATGAATATACACACTTTTAGATTTGTGCTGTAGATCTAGTAAAAGCTCTTCTGTATTAGTAAAAACATTTGGGAAAGCTTTCAAGTATCTCTAAAAATCAAATTTGAGTCGCCGACTGCTGTTAAAGATTCCATTTGTTATCGACTTGCTAATACCTTGATTTCTCTCTCCGAAGGGAGTCAGTGATCGACTCAACTAATCACACCAGAAGTGGAGCTGCAGAACTGCAGGGTTACAAATGGGAAGCCTTTACCTTCTGCATTCGTTGGAATAGACACCATTACGTTCCTAAGTCAGCGCTTTATAAATGGCGGCGAAGAAGTGGCGGCGGATGCGGTATCGTCAATTTCCCTGAGAGCTTACGTGACGCGCGCGTTTCAGTTAATAGAT